>JAECYA010000113.1:0-600000 GCA_018153455.1 Drosophila parabipectinata
GCAAAAAGCGCATTCGTACGAAATCTGAACTCTCTAGCTATAAAAACACCAAAGTAATAGCATTCCCGATCAATCAGTTATATAGCAGCTATGAGATATAGTCGGCCGATCCTTATAAAATTTAGCATATCGTATTACTTTGCAAAACAGTGCATTCGTACGAAATCTGAATTCTCCAGCTTTAAAAAAAACAAGCAAGGAAAGCTAACTTCGGGCGGAGCCGAAGTTGATATACCCTTGCAGTTAAAACCGGATATATATCGCAAACCGATTCTTATGATTAAATAATAATAAAACCAATAAACTACAATAAAAAATCAAAAAAAAAGTCCCAAACTTCTATCTTCAAAAGTACCAAAGTTGGTATTTCTACCAAAAACCATTTCCGATCGTTCAGTTCTATGGCAGCTATAGGATATAGTCGGCCGATTCAATTGAAATTTGGCCGGTTAGATATAGTCGGCCGATCCTTATAAAATTTAGCATGTCGTATTACTTTGCAAAACAGTGCATTCATACGAAATCTGAATTTTCCAGCTTTAAAAAAAACAAGAAAGGAAAGCTAACTTCGGGCGGAGCCGAAGTTTATATACCCTTGCAGTTAAAACCGGATATATATCGCAAACATCGGATATAGTTGGCCGATCCTTATGGGAATAGGAATATATAATCCAATTTATTACAATACAAAATCTAAAAAAAGTCCCAAACTTCTATCTTCAAAAATACGAAAGTTGATATTTCTACCAAATACCATTTCCGATCGTTCAGTTATATGGCAGCTATGGGATATAGTCGGCCGATCCTAATGAAATTTGGTAGGTTGGATCAACTGACCAAGAATTAAATCTGTACTAAGTTCCAGCTTTCTATCTTCAAAAACACGAAAGTTGGGTCATTTCCGATCGTTCAGTTATATGGCAGCTATAGGATATAGTCGGCCGATCCTTATGAAATTAGGCATGACGTAATGTTTTGCCAAAAATAGCTCACATGTCAAATTTGAACTCTCTAACTCTAAAAACACCAAAGTTATACCATTTCCGATCAATCAGTTATATGGCAGCTATAGGATATAGTCGGCCGATCCGGGCCGTTCCGACTTATATACTGCGTGCAAAGGAAAGAAGGGTGTGTGCAAAGTTTCAAGACGATAGCTTTAAAACTGAGAGACTAGTTCGCGTAGAAACAGACAGACGGACAGACAGACGGACAGACGGACAGACGGACAGACGGACATGCTCATATCAACTCAGGAGGTGATCCTGATCAAGAATATATATACTTTATAGGGTCGGAGATGTCTCCTTCACTGCGTTGCACACTTTTGACCAAAATTATAATACCCTCTGCAAGGGTATAAAAACAAAGTAAAAGCATTCCCGATCAATCAGTTATTAGGCAGCTATAGGATATGGTCGGCCGATCCTTATAAAATTTGGCAAGTCGTATTACTTCGCAAAAAAGCGCATTCGTACGAAATCTGAACTCTCTAGCTATAAAAACACCAAAGTAATAGCAATCCCGATCAATCAGTTATATGGCAGCTATAGGATATAGTCGGCCGATCCTTATAAAATTTAGCATGTCGTATTACTTTGCAAAACAGTGCATTCGTACGAAATCTGAATTCTCCAGCTTTAAAAAGACCAAAGAAATAGCACTCCCGATCAATCAGTTATATGGCAGCTATAGGATATAGTCGGCCGATCCTTATAAAATTTAGCATGTCGTATTACCTTGCAAAACAGTGCATTCCTACGAAATCTGAATTCTCCAGCTTTAAAAAATCAAAGTAATAGCATTCCCGATCAATCAGTTATAACGCAGCTTTAGGATTTAGTCGGACGATCCTAATAAAATTTGGCAAGTCTTATTACTTCGCAAAAAAGCGCATTCGTACGAAATCTGAACTCTCTAGCTATAAAAACACCAAAGTAATAGCATTCCCGATCAATCAGTTATAACGCAGCTATAGGATATGGTCGGCCGATCCTTATAAAATTTGGCAAGTCGTATAACTTCGCAAAAAAGCGCATTCGTACGAAATCTGAACTCTCTAGCTTTAAAAAGACCAAAGAAATAGCATTCCCGATCAATCAGTTATATGGCAGCTATGAGATATAGTCGGCCGATCCTTATAAAATTTAGCATGTCGTATTACTTTGCAAAACAGTGCATTCGTACGAAATCTGAATTCTCCAGCTTTAAAAAAAAAACAAAGTAATAGCATTCCCGATCAATCAGTTATAAGGCAGCTTTAGGATTTAGTCGGACGATCCTAATAAAATTTGGCAAGTCGTATTACTTCGCAAAAAAGCGCATTCGTACGAAATCTGAACTCTCTAGCTATAAAAACACCAAAGTAATAGCATTCCCGATCAATCAGTTATACAGCAGCTATGATATATAGTCGGCCGATCCTTATAAAATTTAGCATGTCGTATTACTTTGCAAAACAGTGCATTCGTACGAAATCTGAAATCTCCAGCTTTAAAAAAAAAAAACAAAGTAATAGCATTCCCGATCAATCAGTTATATGGCAGCTATGAGATATAGTCGGCCGATCCTTATAAAATTTAGCATGTCGTATTACTTTGCAAAACAGTGCATTCGTACAAAATCTGAATTCTCCAGCTTTAAAAAAAAAAAACAAAGTAACAGCATTCCCGATCAATCAGTTATAAGGCAGCTATAGGATATGGTCGGCCGATCCTTATAAAATTTGGCAAGTCGAATCACTTCGCAAAATAGTGCATTCGTACAAAATCTGAACTCTCTAGCTATAAAAAAACACCAAAGTAATAGCATTCCCGATCAATCAGTTATATGGCAGCTATGAGATATAGTCGGCCGATCCTTATAAAATTTGGCAAGTCGTATTACTTCGCAAAATAGTGCATTCGTACGAAATCTGAACTCTCTAGCTATAAAAACACCAAAGTAATAGCATTCCCGATCAATCAGTTATATAGCAGCTATGAGATATAGTCGGCCGATCCTTATAAAATTTAGCATGTCTTATAACTTTGCAAAACAGTGCATTCGTACGAAATCTGAATTCTCCAGCTTTAAAAAAACAAGAAAGGAAAGCTAACTTCGGGCGGAGCCGAAGTTGATATACCCTTGCAGTTAAAACCGGATATATAACGCAAACCGATTCTTATGATTAAATAATAATAAAACCAATAAACTACAGTAAAAAATCTAAAAAAAAAGTCCCAAACTTCTATCTTCAATCTGAAATTTGGCAGGTTGGATAAGCTGACCAAAAATACAACATGTACTAAGTTTCAGCTTTCTATCTTCAAAAACACGAAAGTTGGGTCATTTCCGATCGTTCAGTTATATGGCAGCTATAAGATATAGTCGGCCGATCCTTATGAAATTTGGAATGTCGTAATGTTTTGCCAATGATAGCTCTCGTGTCAAATTTGAACTCTCTAACTCTAAAAACACCTAAGTTATACCATTTTCAATCAATCAGTTATATGGCAGCTATAGGATATAGTCGGCCGATCCGGGACGTTCCAACTTATATACTGCGCGCAAAGGAAAGAAGGACGTGTGCAAAGTTTCAAGACGATAGCTTTTAAACTGAGAGACTAGTTCGCGTAGAAACGGACAGACAGACAGACGGACATGCTCATATAAACTCAGGAGGTGATCCTGATCAAGAATATATATACTTTATAGGGTCGGAGATGTCTCCTTCACTGCGTTGCACACTTTTGGACAAAATTATAATACCCTCTGCAAGGGTATAAAAACAAAGTAATAGCATTCCCGATCAATCAGTTATAACGCAGCTATAGGATATGGTCGGCCTTATAAAATTTGCAAGTCGTATTATTTCGCAAAAAAGTGCGTTCGTACGAAATCTGAATTCACCAGCTTTAAAAAGACACTCAGAAAAGTAAAAAGACAGCAGAAATAGCACTCCCGATCAATCAGTTATATGGCAGCTATAGGATATAGTCGGCCGATCCTTATAAAATTAAGCATGTCGTATTACTTTGCAAAACAGTGCATTCGCACGAAATCTGAATTCTCCAGCTATAAAAAAACAAAGTAATAGCATTCCCGATCAATCAGTTATAACGCAGCTTTAGGATTTAGTCGGACGATCCTAATAAAATTTGGCAAGTCGTATTACTTCGCAAAAAAGCGCGTTCGTACGAAATCTGAACTCTCTAGCTATAAAAACACCAAGGTAATAGCATTCCCGATCAATCAGCTATAACGCAGCTATAGGATATGGTCGGCCGATCCTTATAAAATTTGGCAAGTCGTATTACTTCGCAAAATAGTGCATTCGTACGAAATCTGAACTCTCTAGCTTTAAAAAGACCAAAGAAATAGCATTCCCGATCAATCAGTTATATGGCAGCTATGAGATATAGTCGGCCGATCCTTATAAAATTTAGCATGTCTTATAACTTTGCAAAACAGTGCATTCGTACGAAATCTGAATTCTCAAGCTATAAAAAAAACAAAGTAATAGCATTCCCGATCAATCAGTTAAATGGCAGCTTTAGGATTTAGTCGGACGATCCTAATAAAATTTGGCAAGTCGTATAACTTCGCAAAAAAGCGCATTCGTACGAAATCTGAACTCTCTAGCTATAAAAACACCAAAGTAATAGCATTCCCGATCAATCAGTTATAAGGCAGCTATAGGATATGGTCGGCCGATCCTTATAAAATTTGGCAAGTCGTATTACTTTGCAAAAAAGTGCGTTCGTACGAAATCTGAATTCTCCAGCTTTAAAAAGACCAAAGAAATAGCATTACCGATCAATCAGTTATATGGCAGCTATAGGATATAGTCGGTCGATCCTTATAAAATTTAGCATGTCGTACTACTTTGCAAAACAGTGCATTCGTACGAAATCTGAATTCTCCAGCTATAAAAAAAACAAAGTAATAGCATTCCCGATCAATCAGTTAAATGGCAGCTTTAGGATTTAGTCGGACGATCCTAATAAAATTTGGCAAGTCGTATAACTTCGCAAAAAAGCGCATTCGTACGAAATCTGAACTCTCTAGCTATAAAAACACCAAAGTAATAGCATTCCCGATCAATCAGTTATATAGCAGCTATAGGATATGGTCGGCCGATCCTTATAAAATTTGGCAAGTCGTATTACTTCGCAAAATAGTGCATTCGTACGAAATCTGAATTCTCTAGCTTAAAAAAGACCAAAGAAATAGCATTCCCGATCAATCAGTTATATGGCAGCTATGAGATATAGTCGGCCGATCCTTATAAAATTTCGCATGTCGTATAACTTTGCAAAACAGTGCATTCGTACGAAATCTGAATTCTCCAGCTAAAAAAAAACAAAGTAATAGCATTCCCGATCAATCAGTTATAAGGCAGCTTTAGGATTTAGTCGGACGATCCTAATAAAATTTGGCAAGTCGTATTACTTCGCAAAAAAGCGCATTCGTACGAAATCTGAACTCTCTAGCTATAAAAACACCAAAGTAATAGCATTCCCGATCAATCAGTTATAACGCAGCTATAGGATATGGTCGGCCGATCCTTATAAAATTTGGCAAGTCGTATTACTTCGCAAAATAGTGCATTCGTACGAAATCTGAATTCTCTAGCTTAAAAAAGACCAAAGAAATAGCATTCCCGATCAATCAGTTATATGGCAGCTATGAGATATAGTCGGCCGATCCTTATAAAATTTAGCATGTCGTATTACTTTGCAAAACAGTGCATTCGTACGAAATCTGAATTCTCCAGCTATAAAAAAACAAAGTAATAGCATTCCCGATCAATCAGTTATAAGGCAGCTTTAGGATTTAGTCGGACGATCCTAATAAAATTTGGCAAGTCGTATTACTTCGCAAAAAAGCGCATTCGTACGAAATCTGAACTCTCTAGCTATAAAAACACCAAGGTAATAGCATTCCCGATCAATCAGTTATAACGCAGCTATAGGATATGGTCGGCCGATCCTTATAAAATTTGGCAAGTCGTATTACTTCGCAAAAAAGTGCATTCGTACGAAATCTGAACTCTCTAGCTTTAAAAAGACCAAAGAAATAGCATTCCCGATCAATCAGTTATATGGCAGCTATGAGATATAGTCGGCCGATCCTTATAAAATTTAGCATGTCGTATTACTTTGCAAAACAGTGCATTCGTACGAAATCTGAATTCTCCAGCTATAAAAAAAACAAAGTAATAGCATTCCCGATCAATCAGTTATAAGGCAGCTTTAGGATTTAGTCGGACGATCCTAATAAAATTTGGCAAGTCGTATTACTTCGCAAAAAAGCGCATTCGTACGAAATCTGAACTCTCTAGCTATAAAAACACCAAAGTAATAGCATTCCCGATCAATCAGTTATAAGGCAGCTATAGGATATGGTCGGCCGATCCTTATAAAATTTGGCAAGTCGTATTACTTTGCAAAAAAGTGCATTCGTACGAAATCTGAATTCTCCAGCTTTAAAAAGACCAAAGAAATAGCATTCCCGATCAATCAGTTATATGGCAGCTATAGGATATAGTCGGCCGATCCTTATAAAATTTAGCATGTCGTATTACTTTGCAAAACAGTGCATTCGTACGAAATCTGAATTCTCCAGCTATAAAAAAAACAAAGTAATAGCATTCCCGATCAATCAGTTATAATGGCAGCTTTAGGATTTAGTCGGACGATCCTAATAAAATTTGGCAAGTCGTATTACTTCGCAAAAAAGCGCATTCGTACGAAATCTGAACTCTCTAGCTATAAAAACACCAAAGTAATAGCATTCCCGATCAATCAGTTATAACGCAGCTATAGGATATGGTCGGCCGATCCTTATAAAATTTGGCAAGTCGTATTACTTCGCAAAATAGTGCATTCGTACGAAATCTGAATTCTCTAGCTTTAAAAAGACCAAAGAAATAGCATTCCCGATCAATCAGTTATATGGCAGCTATGAGATATAGTCGGCCGATCCTTATAAAATTTAGCATGTCGTATTACTTTGCAAAACAGTGCATTCGTACGAAATCTGAATTCTCCAGCTATAAAAAAACAAAGTAATAGCATTCCCGATCAATCAGTTATAAGGCAGCTTTAGGATTTAGTCGGACGATCCTAATAAAATTTGGCAAGTCGTATTACTTCGCAAAAAAGCGCATTCGTACGAAATCTGAACTCTCTAGCTATAAAAACACCAAAGTAATAGCATTCCCGATCAATCAGTTATAACGCAGCTATAGGATATGGTCGGCCGATCCTTATAAAATTTGGCAAGTCGTATTACTTCGCAAAATAGTGCATTCGTACGAAATCTGAACTCTCTAGCTTTAAAAAGACCAAAGAAATAGCATTCCCGATCAATCAGTTATATGGCAGCTATGAGATATAGTCGGCCGATCCTTATAAAATTTAGCATGTCGTATTACTTTGCAAAACAGTGCATTCGTACGAAATCTGAATTCTCCAGCTATAAAAAAACAAAGTAATAGCATTCCCGATCAATCAGTTATAAGGCAGCTTTAGGATTTAGTCGGACGATCCTAATAAAATTTGGCAAGTCGTATTACTTCGCAAAAAAGCGCATTCGTACGAAATCTGAACTCTCTAGCTATAAAAACACCAAAGTAATAGCATTCCCGATCAATCAGTTATAACGCAGCTATAGGATATGGTCGGCCGATCCTTATAAAATTTGGCAAGTCGTATTACTTCGCAAAATAGTGCATTCGTACGAAATCTGAACTCTCTAGCTTTAAAAAGACCAAAGAAATAGCATTCCCGATCAATCAGTTATATGGCAGCTATGAGATATAGTCGGCCGATCCTTATAAAATTTAGCATGTCGTATTACTTTGCAAAACAGTGCATTCGTACGAAATCTGAATTCTCCAGCTATAAAAAAAACAAAGTAATAGCATTCCCGATCAATCAGTTATAAGGCAGCTTTAGGATTTAGTCGGACGATCCTAATAAAATTTGGCAAGTCGTATTACTTCGCAAAAAAGCGCATTCGTACGAAATCTGAACTCTCTAGCTATAAAAACACCAAAGTAATAGCATTCCCGATCAATCAGTTATAACGCAGCTATAGGATATGGTCGGCCGATCCTTATAAAATTTGGCAAGTCGTATTACTTCGCAAAATAGTGCATTCGTACGAAATCTGAATTCTCTAGCTTTAAAAAGACCAAAGAAATAGCATTCCCGATCAATCAGTTATATGGCAGCTATAGAGATATAGTCGGCCGATCCTTATAAAATTTAGCATGTCGTATTAACTTCGCAAATGCAAAACAGTGCATTCGTACGAAATCTGAATTCTCCAGCTATAAAAAAACAAAGTAATAGCATTCCCGATCAATCAGTTATAAGGCAGCTTTAGGATTTAGTCGGACGATCCTAATAAAATTTGGCAAGTCGTATTACTTCGCAAAAAAGCGCATTCGTACGAAATCTGAACTCTCTAGCTATAAAAAAAACCAAGGTAATAGCATTCCCGATCAATCAGTTATAACGCAGCTATAGGATATGGTCGGTCGATCCTTATAAAATTTGGCAAGTCGTATTACTTCGCAAAATAGCTTTAAAAAGACCAAAGAAATAGCATTCCCGATCAATCAGTTATATGGCAGCTATAGGATATAGTCGGGCGATCCTTATAAAATTTAGCATGTCGTATTACTTTGCAAAACAGTGCATTCGTACGAAATCTGAATTCTCCAGCTATAAAAAAAACAAAGTAATAGCATTCCCGATCAATCAGTTATAAGGCAGCTTTAGGATTTAGTCGGACGATCCTAATAAAATTTGGCAAGTCGTATTACTTCGCAAAAAAGCGCATTCGTACGAAATCTGAACTCTCTAGCTATAAAAACACCAAAGTAATAGCATTCCCGATCAATCAGTTATAACGCAGCTATAGGATATGGTCGGCCGATCCTTATAAAATTTGGCAAGTCGTATTACTTCGCAAAATAGTGCATTCGTACGAAATCTGAACTCTCTAGTTTTAAAAAGACCAAAGAAATAGCATTCCCGATCAATCAGTTATATGGCAGCTATGAGATATAGTCGGCCGATCCTTATAAAATTTAGCATGTCGTATAACTTTGCAAAACAGTGCATTCGTACGAAATCTGAATTCTCCAGCTATAAAAAAAACAAAGTAATAGCATTCCCGATCAATCAGTTATAAGGCAGCTTTAGGATTTAGTCGGACGATCCTAATAAAATTTGGCAAGTCGTATTACTTCGCAAAAAAGCGCATTCGTACGAAATCTGAACTCTCTAGCTATAAAAACACCAAAGTAATAGCATTCCCGATCAATCAGTTATAACGCAGCTATAGGATATGGTCGGCCGATCCTTATAAAATTTGGCAAGTCGTATTACTTCGCAAAAAAGTGCATTCGTACGAAATCTGAAATCTGAATTCTCCAGCTTTAAAAAGACCAAAGAAATAGCATTCCCGATCAATCAGTTATATGGCAGCTATAGGATATAGTCGGCCGATCCTTATAAAATTTAGCATGTCGTATTACTTTGCAAAACAGTGCATTCGTACGAAATCTGAATTCTCCAGCTATAAAAAAACAAAGTAATAGCATTCCCGATCAATCAGTTATAAGGCAGCTTTAGGATTTAGTCGGACGATCCTAATAAAATTTGGCAAGTCGTATTACTTCGCAAAAAAGCGCATTCGTACGAAATCTGAACTCTCTAGCTATAAAAACACCAAAGTAATAGCATTCCCGATCAATCAGTTATAACGCAGCTATAGGATATGGTCGGCCGATCCTTATAAAATTTGGCAAGTCGTATTACTTCGCAAAATAGTGCATTCGTACGAAATCTGAACTCTCTAGCTTTAAAAAGACCAAAGAAATAGCATTCCCGATCAATCAGTTATATGGCAGCTATAGGATATAGTCGGCCGATCCTTATAAAATTTAGCATGTCGTATTACTTTGCAAAACAGTGCATTCGTACGAAATCTGAATTCTCCAGCTATAAAAAAACAAAGTAATAGCATTCCCGATCAATCAGTTATAAGGCAGCTTTAGGATTTAGTCGGACGATCCTAATAAAATTTGGCAAGTCGTATTACTTCGCAAAAAAGCGCATTCGTACGAAATCTGAACTCTCTAGCTATAAAAACACCAAAGTAATAGCATTCCCGATCAATCAGTTATAACGCAGCTATAGGATATGGTCGGCCGATCCTTATAAAATTTGGCAAGTCGTATTACTTCGCAAAATAGTGCATTCGTACGAAATCTGAACTCTCTAGCTTTAAAAAGACCAAAGAAATAGCATTCCCGATCAATCAGTTATATGGCAGCTATGAGATATAGTCGGCCGATCCTTATAAAATTTAGCATGTCGTATAACTTTGCAAAACAGTGCATTCGTACGAAATCTGAATTCTCCAGCTATAAAAAAAACAAAGTAATAGCATTCCCGATCAATCAGTTATAAGGCAGCTTTAGGATTTAGTCGGACGATCCTAATAAAATTTGGCAAGTCGTATTACTTCGCAAAAAGCGCATTCGTACGAAATCTGAACTCTCTAGCTATAAAAACACCAAAGTAATAGCATTCCCGATCAATCAGTTATATGGCAGCTATAGGATATAGTCGGCCGATCCTTATAAAATTTAGCATGTCGTATAACTTTGCAAAACAGTGCATTCGTACGAAATCTGAATTCTCCAGCTATAAAAAAACAAAGTAATAGCATTCCCGATCAATCAGTTATAAGGCAGCTTTAGGATTTAGTCGGACGATCCTAATAAAATTTGGCAAGTCGTATTACTTCGCAAAAAAGCGCATTCGTACGAAATCTGAACTCTCTAGCTATAAAAACACCAAAGTAATAGCATTCCCGATCAATCAGTTATAACGCAGCTATAGGATATGGTCGGCCGATCCTTATAAAATTTGGCAAGTCGTATTACTTCGCAAAATAGTGCATTCGTACGAAATCTGAACTCTCTAGCTTTAAAAAGACCAAAGAAATAGCATTCCCGATCAATCAGTTATATGGCAGCTATGAGATATAGTCGGCCGATCCTTATAAAATTTAGCATGTCGTATTACTTTGCAAAACAGTGCATTCGTACGAAATCTGAATTCTCCAGCTATAAAAAAACAAAGTAATAGCATTCCCGATCAATCAGTTATAAGGCAGCTTTAGGATTTAGTCGGACGATCCTAATAAAATTTGGCAAGTCGTATTACTTCGCAAAAAGCGCATTCGTACGAAATCTGAACTCTCTAGCTATAAAAACACCAAAGTAATAGCATTCCCGATCAATCAGTTATAACGCAGCTATAGGATATGGTCGGCCGATCCTTATAAAATTTGGCAAGTCGTATTACTTCGCAAAATAGTGCATTCGTACGAAATCTGAACTCTCTAGCTTTAAAAAGACCAAAGAAATAGCATTCCCGATCAATCAGTTATATGGCAGCTATGAGATATAGTCGGCCGATCCTTATAAAATTTAGCATGTCGTATTACTTTGCAAAACAGTGCATTCGTACGAAATCTGAATTCTCCAGCTATAAAAAAACAAAGTAATAGCATTCCCGATCAATCAGTTATAAGGCAGCTTTAGGATTTAGTCGGACGATCCTAATAAAATTTGGCAAGTCGTATTACTTCGCAAAAAAGCGCATTCGTACGAAATCTGAACTCTCTAGCTATAAAAACACCAAAGTAATAGCATTCCCGATCAATCAGTTATAACGCAGCTATAGGATATGGTCGGCCGATCCTTATAAAATTTGGCAAGTCGTATTACTTCGCAAAATAGTGCATTCGTACGAAATCTGAACTCTCTAGCTTTAAAAAGACCAAAGAAATAGCATTCCCGATCAATCAGTTATATGGCAGCTATGAGATATAGTCGGCCGATCCTTATAAAATTTAGCATGTCGTATAACTTTGCAAAACAGTGCATTCGTACGAAATCTGAATTCTCCAGCTATAAAAAAACAAAGTAATAGCATTCCCGATCAATCAGTTATAAGGCAGCTTTAGGATTTAGTCGGACGATCCTAATAAAATTTGGCAAGTCGTATTACTTCGCAAAAAAGCGCATTCGTACGAAATCTGAACTCTCTAGCTATAAAAACACCAAAGTAATAGCATTCCCGATCAATCAGTTATAACGCAGCTATAGGATATGGTCGGCCGATCCTTATAAAATTTGGCAAGTCGTATTACTTCGCAAAATAGTGCATTCGTACGAAATCTGAATTCTCTAGCTTTAAAAAGACCAAAGAAATAGCATTCCCGATCAATCAGTTATATGGCAGCTATGAGATATAGTCGGCCGATCCTTATAAAATTTAGCATGTCGTATAACTTTGCAAAACAGTGCATTCGTACGAAATCTGAATTCTCCAGCTATAAAAAAACAAAGTAATAGCATTCCCGATCAATCAGTTATAACGCAGCTTTAGGATTTAGTCGGACGATCCTAATAAAATTTGGCAAGTCGTATTACTTCGCAAAAAAGCGCATTCGTACGAAATCTGAACTCTCTAGCTATAAAAACACCAAAGTAATAGCATTCCCGATCAATCAGTTATAACGCAGCTATAGGATATGGTCGGCCGATCCTTATAAAATTTGGCAAGTCGTATTACTTCGCAAAATAGTGCATTCGTACGAAATCTGAACTCTCTAGCTTTAAAAAGACCAAAGAAATAGCATTCCCGATCAATCAGTTATATGGCAGCTATGAGATATAGTCGGCCGATCCTTATAAAATTTAGCATGTCGTATAACTTTGCAAAACAGTGCATTCGTACGAAATCTGAATTCTCCAGCTATAAAAAAACAAAGTAATAGCATTCCCGATCAATCAGTTATAAGGCAGCTTTAGGATTTAGTCGGACGATCCTAATAAAATTTGGCAAGTCGTATTACTTCGCAAAAAAGCGCATTCGTACGAAATCTGAACTCTCTAGCTATAAAAACACCAAAGTAATAGCATTCCCGATCAATCAGTTATAACGCAGCTATAGGATATGGTCGGCCGATCCTTATAAAATTTGGCAAGTCGTATTACTTCGCAAAATAGTGCATTCGTACGAAATCTGAACTCTCTAGCTTTAAAAAGACCAAAGAAATAGCATTCCCGATCAATCAGTTATATGGCAGCTATAGGATATAGTCGGCCGATCCTTATAAAATTTAGCATGTCGTATTACTTTGCAAAACAGTGCATTCGTACGAAATCTGAATTCTCCAGCTATAAAAAAAACAAAGTAATAGCATTCCCGATCAATCAGTTATAAGGCAGCTTTAGGATTTAGTCGGACGATCCTAATAAAATTTGGCAAGTCGTATTACTTCGCAAAAAAGCGCATTCGTACGAAATCTGAACTCTCTAGCTATAAAAACACCAAAGTAATAGCATTCCCGATCAATCAGTTATATGGCAGCTATAGGATATAGTCGGCCGATCCTTATAAAATTTGGCATGTCGTATTACTTTGCAAAAAAGTGCATTCGTACGAAATCTGAATTCTCCAGCTTTAAAAAAAACAAAGTAATAGCATTCCCGATCAATCAGTTATAAGGCAGCTTTAGGATTTAGTCGGACGATCCTAATAAAATTTGGCAAGTCGTATTACTTCGCAAAAAAGCGCATTCGTACGAAATCTGAACTCTCTAGCTATAAAAACACCAAAGTAATAGCATTCCCGATCAATCAGTTATAAGGCAGCTATAGGATTTAGTCGGCCGATCCTTATAAAATTTGGCAAGTCGTATTACTTTGCAAAAAAGCGCATTCGTACGAAATCTGAACTCTCTAGCTATAAAAAAACCAAAGTAATAGCATTCCCGATCAATCAGTTATAACGCAGCTATAGGATATGGTCGGCCGATCCTTATAAAATTTGGCAAGTCGTATTACTTCGCAAAATAGTGCATTCGTACGAAATCTGAACTCTCTAGCTTTAAAAAGACCAAAGAAATAGCATTCCCGATCAATCAGTTATATGGCAGCTATGAGGATATAGTCGGCCGATCCTTATAAAATTTAGCATGTCGTATTACTTTGCAAAACAGTGCATTCGTACGAAATCTGAATTCTCCAGCTATAAAAAAAACAAAGTAATAGCATTCCCGATCAATCAGTTATAAGGCAGCTTTAGGATTTAGTCGGACGATCCTAATAAAATTTGGCAAGTCGTATTACTTCGCAAAAAAGCGCATTCGTACGAAATCTGAACTCTCTAGCTATAAAAACACCAAAGTAATAGCATTCCCGATCAATCAGTTATAACGCAGCTATAGGATATGGTCGGCCGATCCTTATAAAATTTGGCATGTCGTATTACTTTGCAAAACAGTGCATTCGTACGAAATCTGAATTCTCCAGCTATAAAAAAACAAAGTAATAGCATTCCCGATCAATCAGTTATAAGGCAGCTTTAGGATTTAGTCGGACGATCCTAATAAAATTTGGCAAGTCGTATTACTTCGCAAAAAAGCGCATTCGTACGAAATCTGAACTCTCTAGCTATAAAAACACCAAAGTAATAGCATTCCCGATCAATCAGTTATAACGCAGCTATAGGATATGGTCGGCCGATCCTTATAAAATTTGGCAAGTCGTATTACTTCGCAAAAAAGTGCGTTCGTACGAAATCTGAATTCTCCAGCTTTAAAAAGACCAAAGAAATAGCATTCCCGATCAATCAGTTATATGGCAGCTATGAGATATAGTCGGCCGATCCTTATAAAATTTAGCATGTCGTATTACTTTGCAAAACAGTGCATTCGTACGAAATCTGAATTCTCCAGCTATAAAAAAACAAAGTAATAGCATTCCCGATCAATCAGTTATAAGGCAGCTTTAGGATTTAGTCGGACGATCCTAATAAAATTTGGCAAGTCGTATTACTTCGCAAAAAAGCGCATTCGTACGAAATCTGAACTCTCTAGCTATAAAAACACCAAAGTAATAGCATTCCCGATCAATCAGTTATAACGCAGCTATAGGATATGGTCGGCCGATCCTTATAAAATTTGGCAAGTCGTATTACTTCGCAAAATAGTGCATTCGTACGAAATCTGAACTCTCTAGCTTTAAAAAGACCAAAGAAATAGCATTCCCGATCAATCAGTTATATGGCAGCTATAGGATATAGTCGGCCGATCCTTATAAAATTTAGCATGTCGTATTACTTTGCAAAACAGTGCATTCGTACGAAATCTGAATTCTCCAGCTATAAAAAAAACAAAGTAATAGCATTCCCGATCAATCAGTTATAAGGCAGCTTTAGGATTTAGTCGGACGATCCTAATAAAATTTGGCAAATCGTATTACTTCGCTAAAAAAGCGCATTCGTACGAAATCTGAACTCTCTAGCTATAAAAACACCAAAGTAATAGCATTCCCGATCAATCAGTTATATAGCAGCTATAGGATTTAGTCGGCCGATCCTTATAAAATTTGGCAAGTCGTATTACTTCGCAAAAAGTGCATTCGTACGAAATCTGAATTCTCCAGCTTTAAAAAAAAAACAAAGTAATAGCATTCCCGATCAATCAGTTATAAGGCAGCTTTAGGATTTAGTCGGACGATCCTAATAAAATTTGGCAAATCGTATTACTTCGCAAAAAAGCGCATTCGTACGAAATCTGAACTCTCTAGCTATAAAAACACCAAAGTAATAACATTCCCGATCAATCAGTTATATGGCAGCTATAGGATTTAGTCGGCCGATCCTTATAAAATTTGGCAAGTGACTTTGCAAAAAAGCGCATTCGTACGAAATCTGAACTCTCTAGCTATAAAAACACCAAAGTAATAGCATTCCCGATCAATCAGTTATAACGCAGCTATAGGATATGGTCGGCCGACCCTTATAAAATTTGGCAAGTCGTATTACTTCGCAAAATAGTGCATTCGTACGAAATCTGAACTCTCTAGTTTTAAAAAGACCAAAGAAATAGCATTCCCGATCAATCAGTTATATGGCAGCTATAGGATTTAGTCGGCCGATCCTTATAAAATTTGGCAAGTCGTATTATTTCGCAAAATAGTGCATTCGTACGAAATCTGAATTCTCCAGCTATAAAAAAACAAAGTAATAGCATTCCCGATCAATCAGTTATAAGGCAGCTTTAGGATTTAGTCGGACGATCATAATTCGTACGAAATCTGAACTCTCTAGCTATAAAAACACCAAAGTAATAACATTCCCGATCAATCAGTTATATGGCAGCTATAGGATATAGTCGGCCGATCCTTATAAAATTTGGCAAGTCGTATTACTTCGCAAAATAGTGCATTCGTACGAAATCTGAATTCTCCAGCTATAAAAAAACAAAGTAATAGCATTCCCGATCAATCAGTTATAAGGCAGCTTTAGGACTTAGTCGGACGATCATAATAAAATTTGGCAAATCGTATTACTTCGCAAAAAAGCGCATTCGTACGAAATCTGAACTCTCTAGCTATAAAAACACCAAAGTAATAGCATTCCCGATCAATCGGTTATAACGCAGCTATAGGATATGGTCGGCCGATCCTTATAAAATTTGGCAAGTCGTATTACTTCGCAAAAAAGTGCGTTCGTACGAAATCTGAATTCTCCAGCATTAAAAAGACCAAAGAAATCCTAATAAAATTTGGCAAGTCGTATTACTTCGCAAAAAAGCGCATTCGTACGAAATCGGAACTCTCTAGCTATAAAAACACCAAGGTAATAGCATTCCCGATCAATCAGTTATAACGCAGCTATAGGATATGGTCGGCCGATCCTTATAAAATTTGGCAAGTCGTATTACTTCGCAAAATAGTGCATTCGTACGAAATCTGAACTCTCTAGCTTTAAAAAGACCAAAGAAATAGCATTCCCGATCAATCAGTTATATGGCAGCTATGAGATATAGTCGGCCGATCCTTATAAAATTTAGCATGTCGTATAACTTTGCAAAACAGTGCATTCGTACGAAATCTGAATTCTCCAGCTATAAAAAAACAAAGTAATAGCATTCCCGATCAATCAGTTATAACGCAGCTTTAGGATTTAGTCGGACGATCCTTATAAAATTTGGCAAGTCGTATTACTTCGCAAAAAAGCGCATTCGTACGAAATCTGAACTCTCTAGCTATAAAAACACCAAAGTAATAGCATTCCCGATCAATCAGTTATAACGCAGCTATAGGATATGGTCGGCCGATCCTTATAAAATTTGGCAAGTCGTATTACTTCGCAAAATAGTGCATTCGTACGAAATCTTAACTCTCTAGCTATAAAAACACCAAGGTAATAGCATTCCCGATCAATCAGTTATATGGCAGCTATAGGATATAGTCGGCCGATCCTTATAAAATTTAGCATGTCGTATAACTTTGCAAAACAGTGCATTCGTACGAAATCTGAATTCTCCAGCTATAAAAAAACAAAGTAATAGCATTCCCGATCAATCAGTTATAACGCAGCTTTAGGATTTAGTCGGACGATCCTTATAAAATTTGGCAAGTCGTATTACTTCGCAAAAAAGCGCATTCGTACGAAATCTGAACTCTCTAGCTATAAAAACACCAAAGTAATAGCATTCCCGATCAATCAGTTATAACGCAGCTATAGGATATGGTCGGCCGATCCTTATAAAATTTGGCAAGTCGTATTACTTCGCAAAAAAGTGCATTCGTACGAAATCTGAACTCTCTAGCTATAAAAACACCAAGGTAATAGCATTTCCGATCAATCAGTTATATGGCAGCTATAGGATATAGTCGGCCGATCCTTATAAAATTTAGCATGTCGTATTACTTTGCAAAACAGTGCATTCGTACGAAATCTGAATTCTCCAGCTATAAAAAAAACAAAGTAATAGCATTCCCGATCAATCAGTTATAAGGCAGCTTTAGGATTTAGTCGGACGATCATAATAAAATTTGGCAAATCGTATTACTTCGCAAAAAAGCGCATTCGTACGAAATCTGAACTCTCTAGCTATAAAAACACCAAAGTAATAACATTCCCGATCAATCAGTTATATAGCAGCTATAGGATTTAGTCGGCCGATCCTTATAAAATTTGGCAAGTCGTGTTACTTCGCAAAAAAGTGCGTTCGTACGAAATCTGAATTCTCCAGCTTTAAAAAAAAAAACTTAGTAATAGCATTCCCGATCAATCAGTTATAACGCAGCTTTAGGATTTAGTCGGACGATCCTAATAAAATTTGGCAAATCGTATTACTTCGCAAAAAAGCGCATTCGTACGAAATCTGAACTCTCTAGCTATAAAAACACCAAGGTAATAGCACTCCCGATCAATCAGTTATAAGGCAGCTTTAGGATTTAGTCGGACGATCCTAATAAAATTTGGCAAGTCGTATTACTTCGCAAAAAAGCGCATTCGTACGAAATCTGAACTCTCTAGCTATAAAAACACCAAAGTAATAGCATTCCCGATCAATCAGTTATATGGCAACTTTGCAAAACAGTGCATTCGTACGAAATCTGAACTCTCTAGCTATAAAAACACCAAGGTAATAGCATTCCCGATCAATCAGTTATAACGCAGCTATAGGATATAGTCGGCCGATCCTTCTAAAATCTAGCATGTCGTGTTACTTTGCAAAACAGTGCATTCTTACGAAATCTGAATTCTCCAGCTATAAAAAAACAAAGTAATAGCATTCCCGATCAATCAGTTATAAGGCAGCTTTAGGATTTAGTCGAACGATCCTTATAAAATTTGGCAAGTCGTATTACTTCGCAAAAAAGTGCGTTCGTACGAAATCTGAATTCTCCAGTTTTAAAAAGACCAAAGAAATAGCATTCCCGATCAATCAGTTATAAGGCAGCTATAGGATATGGTCGGCCGATCCTTATAAAATTTGGCAAGTCGTATTACTTCGCAAAAAAGCGCATTCGTACGAAATCTGAACTCTCTAGCTATAAAAACACCAAGGTAATAGCATTCCCGATCAATCAGTTATAACGCAGCTATAGGATATGGTCGGCCGATCCTTATAAAATTTGGCAAGTCGTATTACTTCGCAAAATAGTGCATTCGTACGAAATCTGAACTCTCTAGCTTTAAAAAGACCAAAGAAATAGCATTCCCGATCAATCAGTTATATGGCAGCTATGAGATATAGTCGGCCGATCCTTATAAAATTTAGCATGTCGTATAACTTTGCAAAACAGTGCATTCGTACGAAATCTGAATTCTCCAGCTATAAAAAAACAAAGTATTACCATTCCCGATCAATCAGTTATAACGCAGCTTTAGGATTTAGTCGGACGATCCTAATAAAATTTGGCAAGTCGTATTACTTCGCAAAAAAGCGCATTCGTACGAAATCTGAACTCTCTAGCTATAAAAACACCAAGGTAATAGCATTCCCGATCAATCAGTTATAACGCAGCTATAGGATATGGTCGGCCGATCCTTATAAAATTTGGCAAGTCGTATTACTTCGCAAAATAGTGCATTCGTTCGAAATCTGAACTCTCTAGCTTTAAAAAGACCAAAGAAATAGCATTCCCGATCAATCAGTTATATGGCAGCTATGAGATATAGTCGGCCGATCCTTATAAAATTTAGCATGTCGTATTACTTTGCAAAACAGTGCATTCGTACGAAATCTGAATTCTCCAGCTTTAAAAAAAAAAAAAACAAAGTAATAGCATTCCCGATCAATCAGTTATAAGGCAGCTATAGGATATGGTCGGCCGATCCTTATAAAATTTGGCAAGTCGTATTACTTCGCAAAATAGTGCATTCGTACGAAATCTGAACTCTCTAGCTTTAAAAAGACCAAAGAAATAGCATTCCCGATCAATCAGTTATGTAGCAGCTATGAGATATAGTCGGCCGATCCTTATAAAATCTAGCATGTCGTATTACTTTGCAAAACAGTGCATTCGTACGAAATCTGAATTCTCCAGCTTAAAAACAAAAAAAAACAAAGTAATAGCATTCCCGATCAATCAGTTATAAGGCAGCTATAGGATATGGTCGGCCGATCCTTATAAAATTTAGCATGTCGTATTACTTCGCAAAATAGTGCATTCGTACGAAATCTGAACTCTCTAGCTATAAAAACACCAAAGTAATAGCATTCCCGATCAATCAGTTATATAGCAGCTATGAGATATAGTCGGCCGATCCTTATAAAATTTAGCATGTCGTATTACTTTGCAAAACAGTGCATTCGTACGAAATCTGAATTCTCCAGCTTAAAAACAAAAAAAAACAAAGTAATAGCATTCCCGATCAATCAGTTATAAGGCAGCTATAGGATATGGTCGGCCGATCCTTATAAAATTTAGCATGTCGTATTACTTCGCAAAATAGTGCATTCGTACGAAATCTGAACTCTCTAGCTATAAAAACACCAAAGTAATAGCATTCCCGATCAATCAGTTATATAGCAGCTATGAGATATAGTCGGCCGATCCTTATAAAATTTAGCATGTCGTATTACTTTGCAAAACAGTGCATTCGTACGAAATCTGAATTCTCCAGCTAAAAAAAAAAAAAAACAAAGTAATAGCATTCCCGATCAATCAGTTATAAGGCAGCTTTAGGATATGGTCGACCGATCCTTATAAAATTTATCATGTCGTATAACTTTGCAAAACAGTGGATTCGCACGAAATCTGAATTCTCCAGCTATAAAAAAACAAAGTAATAGCATTCCCGATCAATCAGTTACATGGCAGCTTTAGGATTTAGTCGGACGATCCTTATAAAATTTGGCAAGTCGTGTTACTTCGCAAAAAAGTGCGTTCGTACGAAATTTGAATTCTCCAGCTTTAAAAAAACAAGAAAGGAAAGCTTACTTCGGGCGGAGCCGAAGTTGATATACCCTTGCAGTTAAAACCGGATATATATCGCAAACATAGGATTTAGTTGGCCGATCCTTATGAAATTTGGTAGGTTGGATGAACTGACCAAAAATAGAATCTGTACCAAGTTCCAGCTTTCTATCTTCAAAAACACAAAAGTTGGGTCAATTCCGATCTTTCAGTTATATGGCAGCTATAGGATATAGTCGGCCGATCCTTATGAAATTTGGCACGTCGTATTGTTTTGCCAAAAATAGCTCTCATGTTAAATTAGAATTCTCTAACTCTAAAAACACCAAAGTTATACCATTTCCGATCAATCAGTTATATGACAGCTATATATCGGCAGCTATATCGGTTATATCGGCAGCTATAGGATATAGTCGGCCGATCCAAATGAAGTTTTGTAGGTCGGATTAACTGACCAAAAATAGAATGTGTACCAAGTTCTAGCTTTCTATCTTCAAAAACACGAAAGTTGGGTCAATTCCGATCTTTCAGTTATATGGCAGCTATAGGATACAGTCGGCCGATCCTTATGAAATTTGGCACGTCGTATTGTTTTGCCAAAAATAGCTCTCATGTCAAATTTGAATTCTCTAACTCTAAAAACACCAAAGTTATACCATTTCCGATCAATCAGTTATATGACAGCTATAGGATATAGTCGGCCGATCCCGGCCGTTCCGACTTATATACTGCGTGCAAAGGAAAGAAGGGTGTGTGCAAAGTTTCAAGACGATAGCTTTAAAACTGAGAGACTAGTTTGCGTAGAAACAGACAGACGGACAGACGGACAGACGGACAGACGGACATGCTCATATCAACTCAGGAGGTGATCCTGATCAAGAATATATATACTTTATAGGGTCGGAGATGTCTCCTTCACTGCGTTGCACACTTTTGGACAAAATTATAATACCCTCTGCAAGGGTATAAAAACAAAGTAATAGCATTCCCGATCAATCAGTTATAAGGCAGCTATAGGATATGGTCGGCCGATCCTTATAAAATTTAGCATGTCGTATTACTTCGCAAAATAGTGCATTCGTACGAAATCTGAACTCTCTAGCTTTAAAAATACCAAAGAAATAGCATTCCCGATCAATCAGTTATATGGCAGCTATGAGATATAGTCGGCCGATCCTTATAAAATTTAGCATGTCGTATTACTTTGCAAAACAGTGCATTCTTACGAAATCTGAATTCTCCAGCTATAAAAAAAACAAAGTAATAGCATTCCCGATCAATCAGTTATAAGGCAGCTTTAGGATTTAGTCGGACGATCATAATAAAATTTGGCAAATCGTATTACTTCGCAAAAAAGCGCATTCGTACGAAATCTGAACTCTCTAGCTATAAAAAGACCAAAGAAATAGCATTCCCGATCAATCAGTTATAAGGCAGCTATAGATTATGGTCGGCCGATCCTTATAAAATTTGGCAAGTCGAATCACTTCGCAAAATAGTGCATTCGTACAAAATCTGAACTCTCTAGCTATAAAAACACCAAGGTAATAGCATTCCCGATCAATCAGTTATAACGCAGCTATAGGATATGGTCGGCCGATCCTTATAAAATTTAGCATGTCGTATTACTTCGCAAAATAGTGCATTCGTACGAAATCTGAACTCTCTAGCTTTAAAAAGACCAAAGAAATAGCATTCCCGATCAATCAGTTATATGGCAGCTATGAGATATAGTCGGCCGATCCTTATAAAATTTAGCATGTCGTATTACTTTGCAAAACAGTGCATTCTTACGAAATCTGAATTCTCCAGCTATAAAAAAACAAAGTAATAGCATTCCCGATCAATCAGTTATAAGGCAGCTTTAGGATTTAGTCGGACGATCATAATAAAATTTGGCAAATCGTATTACTTCGCAAAAAAGCGCATTCGTACGAAATCTGAACTCTCTAGCTATAAAAACACCAAAGTAATAGCATTCCCGATCAATCAGTTATATAGCAGTTATAATATATAGTCGGCCGATCCTTATAAAATTTAGCATGTCGTATAACTTTGCAAAACAGTGCATTCTTACGAAATCTGAATTCTCCAGCTATAAAAAAAACAAAGTAATAACATTCCCGATCAATCAGTTATAAGGCAGCTAGAGGATATGGTCGGCCGATCCTTATAAAATTTGGCAAGTCGAATCACTTCGCAAAATAGTGCATTCGTACAAAATCTGAACTCTCTAGCTATAAAAACACCAAAGTAATAGCATTCCCGATCAATCAGTTATATAGCAGCTATGAGATATAGTCGGCCGATCCTTATAAAATTTAGCATGTCGTATTACTTCGCAAAAAAGCGCATTCGTACGAAATCTGAACTCTCTAGCTATAAAAAGACCAAAGAAATAGCATTCCCGATCAATCAGTTATAAGGCAGCTATAGATTATGGTCGGCCGATCCTTATAAAATTTGGCAAGTCGAATCACTTCGCAAAATAGTGCATTCGTACAAAATCTGAACTCTCTAGCTATAAAAACACCAAGGTAATAGCATTCCCGATCAATCAGTTATAACGCAGCTATAGGATATGGTCGGCCGATCCTTATAAAATTTGGCAAGTCGTATTACTTCGCAAAATAGTGCATTCGTACGAAATCTGAACTCTCTAGCTTTAAAAAGACCAAAGAAATAGCATTCCCGATCAATCAGTTATATGGCAGCTATGAGATATAGTCGGCCGATCCTTATAAAATTTAGCATGTCGTATAACTTTGCAAAACAGTGCATTCTTACGAAATCTGAATTCTCCAGCTATAAAAAAACAAAGTAATAGCATTCCCGATCAATCAGTTATAAGGCAGCTTTAGGATTTAGTCGGACGATCATAATAAAATTTGGCAAATCGTATTACTTCGCAAAAAAGCGCATTCGTACGAAATCTGAACTCTCTAGCTATAAAAACACCAAAGTAATAGCATTCCCGATCAATCAGTTATATAGCAGTTATAATATATAGTCGGCCGATCCTTATAAAATTTAGCATGTCGTATAACTTTGCAAAACAGTGCATTCTTACGAAATCTGAATTCTCCAGCTATAAAAAAACAAAGTAATAACATTCCCGATCAATCAGTTATAAGGCAGCTAGAGGATATGGTCGGCCGATCCTTATAAAATTTGGCAAGTCGAATCACTTCGCAAAATAGTGCATTCGTACAAAATCTGAACTCTCTAGCTATAAAAACACCAAAGTAATAGCATTCCCGATCAATCAGTTATATAGCAGCTATGAGATATAGTCGGCCGATCCTTATAAAATTTAGCATGTCGTATTACTTCGCAAAAAAGTGCGTTCGTACGAAATCTGAATTCTCCAGTTTTAAAAAGACCAAAGAAATAGCATTCCCGATCAATCAGTTATAAGGCAGCTATAGGATATGGTCAGCCGATCCTTATAAAATTTGGCAAGTCGAATCACTTCGCAAAATAGTGCATTCGTACAAAATCTGAACTCTCTAGCTATAAAAACACCAAAGTAATAGCATTCCCGATCAATCAGTTATATAGCAGCTATGAGATGTAGTCGACCGATCCTTATAAAATTTAGCATGTCGTATTACTTTGCAAAACAGTGCATTCGTACGAAATCTGAATTCTCCAGCTAAAAAAAAAAAAAACAAAGTAATAGCATTCCCGATCAATCAGTTATATAGCAGCTATGAGATATAGTCGGCCGATCCTTATAAAATTAAGCATGTCGTATTACTTTGCAAAACAGTGCATTCGTACGAAATCTGAATTCTCCAGCTATAAAAACACCAAAGTAATAGCATTCCCGATCAATCAGTTACAAGGCAGCTATAGGATATGGTCAGCCGATCCTTATAAAATTTGGCAAGTCGAATCACTTCGCAAAATAGTGCATTCGTACAAAATCTGAACTCTCTAGCTATAAAAACACCAAAGTAATAGCATTCCCGATCAATCAGTTATATAGCAGCTATGAGATATAGTCGACCGATCCTTATAAAATTTATCATGTCGTATAACTTTGCAAAACAGTGGATTCGCACGAAATCTGAATTCTCCAGCTATAAAAAAACAAAGTAATAGCATTCCCGATCAATCAGTTATATGGCAGCTTTAGGATTTAGTCGGACGATCCTTATAAAATTTGGCAAGTCGTGTTACTTCCAAAAAAGTGCGTTCGTACGAAATTTGAATTCTCCAGCTTTAAAAAAAAAAACATAGTAATAGCATTCCCGATCAATCAGTTATAAGGCAGCTTTAGGATTTAGTCGGACGATCCTAATAAAATTTGGCAAGTCGTATTACTTCGCATAAAAAGCGCATTCGTACGAAATCTGAACTCTCTAGCTATAAAAACACCAAAGTAATAGCATTCCCGATCAATCAGTTATATAGCAGCTATGAGATATAGTCGGCCGATCCTTATAAAATTAAATTTAGCTATAAAAAAACAAAGTAATAGCATTCCCGATCAATCAGTTATATATATATTTTCGCCAATATAAGCGAAAAGACACTGAAATACAATTTACTAAAAGCGACAGACAAGCTTTTTTTTTTTTTTAAAATATTTTTAATGTTTTTTTTGCTAAACCAAAACTAGTGCATTGTTGAAAAAAAAAAACTCGTACCACGCAATGAGCTCATTGAGCAACGACCAAAAGAACGAGCGTAGAAGTTCAGTGAACCAAAGAAACGGCTTCTACTCTTACTTTTCAACCCGCGATACCGAAGTGGAAAAATCGGCGCTTAAAAGCAACCCGGCTTTACTGACCGCTGAAACCCAAAGGGCACGGTCTTGCTCACCCGCTCTGCTCACTCCGACTCCCGCGTCATGGAGTTCGCAGTGTAAAACCCCCCTCCAATATCGGAAACAAATTTCGCACCAACAACAAGCAGCGCTACAACTTCTGCAACCACAGCGAAAACCCCTGCAACTCAAAGTACCACGACGTCAACGACTACAGCGAGTACAAAAACAACAACCTCGGAAAGTGCCAAAGCGGCAACGGCCACACAGACTGGAATGGATCGCTACATCCAAATTAAGCGCAAGCTTAGCCCGCAGAGTAATCCGGCAGGCAACAAAACAAAAATTTACCGTGTCCTGAATAACGATAATGAACCAGACAGATCCACTACTAACAGATTTGCCCTACTGGCGGAGGCTGAGGAAAACCAACCAGCCCAAGACACCGCAAAAAAACCCAAGCCCCCTCCAATCTATATTAGGGAAAAAAGCTCGAGTGCCCTGGTCAACAAAATTGCGTCGTTGATCGGGAACGGTGAAAACTTTCATGTTGTTCCGCTTATCAAAGGGAACATCCATGAAACAAAGGTGCAAACCAAGACTGAAGAGCACTTCCGAATAGTGTCAAAATATCTGGACACTGTACAGAAAAACTATTACACGTACCAGCTGAAAAGCAGTAAGGGCCTACAAGTGGTAGTAAAGGGAATAGAACCTGATGTTACCGTCGAGGAAATAAAAACCGCCCTTAAAGAAAAGGGCTTCGCCGCCAAGAATGTTATTAACATTCTAAATAAAGATAAAAAGCCACAACCCCTCTTCAAGGTCGAGCAACCTCAAGGACAACCTGCAATATCTTTTGCATCGGAAAATCACTGTTGAAGAGCCACATAAACGTAACGGTCCAGTGCAATGCACTAATTGTCAAGAGTATGGACACACAAGGTCTTACTGCACACTTCGGGCTGTCTGTGTAGTCTGCGGGGACGCCCACAAGTCCGCTTGCTGCACTACAAACAAGGACAGTACCGTGAAGAAATGTGGAAACTGCGGAGGCAGCCATACGGCAAACTATAGAGGATGTATTGTGTATAAGGAGTTAAAGAGTCGCATGCGTCAAGCGACCGCAACGCGCAACCAAAATCCACAGAATGCGTACGTTTCGTCAAAAACCACGCCAGACGTCTTCTTCGCCAAAGCTGCGAGATCCTCATTCGGTCCACTAAACACCACCAACGGCTTCTCCTATGCCGATGCTCTACGATCTGGAAGGGAAATTCCAATTCAGCCTAACTCTCAAAGCGCTCAACAGGCCCCAGAACAGCCACACAGCAAAACGGAAACTATGATGCTTACCCTCCAACAAAGTATGATGGAGCTTATGTCATTCATGAAAACGACCATGCAAACGCTTGTTCAAAACCAGAACATGGTGATACAGCTGCTCGTAGCACAACAGTCCAAATAATCTATGCAGGCGCTACGAATATCAATGTGGAACGCCAATGGTGTCTCACGGCATAAACTAGAATTGTCACAATTCTTGACCGAAAACCATATTGACGTTATGCTACTGGTGGAAACGCATCTTACAAGCAAATACAACTTTCATATAAGAGGCTACACAATCTACCGCACAGATCATCCAGATGGGAAAGCCCACGGCGGAACTGGAGTTCTAATCAGAGAACGAATTAAACACCATTTTCACAAAAGGTTTGCAACAAACTTCTTGCAGGCCACATCGATACAAATTCAGTCAAGCAACGGAATCCTTTCAATTGCTGCCGTTTACTGCCCTCCTCGCTTCTCAATCTCGGAAGGACAATTTATGGACTTCTACAATTCACTTGGGGATCGATTTATAGCCGCAGGAGACTACAACGCCAAACATACGCACTGGGGATCACGTCTAGTGACTCCCAAAGGAAGACAATTGTACAATGCAATTATAAATGTGAAAAATAAACTGGACTACGTTTCCCCTGGAAGTCCCACATACTGGCCAACAGACTCACGAAAGCTCCCAGACCTTATTGATTTTGCAGTGACAAAAAACATACCTCGCAATCTAATAAGTGCCAAAGCAGTCTCGGACTTATCATCAGACCACTCGCCTGTGCTTCTAACGCTTCTTCAAAGCCCAGAAATAACCGAACACCCCTTCAGTCTGACGACGACAAAAACAAACTGGCTAAAATACAAAAAGTACGTGAGTGCCCACATAGAACTCGCCCCGGATTTTAACATGGAATCGGACATCGACTACACTACGAGCGCCCTGGAAGAAGTACTCGTTGCGGCAGCTAAAATCTCTACTCCTCATAGGAAAGAAGTAGACCGAAACAAACACTTCAAATCTAATCAGCAAATCGAACAGCTCGTGCGAGAAAAGAGGCGCACGCGTCGTGATTGGCAAAACAGCAGATCACCAGCTTCAAAACAACGCCTTAAGGAAGCAACCCGATCACTCGACCAGGCTCTTCACCAACAGGAAGAAAATGCACAGCTGAGGTACATCCAGAATCTCTCGCCAACAAGCACAAAGTACCCCCTGTGGAGGGCCCACCCAAATCTTAGGGCCCCAATTGAAACGACCACCCCGATAAGAAACTCTTCGGGATGCTGGGCTCGCAGCAACGAAGACCGAGCTGAAACATTCGCCACACATCTCCAAAGTGTCTTCCAGCCAAACCCAGCCTCAAATTGATTCCTCCTGCCAGTAATTCAGCCAGAGTCCTCCCCTCAGCCAGCCGCACCTCCATTCCGGCCGAACGAAATCGAAAAAGTCATAAGAGGGCTAAAACCAAAAAAGGCTCCCGGTGGTGACCTATTGACTCCAAAGATGCTGATCGAACTTCCAAAATGCGCTATAGAGGTCGTCTGCAAACTATTTAATGGAATCATTAATCTTGGCTATTTCCCAAAAAAGTGGAAGAAATCCATTATTATAATGATTCCGAAGCCTGGAAAAGACCACACAATTCCGTCATCATACAGACCAATAAGCCTTCTATCTTGTTTGTCTAAACTGTTTGAAAAATGCTTGTTAACTCGCATAATACCACATTTGGAAGCTTGCAATATCATCCCGGCACACCAATTTGGCTTTCGAAGAAACCATGGAACCATCGAACAAGTGAACAGATTAACATCCGAAATACGCTCAGCCTTCGAACAACGAGAATACTGCAGCGCTATTTTCCTCGACGTATCTCAAGCTTTCGACCGAGTTTGGCTCATCGGACTCATGCACAAAATTAAAACGTATTTGCCAACATACACCCACAAGCTACTGGAATCATACCTCTTCAATAGGGTATTCTCAGTGAGATGCAACGCAGCTACTTCGGGCGACTACACCATCGAAGCTGGAGTTCCACAGGGAAGCGCACTCGGGCCGTGTCTATATGTTTTGTATACTGCGGATATTCCTACGAGCGCACAACTAACAACGTCAACGTTCGCCGATGATACCGCTATCCTTAGTCGCTCCAGATGCCCAACGCAGGCAACAACCCAACTGGCTAATCATCTCACAATAGTGGAAAGGTGGCTGTCCGACTGGCGCATTAAAATAAACGAACAAAAGTGTAAACATATAACGTTTACTCTTAATAGACAAACATGCCCTCCGCTTTTACTAAGGATCCCTCAAGCTAACGACGTAACGTACCTTGGCGTTCACCTTGATAGACGACTTACCTGGCGTAAGCACATCGAATGCAAAAAGATGCATCTAAAACTGAAAGCCAGCAGCCTCCACTGGCTCATAAACTCACGATCGCCACTGTGCCTAGACTACAAGTTACTACTGTACAATTCAGTTCTAAAGCCAATCTGGACGTATGGCTCCCAGCTGTGGGGGAACGCGAGCAGCAGCAACATAGACATCATACAGCGCGCACAATCAAAAATCCTGAGAACTATCACAGGGGCACCTTGGTATGTTCGCAACGAAAACATCCACCGGGATCTGGGCATCCTCGCAGTGAAAGACGAAATCCAGAAGCAAAAAGAGTCATACAAAGAAAAACTGTCTTCGCACCCAAATTTTCTCGCTCGGGGATTGACTCGGGTTTCTAGCGTATCCCGCCTTAGACGCAACGACCTCCCAACCCAGCAATCGATTTTTAGGGCCGTCTAACTCCGTATCAGTCAATATGACTGTTAGTTAAGTTAAAAATATAAGATTTGATACACCTCTTGTTAGTCTCGCAAAGAGAAGATTCAAGAAATAAAAGCAACGTTAAAATAAAAAAAAAAAAAAAAAAAACTGCAGCGGCAACAGTTATTTGTTGTTGTGAATGTTCTTATTTCTCCTCTACATCCTGATCCTCCCTAATGCACGCTGACTTTGGGGCTTCTCTGTCGGCTGGTTACGGCACTCTATCGGCGGTCCACGCGAAGATCAAGAAGCTAAAGGTGTCCCATTTATTCCATGTTGGGGGGGTTTCTGTGTGGTTTTTGCTGCTCCGATCTTGTCCTACGCCCGATCCCAGGCCAAATTGCAAATGCAAAGCCTATCAGGCTGCAATCGTAGTACACTGTGCCACCTGACAAGGAATTAGTCATGTTGGCGCATTGAAAGTATTTAAATATTTTCTCACCTTAAATTATTCCTTCCCCCAATACGATCACTATCACTATGGTTTTTAACTTTATTTCAGGCCGAATCGACTTGTTGTGCACACACGTGTCTTGGCAGAATTTTCCTTCCCTTTTAGAATATGCTGGCGGAACTTCTTTGCTCGGCCATAGATCAGAAAAGAATAAATGCGAAGAACTGCTAAGAGTTTCAGCATACCCATGCTTCCATAAAACTTCCCTACCTAACGGAGTAATCGTATGATTTTCTACCTACTTTGGTCAGTTCATGCAAGTGCGGGTGGGATTTGCACATGCCTATGCAATTCTGTTCCCATCTATTGGGTGGATACAATCGAGGGACGAAATATTGGCCTACCTAGATGTTGGTTTTCAGTTTGGGAATAAGGTGCACACTACAATACTTTATAGGGTCGGAGATGTCACCTTCACTTCGTTGCACACTTTTGAAAAAAATTATAATACCCTCTGCAAGGGTATAAAAATATAAAAAAATGTTTTTGTATATATTTAAAATGCAATTTAAATTGATTATTTTGTTTTATTTTTTTCCGTAAACGACAAAATTAGACAATTCTGTTACAAAAATTGAGCACATGTTTATTGAGAACGAGTTTAAGAGTTCGTCATCTTCAAAAAGGTAAAAACTGTTTTATCTTCATACTATAGGTATAAAACAGGGTGCCCAAGCTCAGCATAGGACAGAGCAAACTCGAATACCAATGCAAAAAATCACCAATACATTAAAGCTAGAAATTTTTTTTGCAAGTCATGTCGGTATACTGAAAAAAATTATAGTACAATTTTCAATGGAAAAAAGTAATACAAAAATATTTATGACATAAAAATTAAAAACTGTAATAAAGTTATAAATAAAAGAAATTCATAGCTCAGATGTTAACCATTCTTTTTGAGATCTCAACCAAAAGTAATTTTTTTCAGTGAAAAGTTTTCGGTAATAAAAAAACAAAGTGCCTTCGTATTAGTACGAAAAACTGAGACACTATACAATTGTTGTTGCTTAACTCGAAAAACGAAAAATTGTTTTTGTATTTAGCCCTTGCCTATGCTACGAGCCACACACGTATATAAGATTTCATTTCCCATATAACGAGCAATTCCAACAACAAAGGAGCTCCGAGAGCAATGGGGCTGGGCACCCCTGGTGTATACTATCGATAGCTAAACTTAAATTAACGTTTATTTAAGTTTGAAAATCATAATTAAATGCCGCTAGCGAGGCCAAATCGACCACTGTGCTGTCTAGCAGGGCAAAAAATTCGTTTCCGAGAACGGTAAGTGTGGTAAATGGTCGTATGTCTTCCCCCTTTCGTACAAGAGAAGAAATGGTAAAGCTTCGCAAACTCTTCTTTTGGTTCCAAAAATCGCGTATACGTTGAGATGATCTTGGTCTTCCTGCTGTAGAATATGGATTACTAAATATTTCTTTTCTACGTTGTTGGTATTCTTTGAGGCGGATATGGTAAGGCTTAATTGGTCTTGAAACTGTAAAACTGACTGTAAAAACTGGAAATTCCTCTTCGATCTCGATGGAAATTTCTTCAGAGTCTTGTTGGGCACTCAGTGCTTCCACAAAATTTTTACGCATAACGGGTCGGGTCGTTGACCGCATTCGAAAACTACGATAAAATTTTTCGTGCCTATGGCACTCCTTTCGCAGACTAGCTAAATCTGGGGTGTCTACATGTAGTAGTTCTAGTTTCCTAACTTCGATAGCGATGTCGCCATCTGACATTGGTTCGCGCAATGAATCGGATATTGATAAGATGGAGTCAAGGAATTCATCAAAACTCTCGTTCGCTCCTTGCTTTCTGCGTCTAATAGCATTTTTAATATATCGGTCTGATCTCTGATCCTGGTATCTTTCCTGCAAGTGACTGCACAATCTTTACCAATTCATGTGTTCGGATGTTCTATGGATACGCCAATAGAATGAGAGTGCTGGTCCAGCAAATAGAAGATGAGCAAACTGACTTAGCAAAGGAAAATTACCATTAAGACACTGAGAAGTTAAACAGTTGATTCGGTAAAGAAAATCTTCGATTGGAAGGTCGTTGGTCGTACCACTGAACTTGATACGCCAATTGGAAATGACGTTAGAAATCCTATCTGGTTGCTCTAGTGAAATATCACTTGACCTACTATTTGGTGGTCGAACTCTTTGGCTGTTGTTGCGCGCATTGCTAGAATTACTGATTCGTGGTAATGGAGGTGGTAATTCGTTATCCCATTCAAGTTGGGGTTCCTCTCGCGGGTCTCGAGAGAATATATTCAAATTCCTATTCGCTGTAGTGATTTGGTCACCAATGGAGGCTGTAATACTTGCTCTATAGCTTGCCATTGAGCTGGATGTAATTTGCTGAATACGTTCCTCTTGCATAGAGTTTTGTTCCCCAGAAATCCTATCCTGTACGGTCTCGCGTCTGTGGTTCGACCTACCTGCTCTTGTTCGCTGATTATTTGTAAATGGGTTGTTAGAGCTGTGATCTAGTATTCATACGAGATCTTGGAATGACTCCGGAATGATTTGGGTTAGAATCCTGGTCAGTCTGTAAGTTACTCGGCATTCTACGCTCAGAAGGAGTACATTGTCTATCTATCATCAAAGCTCGCGGACAGCTTTGCCTACAATTTGGACAGGTATCGTTTGTTTCAAGCCATTCTAACAGAAATGCTTTGTGAAACTTATGCTTGAATGGGGTTTCCATAATACTATCACTAGGGTTCGTGTCATTACAAATGGTACAGAGCACCTGACTCTCCAACGGAGTGGCGGCTATGTTTTCGGTACATCTCCTAACAGACATCTTCACAGTAGCTATAATAACGGAAACTGGCGATAATAATCTTAATCAAGATTCAAGATGTAAATAAAATAATCGATAATAAATTTTAGGGTCTTACCTTCGGTACTCACATGGCATTGATATGTAAGTTTTACGGCAGTAGAGATATATTTTAAACTAAGTGCAATACAAACAAGAAAGCAAAGCTAACTTCGGGCGGAGCCGAAGTTTATATACCCTTGCAGCTAAAACCGGATATATATCGCAAACATCGGATATAGTTGGCCGATCCTTATGATTACATCATAATAAAACCAATTAATTACAATAAAAAATCTAAAAAAAAGTCCCAAGCTTCTATCCTCAAAAATACGAAAGTTGATATTTCTACCAAATACCATTTCCGATCGTTCAGTTATATGGCAGCTATAGGACATAGTCTTTCTATCTTTAAAAACACGAAATTTGGGTCATTTCCGATCGTTCAGTTATATGGCAGCTATAAGATATAGTTGGCCGATCCTTATGAAATTTGGCATGTCGTAATGTGTTGCCAAAGATAGCTCTCATGTTTGAACTCTCTAACTCTAAAAACACCAAAGTTATACCATTTCCGATCAATCAGTTATATGGCAGCTATAGGATATAGTCGGCCGATCCCGGCCGTTTCGACTTATATACTGCGTGGAAAGGAAAGAAAGGTGTGTGCAAAGATGTAAGTCGATAGCTTTAAAACTGAGAGACTAGATCGCGTAGAAACAGACAGACAGACAGACGGACATGCGCATATAAACTCAGGAATATATATACTGTAACGAACGCGTACAGTAAAGCATAAGGTTAGGTACAGTAAACTATCCCTAACACTGTATGAGTGGTCTCTACCGCGCCACTCTGTCTACTTGGGGGACGGCTTGGCTCAGTCGAAAGGGGCGTGGGTATGGGCACGGCAGCAAGACCGTGTACGTTATGGAAATTTGTCGTAGACAGAGATAAGGAAGTGGGAAAGGAAAGCGGTAGGAGTCTGCCGATCCTTGGGTGGTTGATTCTACTGACCCTATTGAATGAAAGACTAGATGTTGTTGTCCTTCGTCTATACCCTCCCTTCCATGTAGACCTTACTTACACTAGACAGTGAGGTCTACCCATATTCAACTGCCATATTTTGATCCGAAGTGCTCTAAATAAAAGAAATTATCTCATTTTCATTATATATAATTAAGGATAATCAAAAAATAAGGAAACATAATCCATAAGAAAATAAATTTTATCAGAAAAATACAATTTATAAGGCAAATACAATTTAAACTAATATTCAAATAGAAAAGTAAAAGAAAATGTCATGGATTTCCCATTGTATTCAAATTCAGTAATTACTCGTGGTTTACTCACTCAGCTTTTCCGACTCTGCATCGATCGTTGGGCCCAAGAAGATAAGGTAACTCCTTAGAGTTTACATTTACGCAATATTAAGAAAATTAAGAATTTATAAAATTAAATTAAAGAAAATTATATATGATTTCAGTTAGGGTGGGAGTCGATACTAATTTGGCGCAGCTATCGAGGTTCGCCTTGGAATATTGTTGTGCAATTCAATATTGCTGAAAGTGTTTACCACACATGCTCGCAGCCAAGGTTATTGTTTTTCACACAGTGTAAGTAGTACTGATATTTGGTCTATTCAGGCTCTCAAAAGAAAATAGTCAAAATACGGAACTTTCACTCTAATAAGTGGCTGGCTGCTCGGTGAGGCACAAAAATAAACAAAACTTAACTGCAGCGGCAGTGGATTCGTAATCGAACTACCGAACTGAGCGGACGCGCTTTGTCCGAGCTCCGGGAAAACTTCACTTCGCTTATATTTTCGCCAATATAAGCGAAAAGACACTGAAATACAATTTATTAAAAGCGACAGACAAGCTTTTTTTTTTATAACAGTTGTAATGTGCTAAACCAAAACTAGTGCATTGTTGAAAAAAAAAAAATACGTACCACGCAATGAGCTCATTGAGCAACGACCAAAAGAACGAGCGTAGAAGTTCAGTGAACCAAAGAAACGGCTTCTACTCTTACTTTTCAACCCGCGATACCGAAGTGAAAAAATCGGCGCTTAAAAGCAACCCGGCTTTACTGACCGCTGAAACCCAAAGGGCACGGTCTTGCTCACCCGCTCTGCTCACTCCGACTCCCGCGTCATGGAGTTCGCAGTGTAAAACCCCCCCTCCAATATCGGTAACAAATTTCGCACCAACAACAAGCAGCGCTACAACTTCTGCAACAACAGCGAAAACCCCTGCAACTCAAAGTACCACGACGTCAACGACTACAGCGAGTACAAAAACAACAACCTCGGAAAGTGCCAAAGCGGCAACGGCCACACAGACTGGAATGGATCGCTACATCCAAATTAAGCGCAAGCTTAGCCCGCAGAGTAATCCGGCAGGCAACAAAACAAAAATTAACCGTGTCCTGAATAACGATAATGAACCAGACAGATCCACTACTAACAGATTTGCCCTACTGGCGGAGGCTGAGGAAAACCAACCAGCCCAAGACACCGCAAAAAACCCAAGCCCCCTCCAATCTATATTAGGGAAAAAAGCTCGAGTGCCCTGGTCAACAAAATTGCGTCGTTGATCGGGAACGGTGAAAACTTTCATGTTGTTCCGCTTATCAAAGGGAACATCCATGAAACAAAGGTGCAAACCAAGACTGAAGAGCACTTCCGAATAGTGTCAAAATATCTGGACACTGTACAGAAAAACTATTACACGTACCAGCTGAAAAGCAGTAAGGGCCTACAAGTGGTAGTAAAGGGAATAGAACCTGATGTTACCGTCGAGGAAATAAAAACCGCCCTTAAAGAAAAGGGCTTCGCCGCCAAGAATGTTATTAACATTCTAAATAAAGATAAAAAGCCACAACCCCTCTTCAAGGTCGAGCTCGAGCCTGAAAGCAGGTCGCTGAAGAAGAACGAAGTCCACCCAATCTACAACCTGCAATATCTTTTGCATCGGAAAATCACTGTTGAAGAGCCACATAAACGTAACGGTCCAGTGCAATGCACTAATTGTCAAGAGTATGGACACACAAGGTCTTACTGCACACTTCGGGCTGTCTGTGTAGTCTGCGGGGACGCCCACAAGTCCGCTTGCTGCACTACAAACAAGGACAGTACCGTGAAGAAATGTGGAAACTGCGGAGGCAGCCATACGGCAAACTATAGAGGATGTATTGTGTATAAGGAGTTAAAGAGTCGCATGCGTCAAGCGACCGCAACGCGCAACCAAAATCCACAGAATGCGTACGTTTCGTCAAAAACCACGCCAGACGTCTTCTTCGCCAAAGCTGCGAGATCCTCATTCGGTCCACTAAACACCACCAACGGCTTCTCCTATGCCGATGCTCTACGATCTGGAAGGGAAATTCCAATTCAGCCTAACTCTCAAAGCGCTCAACAGGCCCCAGAACAGCCACACAGCAAAACGGAAACTATGATGCTTACCCTCCAACAAAGTATGATGGAGCTTATGTCATTCATGAAAACGACCATGCAAACGCTTGTTCAAAACCAGAACATGGTGATACAGCTGCTCGTAGCACAACAGTCCAAATAATCTATGCAGGCGCTACGAATATCAATGTGGAACGCCAATGGTGTCTCACGGCATAAACTAGAATTGTCACAATTCTTGACCGAAAACCATATTGACGTTATGCTACTGGTGGAAACGCATCTTACAAGCAAATACAACTTTCATATAAGAGGCTACACAATCTACCGCACAGATCATCCAGATGGGAAAGCCCACGGCGGAACTGGAGTTCTAATCAGAGAACGAATTAAACACCATTTTCACAAAAGGTTTGCAACAAACTTCTTGCAGGCCACATCGATACAAATTCAGTCAAGCAACGGAATCCTTTCAATTGCTGCCGTTTACTGCCCTCCTCGCTTCTCAATCTCGGAAGGACAATTTATGGACTTCTACAATTCACTTGGGGATCGATTTATAGCCGCAGGAGACTACAACGCCAAACATACGCACTGGGGATCACGTCTAGTGACTCCCAAAGGAAGACAATTGTACAATGCAATTATAAATGTGAAAAATAAACTGGACTACGTTTCCCCTGGAAGTCCCACATACTGGCCAACAGACTCACGAAAGCTCCCAGACCTTATTGATTTTGCAGTGACAAAAAACATACCTCGCAATCTAATAAGTGCCAAAGCAGTCTCGGACTTATCATCAGACCACTCGCCTGTGCTTCTAACGCTTCTTCAAAGCCCAGAAATAACCGAACACCCCTTCAGTCTGACGACGACAAAAACAAACTGGCTAAAATACAAAAAGTACGTGAGTGCCCACATAGAACTCGCCCCGGATTTTAACATGGAATCGGACATCGACTACACTACGAGCGCCCTGGAAGAAGTACTCGTTGCGGCAGCTAAAATCTCTACTCCTCATAGGAAAGAAGTAGACCGAAACAAACACTTCAAATCTAATCAGCAAATCGAACAGCTCGTGCGAGAAAAGAGGCGCACGCGTCGTGATTGGCAAAACAGCAGATCACCAGCTTCAAAACAACGCCTTAAGGAAGCAACCCGATCACTCGACCAGGCTCTTCACCAACAGGAAGAAAATGCACAGCTGAGGTACATCCAGAATCTCTCGCCAACAAGCACAAAGTACCCCCTGTGGAGGGCCCACCCAAATCTTAGGGCCCCAATTGAAACGACCACCCCGATAAGAAACTCTTCGGGATGCTGGGCTCGCAGCAACGAAGACCGAGCTGAAACATTCGCCACACATCTCCAAAGTGTCTTCCAGCCAAACCCAGCCTCAAATTGATTCCTCCTGCCAGTAATTCAGCCAGAGTCCTCCCCTCAGCCAGCCGCACCTCCATTCCGGCCGAACGAAATCGAAAAAGTCATAAGAGGGCTAAAACCAAAAAAGGCTCCCGGTGGTGACCTATTGACTCCAAAGATGCTGATCGAACTTCCAAAATGCGCTATAGAGGTCGTCTGCAAACTATTTAATGGAATCATTAATCTTGGCTATTTCCCAAAAAAGTGGAAGAAATCCATTATTATAATGATTCCGAAGCCTGGAAAAGACCACACAATTCCGTCATCATACAGACCAATAAGCCTTCTATCTTGTTTGTCTAAACTGTTTGAAAAATGCTTGTTAACTCGCATAATACCACATTTGGAAGCTTGCAATATCATCCCGGCACACCAATTTGGCTTTCGAAGAAACCATGGAACCATCGAACAAGTGAACAGATTAACATCCGAAATACGCTCAGCCTTCGAACAACGAGAATACTGCAGCGCTATTTTCCTCGACGTATCTCAAGCTTTCGACCGAGTTTGGCTCATCGGACTCATGCACAAAATTAAAACGTATTTGCCAACATACACCCACAAGCTACTGGAATCATACCTCTTCAATAGGGTATTCTCAGTGAGATGCAACGCAGCTACTTCGGGCGACTACACCATCGAAGCTGGAGTTCCACAGGGAAGCGCACTCGGGCCGTGTCTATATGTTTTGTATACTGCGGATATTCCTACGAGCGCACAACTAACAACGTCAACGTTCGCCGATGATACCGCTATCCTTAGTCGCTCCAGATGCCCAACGCAGGCAACAACCCAACTGGCTAATCATCTCACAATAGTGGAAAGGTGGCTGTCCGACTGGCGCATTAAAATAAACGAACAAAAGTGTAAACATATAACGTTTACTCTTAATAGACAAACATGCCCTCCGCTTTTACTAAATCCCTCAAGCTAACGACGTAACGTACCTTGGCGTTCACCTTGATAGACGACTTACCTGGCGTAAGCACATCGAATGCAAAAAGATGCATCTAAAACTGAAAGCCAGCAGCCTCCACTGGCTCATAAACTCATGATCGCCACTGTGCCTAGACTACAAGTTACTACTGTACAATTCAGTCCTAAAGCCAATCTGGACGTATGGCTCCCAGCTGTGGGGGAACGCGAGCAGCAGCAACATAGACATCATACAGCGCGCACAATCAAAAATCTTGAGAACTATCACAGGGGCACCTTGATATGTTCGCAACGAAAACATCCACCGGGATCTGGGCATCCTCGCAGTGAAAGACGAAATCCAGAAGCAAAAAGAGTCATACAAAGAAAAACTGTCTTCGCACAGGTTTCTAGCGTATCCCGCCTTAGACGCAACGACCTCCCAACCCAGCAATCGATTTTTAGGGCCGTCTAACTCCGTATCAGTCAATATGACTGTTAGTTAAGTTAAAAATATAAGATTTGATACACCTCTTGTTAGTCTCGCAAAGAGAAGATTCAAGAAATAAAAGCAACGTTAAAATAAAAAAAAAAAAAAAAAACTGCAGCGGCAACAGTTATTTGTTGTTGTGAATGTTCTTATTTCTCCTCTACATCCTGATCCTCCCTAATGCACGCTGACTTTGGGGCTTCTCTGTCGGCTGGTTACGGCACTCTATCGGCGGTCCACGCGAAGATCAAGAAGCTAAAGGTGTCCCATTTATTCCATGTTGGGGGGTTTCTGTGTGGTTTTTGCTGCTCCGATCTTGTCCTACGCCCGATCCCAGGCCAAATTGCAAATGCAAAGCCTATCAGGCTGCAATCGTAGTACACTGTGCCACCTGACAAGGAATTAGTCATGTTGGCGCATTGAAAGTATTTAAATATTTTCTCACCTTAAATTATTCCTTCCCCCAATACGATCACTATCACTATGGTTTTTAACTTTATTTCAGGCCGAATCGACTTGTTGTGCACACACGTGTCTTGGCAGAATTTTCCTTCCCTTTTAGAATATGCTGGCGGAACTTCTTTGCTCGGCCATAGATCAGAAAAGAATAAATGCGAAGAACTGCTAAGAGTTTCAGCATACCCATGCTTCCATAAAACTTCCCTACCTAACGGAGTAATCGTATGATTTTCTACCTACTTTGGTCAGTTCATGCAAGTGCGGGTGGAATTTGCACATGCCTATGCAATTCTGTTCCCATCTATTGGGTGGATACAATCGAGGGACGAAATATTGGCCTACCTAGATGTTGGTTTTCAGTTTGGGAATAAGGTGCACACTACAATACTTTATAGGGTCGGAGATGTCACCTTCACTTCGTTGCACACTTTTGAAAAAAATTATAATACCCTCTGCAAGGGTATAAAAATATAAAAAAAATGTTTTTGTATATATTTAAAATGCAATTTAAATTGATTATTTTGTTTTATTTTTTTCCGTAAACGACAAAATTAGACAATTCTGTTACAAAAATTGAGCACATGTTTATTGAGAACGAGTTTAAGAGTTCGTCATCTTCAAAAGGTAAAAACTGTTTTATCTTCATACTATAGGTATAAAACAGGGTGCCCAAGCTCAGCATAGGACAGAGCAAACTCGAATACCAATGCAAAAATTCACCAATACATTAAAGCTAGAAATTTTTTTTGCAAGTCAAAATTATAGTACAATTTTCAATGGAAAAAAGTAATACAAAAATATTTATGAAATAAAAATTAAAAACTGTAATAAAGTTATAAATAAAAGAAATTCATAGCTCAGATGTTAACCATTCTTTTTGAGATCTCAACCAAAAGTAATTTTTTTCAGTGAAAAGTTTTCGGTAATAAAAAAACAAAGTGCCTTCGTATTAGTACGAAAAACTGAGACACTATACAATTGTTGTTGCTTAACTCGAAAAACGAAAAATTGTTTTTGTATTTAGCCCTTGCCTATGCTACGAGCCACACACGTATATAAGATTTCATTTCCCATATAACGAGCAATTCCAACAACAAAGGAGCTCCGAGAGCAATGGGGCTGGGCACCCCTGGTGTATACTATCGATAGCTAAACTTAAATTAACGTTTATTTAAGTTTGAAAATCATAATTAAATGCCGCTAGCGAGGCCAAATCGACCACTGTGCTGTCTAGCAGGGCAAAAAATTCGTTTCCGAGAACGGTAAGTGTGGTAAATGGTCGTATGTCTTCCCCCTTTCGTACAAGAGAAGAAATGGTAAAGCTTCGCAAACTCTTCTTTTGGTTCCAAAAATCGCGTATACGTTGAGATGATCTTGGTCTTCCTGCTGTAGAATATGGATTACTAAATATTTCTTTTCTACGTTGTTGGTATTCTTTGAGGCGGATATGGTAAGGCTTAATTGGTCTTGAAACTGTAAAACTGATTTGTGGACTATTGACACTGGAATGAGTATCTATTGGGTCCGAGGCTATTGGCGGATATCCCCTCGCGGATTGCGGCGGACATCCCTGGCGGAGTTTTCCGAATTCGCGTTGCATTTCTGGCAGCTTGGCTTGTACGTATCAAGCAACCCGCAACCATAACAGAAAATTCGCCGTGGCTTAAGGCAATCATGATACCGATGACCTAATTCCTCGCAATTCCAGCATTTTATTTTCTCAGGTGATCTAATGGCCAAAACCTCACCTGGAAATTCCTCTTCGATCTCGATGGAAATTTCTTCAGAGTCTTGTTGGGCACTCAGTGCTTCCACAAAATTTTTACGCATAACGGGTCGGGTCGTTGACCGCATTCGAAAACTACGATAAAATTTTTCGTGCCTATGGCACTCCTTTCGCAGACTAGCTAAATCTGGGGTGTCTACATGTAGTAGTTCTAGTTTCCTAACTTCGATAGCGATGTCGCCATCTGACATTGGTTCGCGCAATGAATCGGATATTGATAAGATGGAGTCAAGGAATTCATCAAAACTCTCGTTCGCTCCTTGCTTTCTGCGTCTAATAGCATTTTTAATATATCGGTCTGATCTCTGATCCTGGTATCTTTCCTGCAAGTGACTGCACAATTTTTACCAATTCATGTGTTCGGATGTTCTATGGATACGCCAATAGAATGAGAGTGCTGGTCCAGCAAATAGAAGATGAGCAAACTGACTTAGCAAAGGAAAATTACCATTAAGACACTGAGAAGTTAAACAGTTGATTCGGTAAAGAAAATCTTCGATTGGAAGGTCGTTGGTCGTACCACTGAACTTGATACGCCAATTGGAAATGACGTTAGAAATCCTATCTGGTTGCTCTAGTGAAATATCACTTGACCTACTATTTGGTGGTCGAACTCTTTGGCTGTTGTTGCGCGCATTGCTAGAATTACTGATTCGTGGTAATGGAGGTGGTAATTCGTTATCCCATTCAAGTTGGGGTTCCTCTCGCGGGTCTCGAGAGAATATATTCAAATTCCTATTCGCTGTAGTTATTTGGTCACCAATGGAGGCAGTAATACTTGCTCTATAGCTTGCCATTGAGCTGGATGTAATTTGCTGAATACGTTCCTCTTGCATAGAGTTTTGTTCCCCAGAAATCCTATCCTGTACGGTCTCGCGTCTGTGGTTCGACCTACCTGCTCTTGTTCGCTGATTATTTGTAAATGGGTTGTTAGAGCTGTGATCTAGTATTCATACGAGATCTTGGAATGACTCCGGAATGATTTGGGTTAGAATCCTGGTCAGTCTGTAAGTTACTCGGCATTCTACGCTCAGAAGGAGTACATTGTCTATCTATCATCAAAGCTCGCGGACAGCTTTGCCTACAATTTGGACAGGTATCGTTTGTTTCAAGCCATTCTAACAGAAATGCTTTGTGAAACTTATGCTTGAATGGGGTTTCCATAATACTATCACTAGGGTTCGTGTCATTACAAATGGTACAGAGCACCTGACTCTCCAACGGAGTGGCGGCTATGTTTTCGGTACATCTCCTAACAGACATCTTCACAGTAGCTATAATAACGGAAACTGGCGATAATAATCTTAATCAAGATTCAAGATGTAAATAAAATAATCGATAATAAATTTTAGGGTCTTACCTTCGGTACTCACATGGCATTGATATGTAAGTTTTACGGCAGTAGAGATATATTTTAAACTAAGTGCAATACAAACAAGAAAGCAAAGCTAACTTCGGGCGGAGCCGAAGTTTATATACCCTTGCAGCTAAAACCGGATATATATCGCAAACATCGGATATAGTTGGCCGATCCTTATGATTACATCATAATAAAACCAATTAATTACAATAAAAAATCTAAAAAAAGTCCCAAGCTTCTATCCTCAAAAATACGAAAGTTGATATTTCTACCAAATACCATTTCCGATCGTTCAGTTATATGGCAGCTATAGGACATAGTCTTTCTATCTTTAAAAACACGAAATTTGGGTCATTTCCGATCGTTCAGTTATATGGCAGCTATAAGATATAGTTGGCCGATCCTTATGAAATTTGGCATGTCGTAATGTGTTGCCAAAGATAGCTCTCATGTTTGAACTCTCTAACTCTAAAAACACCAAAGTTATACCATTTCCGATCAATCAGTTATATGGCAGCTATAGGATATAGTCGGCCGATCCCGGCCGTTTCGACTTATATACTGCGTGGAAAGGAAAGAAAGGTGTGTGCAAAGATGTAAGTCGATAGCTTTAAAACTGAGAGACTAGATCGCGTAGAAACAGACAGACAGACAGACGGACATGCGCATATAAACTCAGGAATATATATACTGTAACGAACGCGTACAGTAAAGCATAAGGTTAGGTACAGTAAACTATCCCTAACACTGTATGAGTGGTCTCTACCGCGCCACTCTGTCTACTTGGGGGACGGCTTGGCTCAGTCGAAAGGGGCGTGGGTATGGGCACGGCAGCAAGACCGTGTACGTTATGGAAATTTGTCGTAGACAGAGATAAGGAAGTGGGAAAGGAAAGCGGTAGGACCCTATTGAATGAAAGACTAGATGTTGTTGTCCTTCGTCTATACCCTCCCTTCCATGTAGACCTTACTTACACTAGACAGTGAGGTCTACCCATATTCAACTGCCATATTTTGATCCGAAGTGCTCTAAATAAAAGAAATTATCTCATTTTCATTATATATAATTAAGGATAATCAAAAAATAAGGAAACATAATCCATAAGAAAATAAATTTTATCAGAAAAATACAATTTATAAGGCAAATACAATTTAAACTAATATTCAAATAGAAAAGTAAAAGAAAATGTCATGGATTTCCCATTGTATTCAAATTCAGTAATTACTCGTGGTTTACTCACTCAGCTTTTCCGACTCTGCATCGATCGTTGGGCCCAAGAAGATAAGGTAACTCCTTAGAGTTTACATTTACGCAATATTAAGAAAATTAAGAATTTATAAAATTAAATTAAAGAAAATTATATATGATTTCAGTTAGGGTGGGAGTCGATACTAATTTGGCGCAGCTATCGAGGTTCGCCTTGGAATATTGTTGTGCAATTCAATATTGCTGAAAGTGTTTACCACACATGCTCGCAGCCAAGGTTATTGTTTTTCACACAGTGTAAGTAGTACTGATATTTGGTCTATTCAGGCTCTCAAAAGAAAATAGTCAAAATACGGAACTTTCACTCTAATAAGTGGCTGGCTGCTCGGTGAGGCACAAAAATAAACAAAACTTAACTGCAGCGGCAGTGGATTCGTAATCGAACTACCGAACTGAGCGGACGCGCTTTGTCCGAGCTCCGGGAACACTTCACTTCGCTTATATTTTCGCCAATATAAGCGAAAAGACACTGAAATACAATTTATTAAAAGCGACAGACAAGTTTTTTTTTTTTTATAACAGTTGTAATGTGCTAAACCAAAACTAGTGCATTGTTGAAAAAAAAAAAATACGTACCACGCAATGAGCTCATTGAGCAACGACCAAAAGAACGAGCGTAGAAGTTCAGTGAACCAAAGAAACGGCTTCTACTCTTACTTTTCAACCCGCGATACCGAAGTGAAAAAATCGGCGCTTAAAAGCAACCCGGCTTTACTGACCGCTGAAACCCAAAGGGCACGGTCTTGCTCACCCGCTCTGCTCACTCCGACTCCCGCGTCATGGAGTTCGCAGTGTAAAACCCCCCTCCAATATCGGAAACAAATTTCGCACCAACAACAAGCAGCGCTACAACTTCTGCAACAACAGCGAAAACCCCTGCAACTCAAAGTACCACGACGTCAACGACTACAGCGAGTACAAAAACAACAACCTCGGAAAGTGCCAAAGCGGCAACGGCCACACAGACTGGAATGGATCGCTACATCCAAATTAAGCGCAAGCTTAGCCCGCAGAGTAATCCGGCAGGCAACAAAACAAAAATTAACCGTGTCCTGAATAACGATAATGAACCAGACAGATCCACTACTAACAGATTTGCCCTACTGGCAAATAGGTATGACAAAATAAAATAATAATAACAAATTATTTGAATAATACTAATTGTCAAATGTTTAGCTCTATGTTTCAGCAAAGATTGGATCGTGATTGTTTGTAGTTTTTATCTGTATAAGGTGTTGTGTTTTGTGATTTATGTTTCCCTTTACTTCCTGTCCCTTTTTTATTTAATAATCCTTATTTTTATTTAGCCAAAAATACTGAAATGTTGTCAAACAATCAAAATGTTGAGGAAGACAACACCGATACGTGGTTGAACTTAGATCTAAAATCCCAATCACATCAATGTGCAGACGCAGCGCAGAACGAATTTGTGGATTTTGATAAACCCATAACAGCTGCTATAGATGAGATAGATGAGTTGACGAAGGATGCCATAGAGTATATAGCAGGCTATGTTATTAAAAAAATGCGCCTTTCCAATGAGATAACCGAGAAGTCATCATTTACTTATGTAGACGAAGTTTCCCATGGAGGACTTATAAAACCATCGAAAGAGTTCATTAAAAATATTAAACAACTTGAAATTATTTTCTCCAATATAGTTTCAAATTATTTCAACTCAAAAAACAATATAAAGGAACAATTGTTATTAGCTGCTAGAGATATAAATATTAATTTAGCCATAAAACAATTTTACTTTAAGATCCGTATATATTTTAAAATAAAGTACCTCAAAAAAAAATAAGTATTCAAAAACAAAAACAACGATTACTATCCAATTCCAAATTATTAAAAATTAAATTATAAAAAACAATTCAACTCTTTTTAATATAGTGGAACATTAAACCCACTGCACCATTTAAGGGTTAATCATAAAGCTCTACTGTCGACTCTTTCGCACTCACTAGGTGCAGTCGTTTCACTCGCACTTATGTATGGTATAGATAACGGACAACTTTTGCCGACGAGACTACGTTGTGTTATTGTATCATGGTCTGCGCTTGGATTGTTCTTTGTATGTATGCGTGTCATACATTCACATACACGGGGGCATGTGTGCGTGCGATTTCGTTTCGAAGCCAGCGCACAAAATTTTGATTTTCTAACTTTTAAGGCTGTCTACCCTAACAAAATTCCGGTAGACATGTCTACCGGAAAAATGTCTAAATAACAAAATGATTCGTTATTTGGTGAAAAGACGGTATTTTGGTATTTTTTAATATTTCAGCATACATTTTAAGTTTATTTAAGAATTTAAGAAGATTAGGTGATAGCAGTAAAATTTTTTGTATGTATGTACATATTTTTACGAATCATTAAAAACAATATACTGAGAACGGAGCAGGGTATATTGCTGTTAAGTTTTTGTTGTTCTGTATGAAAACTTTGCTTGCATACCCTACCGATGGATGACTTTTAGGGGAGTGAGCAGACACAAATCTTTACTTTGACTTTTTTCAGTCTGTTTTATGTATTTTTTTAAATAGAATTTTAGTTAAAGTGAAGGTATTTTCTTATTTTGTCAACTTTAATGTTATCAATGTAACCAATATATTCCAAAAATTTTCTTTGCTACAATTTATTGTAAACATCAATTAAAACAAGAAAGCAAAGCTAACTTCGAGCGGAGCCGAAGTTGATATACCCTTGGCGTTAAAACCGGATATATGTCGCAAACATCGGATATAGTTGGCCGATCCTTATGATTTTATCATAATAAAACCAATTGATTAAAATAAAAAATCTAAAAGAAGTCCCAAGCTTCTATCTTCAAAAATACGAAAGTTGATATTTCTACCAAATACCATTTCCGATCGTTCAGTTATATAGCTGCTAAAGGATATAGTCGGCCGATCCTAATGAAATTTGGTAGGTTGGATCAACTGATCAAATAGAAACTGTACAAAGTTTCAGCTTTCTATCTTCAAAAACACGAAAGTTTGGTCATTTTCGATCATTCAGTTATATGGCAGCTATAAGATATAGTCGGCCGATCCTTATGAAATTTGGCATGTCGTAATGTTGCGCCAAAAAAAGCGTGTCATATTTGAACTCTCTAACTCTAAAAACACCAAAGTTATACCATTTCCGATCAATCAGTTATATGGCAGCTATAGGATATAGTCGGCCGATCCCGGCCGTTTCGACTTATATACTGCGTGCAATGGAAAAAAGGTTGTGTGCGATAGCTTTAAAACTGAGAGACTAGTTCGCGTAGAAACAGACAGACAGACGGACAGACGGACATGCTCATATCAACTCAGGAGGTGATCCTGATCAAGAAAATATATACTTTATAGGGTCGAAGATGTCTCCTTCACTGCGTTGCACACTTTTGACCAAACTTATAATACCCTGTGCTAGAGTATAATAATAAAAACAAATGTTTGTTTGCGTTTTAGAAAAAAATTATGACATTACGGAAACGATCGTGTTCATAACCTGCAGGGACAGTTCGCCAGTCCGAAGCATGGACAAAGAAGGTCTTACAAAGTTGCTAATTAGTACATGCGTCCCAAAATATAAAATTCCAAGCCGACTCACAAGACGGTGTTACAGTAACCAGCTCTACTCGATCGTATCTTACCGTGACTGCCCATTTCATAAACAACAATAGCCTTCAGTCAGTTTGCTTACAAGCAGTTAGAATGACACAGATAAATATTTTTAAAAATATGTGTCCTTGTAATGTTTGTCCTTGTGTTGTGCTTGCCATGTGTCTATGTGTTCTATCTTGTTAGGGACATTTCTTGAGCTCTTTTTTACCATATTGTCTATGCATTTATTTTCTATTTGTCAACTATTTCATAAGAAAATGTTGTCTAATTTAAATATTATCTTTAATTTAATGATGTCCCATATTAGCGAATATATATGTGGCTTGCTGAAGAGTGTATGCGATGAATTTGAAATAGATCAGTCGAAGTGGCGAACACTAACAACCGATAACGCCTATAATATGAGGGCAGCTTCCGATTTATTCTTAGGAAAAGGCAACCACGTGGGTTGTTTTGCTTATGCCATACATTTGATAGTTGATGATGTGGTCAAAGACATTGCTTCTTTTTGCGCAAGTTAAAGGCCGATAAAGGCATACCAGAAGGTCAAATTCGTACACACGTGCAAAGTGTTGACACGAAATGGAATTCCTGCTTTGACATGCTTATTTCTTTTTTAAACCTTTCAAAGAAGGTGGCACAGGTGGTCTGTGATGCTTACATCTAATAAACTTCACATTTTCCAAGATTTTTGTGATCTTCTAACGTCGTTTAAGGATGCAACAGAAAAAATAAGCGGGGAAAATAACGTTACTGTAAGCAGGGTAATTTGGCTTATATCACTCTTGCTTGAAAACATTACAAAACGAATACGAAGGTTTTTTATACGCAAATCTTTATTAATTCAAAAAGTTTAAAAAGAATTAATTACACGGTTCTATTGAACAAAATGAGAGCATTCGAATCGCAAACAATACGGCTCCATATGGGCGCAGAATCGCCACCTTAATTTATCATAAGCCGAAGAGGGAGACCCAGCAAAATGGTGTATGTTGTCGTTTGATTTTCAAAAATTTGATGATTAAATTTTTAAATTTTTTTTCATCTTATTTAAATACAATCTGTAAATTTTTTTCACAACTGCACAACATTTTTGTGCCATTGAGAAATTTGGACGAAGAAGTTTTTTCATTAGAAATAATCGACGGCGGTGCTTCGAGATCTGCAGAACCCTTTTGGACAAGTCTTCAAAAGAGTCGAAGGTTAAAATAATGATGGGTATAAAAAGAAACGAAAAGTATCAAAAGGGAAAATATCAAATCATAACGAACTCGAAAAGTTAAAATGGCAAAAGGAATTTGAGACCAAGAAAGTTTGAAAGCAAAAGAGTTAGAACACTTGACAAATATAAAGAAAATAGAAAACGATTATTTACTGAAGTTATATGACATGACACTGAAATACCAATATCCTAGTGGTATACCAATACCACTTTTGCAGAGACCTAGTAGGAATTGTTTATTAGGTCGAATATAGTACAAAACCGTGTTTGAAATATTTTTAACACCCTTAAAATCTTAATTTATTTAGAAAAGACGGTTTTTTTTTGCGTTTTCCGACGTTTTATATACCCTTGCAGAGGGTATTATAATTTTGTCCAAAAGTGTGCAACGCAGTAAGGGAGACATCTCCGACCCTATAAAGTATATATGTATATTCTTGATCAGGATCACCTCCTGAGTTGATATGAGCATGTCCGTCTGTCCGTCTGTCCGTTTCTACGCGAACTAGTCTATCAGTTTTAAAGCTATCGACTTGAAACTTTGCACACACCCTTCTTTCCTTTGCACGCAGTATATAAGTCGGAACGGCCCGGATCGGCCGACTATATCTTATAGCTGCCATACAACTGAACGATCAAAAATGACCCAACTTTCGTATTTTTCAAGATAACTGAAACTTAGTACAGATTCTATTTTTGGTCAGTTGATCCAACCTACCAAATTTCATTAGGATCGGCCGACTATATCCTATAGCTGCCATATAACGGAACGATCGGAAATGGTATTTGATAGAAATATCAACTTTCGTATTTTTGAAGATAGAAGCTTGGGACTTTTTTTTATATTTTTTATTTTAGTTAATTGGTTTTATTATGATCTAATCATAAGGATCGGCCATCTGTATCCCATCTTTCCGCATGTGCACCCGGCCTTGTCTCTCTCTGGCGTACTTCTCATTGGCGTACATAACTCCCTATCTCTCTTTCGTCCATTATATGCAACCCCTTTAAAAGCGGTCATTATTTATTAACCCTCTAGTGGCCAAGACCGCCTCTAGACGGGTAATGTTAAAAATACCGTTATTTTATTAGAATCTTTTCTAATTCGGGGAAATCCCAAAAATAAGTTTGTTGCGTTTGGAATACATACTAGAGCTTCCACAAGCTTCTGTATTCATTTGAAGCAGCAAATTTGTGCAACTTGGACGAAGTAATTATTTTGTAAGAGTGCAAAATGTAAATATTTTTTTAAAATATTATTAATAGTTTGCTGCTGGCAAAAAAATTTTACCGCTTTGCAGACGCGAGGACGCCAAATACGAAACCCACATTAAAAATTAGTTTTCGTCAGCTTTTTATTGCTTTTATAAAGTATCCCGTCTAGAGGCGGTCATGGGACAATTCGCGAAAGAAAATTTGTAAGGTAAAGCATAGTACTGAGTTGACGAAAATCCGCTGTTGAAATTCCGATAGCGATTTTGCACTTTATTCAACTAACGAGCTAGTGTGACCAAAAAAATTAAGAAATAAGGTAATACTGAACAGCTGTTGTTTGTAAACAAAAAACAAATAAGAAAAAATTAATTCAAAACGATTGGATGTTGGTGTTTTGTTTATGTATTTCGCCGCTAAGGAGCAGATTAAGAAAAAGAAAACAGGGTCAAAATCAAAATGAAAATCAATCACAAATCATTTCAATGCCATTTTATGGCATTAAAATGCCCCTTGTGGGTCAAATCCCATATTATGGGCTTCGTCTTGACCGCAGAAATTAATTTTAATTTGTCCTGGCGCGTCGAAAATTTTTCGGGCCGACTATTTTTTTGTTTGATCAATTGACCCTCCATGTCACACCTATAGAAATAAATGAAAATATTTCTTTTAACTCCCCAAGAGCAGCTGTTTATTTTTTTTTGATCCGGCAACGATTAAAATCGATAACAAAAATTTTCGTCAACTCAGTACCCGCAAAATCTAGAAGGCAAAAATTTCTTCCTCTTCCTTTTTTTACACCGTTTTTTTATATGGAGTTTGACAGCTGTCACTCGGACAGCGGATTTTCGTCAACTCAGTACTATGCTTAAGTTTGAAAGGAAATATAGTAAAAAATACATACATAGATGGGACATCAGGGCCCAAAACGGTCAACTTTTGCGTCGAGCGTCGAACGCACATGCATACGATTCTATTCTTAAAACTCTTTACATGCATCCGTCAAAAAAAAAATATGTGCATTTGTATGTATGTATGTGTGACTGATCGCACGACGGCGTAAAAATGTTTTGGCTTCCAAATTTCAATTTTAGTTTCTCATCGTTTCTGTTTACAATGCGTCGATGTGGTACATAGTAGAACAAATAAAACTTTTTTTCGCTGTCGAACGAGTCAGGGTGGTAGCCCAATGCATGGAGTTTTTGCTCTCTGAACGATTTTCCTAGTTTCGAATCCTCCTTAGGACATTCGGTGTTTTTCTTTTTTTTTATTATTTTTCAGCTCTTTCGTCAAATTGCATTAAATGAAAATGACCTGGGAATCTGGGATTTAAAGCAAATACTAAGCATATTAAAAATGTTATTAAGAATCTGTGAAATAAATAATATCCTAAATTTAGACATATATACATAGTTGGAAAATTTGTCTTAAAGGAACTGGTATTACTAAATGAAAGATATTTAAGGAAAGCTCCTCAAAAAAAAAAATTTCAATTGGTCTATGGTATTAGATGCGACAAGATGAGCGGGACAAATTATAACAATAACGATTGGGCTACTGGAAAATCGTATAGAATACGAAATCCCAGCTCCAGGCGAGGTTTCATTTTTGGGAGGGGTGCCGCACGCAATAATAAAATTTTTCCGGCTCTGGCTCGCCAGCTAATAGAGTGGTGTTCTTGCCACGCCCCCCAAGGTGCCTTTTTCTCATTATCCCATAAAGAATTTGCGTGCATGGGGCAAGCTTCTTTGCTAAGAGATCGGCTACTCATCTCGGCCATCGAGTGAATTACTTCCGGGAATCTACATAGAAAAAGAAAAGGGGTTCCTTCGCATCAGTCCTTCCGCCGAGCACCTAAGCCTCCGATGTTGCGAGACTTGGTTTGCCCACCCTACCTTTGGCTATCCAAATTCTGGGGTCAAAACCCATTATGTCCGTGACAGCCCCTGCTTCGACGGTCTCAAGGGGGACTGTTAAGTCGGGTCAAAATAGGGGTTTTTAGTACATTATAACATTTATTAAAAAACTAAGAAATAATATATAAATTTGCTTGGAACCTAAAACGTACATGCCCCCTTGTATCTTATTATTGTATCTTATTAAATTACATGACGATCACATCGAACATGCAAACGAACCTGCGCTCGAACATGAGTGGAAATTTGCTAACGAAATGGTTCGATTGGGTTGGCTGGCGGACTAACAATTTATTCTAAGATTTCTGAAATTGGCCATTAGGCTTTGTCGTATAATGGTTATATCTCTTTCATTTACTTTCAACGATTAAAATTGAATAATATATAGGTACCTTCTCACTCACCCCTGCATTGGTGCATCCACCGTCGAAAGCGCTTTCTCGGACTGGAGTGGCTGAAATTTTAGATTATCGCTTACAAAAAAACAAGGAAATTTCACTACTGGTACACACAATTTGGGGCCATAGAAATCATTATTTTAAAATTTTTCTTCTTTTTTTTTGTTTCTCCTTTTTTGTTTTCTTTAAAAGGTTACGTATGATTTTACTAACACCTCGAACCTCGCTTGGCCAAGTTTTCACTTTTTAAATCATGTGCCTTTTCCAGCTCTGAATCCGTTTGGCCATTAGCCACCACAAAACTTATAACTTATTACTAATAGAATTAGCACTACTTAAACTAACACCTAACATGCCGTAATCCGAAATCCCAGGTGGATTCGGCGGTACTGGTTTTCCCGGGTGAAATTGCTCCGGTTCATCGCGCCGGGGTCGCTGGACGCCTCCGATGTACTCCGGGTCGCACTCGGGTCGCTTTCCCGCCGGAAAATTTGTAGTTTTTCTCGTTTTGCAAAGATTGCGGCAAGGAAATACGCTCTGCCAAGCGCGGAGTGAACTCAACTGCCCGCTCGAGCCAAAGGTTCGATGGTGGGCCTACCGAGGAGAACTCAAACCCGCTGACCGAGTCTTTTTCTTAGTCTTTTCTTAGTTAGAGTATTTTCTTCCTCCCTGCGCTTTTCGGTCTTGGGGACGTTCTTGGGGATGTTCTGGAACCCACTGGAACTCTTCCGAAATTCCGTGGCTTCCGTGGGCTTCCGTGGGCTTCCGAATTTTCCTCCGGTAGTATTTTGCCTTGTTGCCCAAGAAACCAAGAAATCCTAACAGACCCGTCGCCCTTTCTTACCTCGACGGATTCGCTCTTGGCCACAAAACGGTGGGCTCCTTTTTGCTTTTCTTGCCCTTGAACACAAGCGACACACAACACAAGCGCAAAACACTTTTGCTGTGCTAAGACAGAAAGGGGGCAATAATCGCAATCCTTCAGTGGCTGAATTAAGTTTGACCATGGCAAGAATAATGTCTTTTAAAGCTATTGGATATAGTTATATAGACAATTATGAAATTGACGAGCCTTTTGAGCGACCAACTATTTCAATGACCCCTGAAGAAAATTGTTCAGACGTAGTACAATTACTTGACAAACCCATCATGGGAAATTGCAACACAGATACCATTCATGAAATAGATAATGACCATTTTGGATCTGTTAATTATACCCTTGCAGAGGGTATTATAATTTTGTCCAAAAGTGTGCAATGGAGTGAAGGAGCCATCTCCGACCCTATAAAGTATATATATTCTTGATCAGGATCACCTCTTGAGTTGACATGAGCATGTCCGTCAGTCCGTCTGTCTGTCTGTCTGTCCGTCTGTCTGTTTCTACGCGAACTAGTCTCTCAGTTTTAAAGCTATCGACTTGAAACTTTGCACACACCCTTCTTTCCTTTGCACGCAGTATATAAGTCGGAACGGCTCGGATCGGCCGACAATATCTTATAGCTGCCATATAACTGATTGATCGGAAATGGTATAACTTTGGTGTTTTTAGAGTTAGAGAGTTCAAACATGAGAGCTATCTTTGGCAACACATTACGACATGCCAAATTTCATAAGGATCGGCCAACTATATCTTATAGCTGCCATATAACTGAACGATCGGAAATGACCCAACTTTTGTGTTTTTGAAGATAGAAAGCTGGAACTTGGTACAGATTATATTTTGATCCATCCTACCAAATTTCATAAGGATCGGCCAACTATATCCGATGTTTGCGATATATATCCGGTTTTAGCTGCAAGGGTATATAAACTTCGGCTCCGCCCGAAGTTAGCTTTCCTTTCTTGTTTAGATTTATTATTGCAATTAATTGGTTTTAATTTGAGGCCAATTAGTCTCCTTTCCTCAATAAGCAAAATATTAGAGAAAATAATAAAAGAGAGGCTTATCCAGTTCCTCGAGGATAATACCTGCCTACCCTTTTTTCAATTTGGGTTCCGGCGTCAGCACAATACAGTCCAACCTCTTGTAAGAATCAAAAAATTGGTAATTAGAAGTTTTTCAGCATCCCAATCCACCGGAATGGTAGTGCTAGATATTCGAGCTGCTTTTTATTCCGTTTGGCACGATGGACTGATACATAATATGTGCATTCTAAACTTCCCCCCAAAAATTATTAAGATACTGAAGAGTTTTCTTTCCAATAGGTCGTTTTCAGTACACATAGAAAGTGCAACGTCCACTATAAAATACATCCCAGCAGGCTGCCCGCAAGGATCCTGCCTTTCTCCAATCCTGTATAACATATTTACAGCAGACTTTCCAGTTCTGCCCGGTTGTTCCATGTCGGTATTCGCTTATGAAACAGCTATTTTAAGCTCAGGTAGACTATCATCGGAGATCACCAACAAATTAACTCTGGCGTTTGAACAAACTAACATATACTTCCGAAAATGGAAAATCCTCGTGAACTCTGATAAAACCCAGGCAATCTACTTTACAAGAAAACGGAAAAATATCTACATTCCCAATGGAGCAATCAAGCTAGGGAATACTTATGTTAACTGGGAACCTAGCGTCAAATATCTAGGACTAATTTTAGACAAAAAACTGAAATTTGGCGACCATATAAAAAACACCATTAAAACATCACGGTGAACGTCACGGTTCGAACTCTCAACCCCTTCATAAACAGAAACGCCAGCCTGAGCTTAGAAAATAAACTATTTCTATTTAGATCAATTTTCCAAGCAATAATTTTTTACGGTGCACCTGTCTGGGCAGATTTAGCGAAATTTCATTTAAATAAGCTTTAAGTGTCCCAAAATAAAATATTAAAAATGATATACAACCTACCAACCGCTACGACTGATCTTCATAATACTACTAACATCGAGTTAGTTTCAGATAGACTTCCACGCCTTACTCGGTGTTTCTACTTAAGATGTCAGAATTCCATGTACCCTCATTTAAACGATCTAGCCTTAGATTGTAATTTTTATACCCTTGCAGAGGGTATTATAATTTTGGTCAAAAGTGTGCAACGCAGTGAAGGAGACATCTCCGACCCTATAAAGTATATATATTCTTGATCAGGATCACCTCCTGAGTTGATATGAGCATGTCCGTCTGTCCGTCTGTCCGTCCGTCTGTCTGTTTCTACGCGAACTAGTCTCTCAGTTTTAAAGCTATCGTCTTGAAACTTTGCACACACCCTTCTTTCCTATGCACGCAGTATATATGTAAGTCGGAACGGCCCGGATCGCCCGACTATATTCTATAGCTGCCATATAATTTCATTTCTGATTGATCAGAAATGACCCAACCTTCAGGTTTTTGAAGATAGAAAGCTGGAACTTAGTACAGATTATATTTTTGGTCAGTTAATCCGACCTACCAAATTTCATAACGATAGGCCAACTATATCTTATAGCTTCCATATCCCTTTACATGGTGGTGATGCAGATCTGCATCATACCGTTTAAATTCAATTATTTATTAAACTGCGTAACAAAACTGTCCAAAATCTTTTTGATGCAGTTCAGCAACTTTCATTTTTTATATAAAAAGTGTTGATCACTCAGAATTCTGTCCAATACTCAAGAGGTGATTACTTTCCCCGCCAATTTGGTGAATGTGGTAATCTGAATTGGTTGTGCAGTTTCTGATCCAAAATATAAAAAACAAAAAAATTGTATAATTGATGCAATTAATGTTTAAAAACAGGAAAATATTATATTTAGTTGTATATTATTGAGTTTTTGTGTTTGTTGCATTATAATACAATTAAATCATTAATTTCGCTAAGTTTAAAAAATCGCTTTTTTTTCCTTTTTGTAAAAAAAATTAAGAAAAACCAACCTAAAAAAAAAATAAAAAGAAGTGTATTTTTTATTTTTACTTATCTACCGAACAAAAAAAATCAAGAAAATCGGAGTTATTGCCATGTAAAGGGATATAACTGAACGATCGGAAATGGTTTTTGGTAGAAATACCAACTTTGGTTATTTTGAAGATAGAAGCTTGGTTTTTTTTAGATATTTATTGTAATCAATTGGTTTTATTATGATATTCTCATAAGGATCGGCCAACTATATCCGATGTTTGCGATATATATCCGGTTTTAACTGCAAGGGTATATCAACTTCGGCTCCGCCCGAAGTTAGCTTTTCTTTCTTGATTTTATCTTTTTTTTGTGTGTTGTTTACAACCTTTATTATTATTATTATTATACATAACCCATAATTTTAAAAAAAAAAAAAACATAAAAAAACAATTACATTGTTTTAGACCCCATGCGCAATGTTTTCGTATTAAAACTAATAATAAAAACTGTAATATTTTAATTTTGTGATCCTTACGATCTCCGTCAAAGTATACTGGTGTCGATTTTTTCATGCGTCTATAGTTTTTGCAGTTAAACCAATTTCTCTGGGTGATCTTTAAAAATCGTATCGAAAACTCTTATATGCGTGGATGATGCGTTCATAAAATATTGAGATAAATATTGTACTATACTTTGCCGCCCGCACTATTCGACACTCGCCTTCTTTCTAATCTTTCCCAGTTCTCCTGGGCCCGGAACGGTCATTCAGATAGGTCCGTTACTCCATACTCGAACCGTCCCGGGTCAACAACCCGTCGAAAAAAAATCCCAAATTTCCTTGTACATTCCTAGGTGGCATCACTGGGGCCTACCATGTCCGACTAGGTGGCATCACTTAGTCCGACTTATTTATTGGCCACAAAAATGTTTAGTTCTTTGATTTTCCTTCGCATTGTGTTTAGGATGCGATTGGTGGGTTCGTTAAAATTTAAATTGGTATCGTAGGTTATATCAAGGTATTTATTTTGTGTATTATTTTGTAGCTGTACATTGTTATTGATGTAGATTTTGGGGATGTATTTTTTGGCGGTTTTGTAAATTTTATTGGTATTTGGACTTTTTATTATGATGCTATTTCATTTATTTGGATTTATTTTGCGCTTCCACAGTTGAAAAAAATAAGATAAATGGTCTAAATGATAATTAAGGTTATACAGGCGTTCGAACATAAAATTAGGATATCATCAGGGTACATTAGCTGAACTAATTGTGTGGTTCTAGTGTTAGTATAGTCTGGGATATCCGCTAGGTATAAATTATAAAGGGTTGGGGCTAATAATTATCCTTGCGGCACACCAGCTATCACATTTCTGACGATCGAACATTCATTTGTATCCGTCTAGGATACAAAGAATGTTCGATCCGTCAGATAGCAACATAGAAATTTAGATAACGATGGATCAAAGTAATATCCTATAGGAGACCTTTGATCCAGACGGTGTCAAACGCCTTTTCCAAATCCAACCCGCAAGCGATGGTCGCTTTGCGGTTATGTATGTTTTATATATGTACATATAAAACATTTGGTCGCAAGGAGTGCATGGCTAGTACTATAGAGTTTGCGGAAGCCAAATTGGTTATCTTTTAATATGTTATTATTATTTATATGCTTATTGATTAGTTTAAGTATTATTGATTCGAACAGCATTGCGATGGCCGATAGTATGGCGATAGGTCTGTAATTCTTAAGCTGTGTCGGATGGGTATTTAATTTATGTATTGGTATTATCTTTTTATGTTTCCAAGCCGATGGAAAATATGATATGTTTATGCATTGATTTAAGATTTTTGTTATAGATCTAATTAGGATTATATTGAAATTTTTGATTATAAAATTACTTGTGTTATCAGGACCCATAGTTTTCTTAATATTTTTTTCTTTGATTATTTCAAATATTTCATCAGCTGTGGTGAAGCCATGGTCTTCGGCTCCCGGCCATTTACCTTCATAATAAATTTATATGTCATTTCATATTAAATTTACTATCAAGGATTTGAATATTTGGAGAATATGAACGAGATTGGTGAACGTTTTTTCTGTCATTTTTGGGGGCATAAAAAGCGACAAGTATATTATTATTTTCAGTACGATCTAATATTGGTATTTTTCTACTTCATTCAATCAGTAACTTCATTTTATATTTTTAATTCCTATCTTACAGTCATCTCGACAAAAGTCCATCTCGGCCTACATTGCACCTGCGAAAAATAGAAAACTAGATATTGCAACAGTACATCGAGAAGAAAACAATGTTCCTCTTGTAGTGACGCACAGTACACCTAAACATGATGAAGACATTGACAATTCTGGCAGCGAAACACCGTCTTCTTCCAAAAACTCCGACATTGCGCAAGTTTCTACCATTGTTGTAAACATTTCCAATGATGTTGGTCATTTCGTGGGACAAAAAATGTACGATCACGTCGTATACGAAACAAATGTACGAAACAAATTATGCTTGAAAATCCTTGGACTCCTCCAAACATTTATACCTTCCCATTTTCGTCGAGAGTTGTTTCTGGCAAAGAAATAAAACACTACGTCTCTTCCAAACACTTGGATTCTCATGCAGAATGGCTCGTACTATCTTACTATCTACGCGAACTAGTCTCTCAGTTTTAAAGCTGTCGTCTTAAAACTTTGCACACACCCTTCTTTCCTTTGCACGCAGTATATAAGTCGGAACGGTCGGGATCGGCCGACTATATCCTATACCTGCCATATAACGGATTGATCGGAAATGGTAATTTTAGAGTAACAGAGTTCAAATTTTACATGAGTGCTACTTTTGGCAAAATAATACGACATGCCAAATTTCATAAGGATCGGCCAACTATATCCTATAGCTGCCATATAACTGAACGATCGGAAATGACCCAACTTTCGTGATTTTGAAGATAGCTGGAACTTGGTACAGATTATATATTTGGTCAGTTGATCCGACCTACCAAATTTCATTAGGATCGGTCGACTATATCTTATAGCTGCCATATAACTGAACGATCGAAAATGTCGCAACTTTTGTGTTTTTGAAGATAGAAAGCTGAAACTTAGTACATATTCTATTTTTGCTCAGGTAATCCAACCTACCAAATTTCATTAGAATCAGCCGACTATATCCTATAGCAGCCATATAATTGAACGATTGGAAAAGGTATTTGGTAGAAATATCAACTTTCGTATTTTTGAAGATAGGAGCTTGGGACTTGTTTTTAGATTTTTTATTGTAATTTATTGGTTTTATTATGATGTAAATATAAGGATCGGCCAACTATATCCGATGTTTGCGATATATATCCGGTTTTAACTGCAAGGGTATATCAACTTCGGCTCCGCCCGAAATTAGCTTTCCTTTCTTGTTTTAATTGATGTTTACAATAAATTGTAGCAAAGAAAATTTTTGGAATATATTGGTTACATTGATAACATTAAAGTTGACAAAATAAGAAAATACCTTCACTTTAACTAAAATTCTATTTAAAAAAATACATAAAACAGACTGAAAAAAGTCAAAGTAAAGATTTGTGTCTGCTCACTCCCCTAAAAGTCATCCATCGGTAGGGTATGCAAGCACAGTTTTCATACAGAACAACAAAAACTTAACAGCAATATACCCTGCTCCGTTCTCAGTATATTGTTTTTAATGATTCGTAAAAATATGTACATACATACAAAAAATTTTACTGCTATCACCTAATCTTCTTAAATTCTTAAATAAACTTAAAATGTATGCTGAAATATTAAAAAATACCAAAATACCGTCTTTTCACCAAATAACGAATCATTTTGTTATTTAGACATTTTTCCGGTAGACATGTCTACCGGAATTTTGTTAGGGTAGACAGCCTTAAAAGTTAGAAAATCAAAATTTTGTGCGCTGGCTTCGAAACGAAATCGCACGCACACATGCCCCCGTGTATGTGAATGTATGACACGCATACATACAAAGAACAATCCAAGCGCAGACCATGATACAATAACACAACGTAGTCTCGTCGGCAAAAGTTGTCCGTTATCTATACCATACATAAGTGCGAGTGAAACGACTGCACCTAGTGAGTGCGAAAGAGTCGACAGTAGAGCTTTATGATTAACCCTTAAATGGTGCAGTGGGTTTAATGTTCCACTATATTAAAAAGAGTTGAATTGTTTTTTATAATTTAATTTTTAATAATTTGGAATTGGATAGTAATCGTTGTTTTTGTTTTTGAATACTTATTTTTTGTTGGGGTACTTAATTTTAAAATATATACGGATCTTAAAGTAAAATTGTTTTATGGCTAAATTAATATTTATATCTCTAGCAGCTAATAACAATTGTTCCTTTATATTGTTTTTTGAATTGAAATAATTTGAAACTATATTGGAGAAAATAATTTCAAGTTGTTTAATATTTTTAATGAACTCTTTCGATGGTTTTATAAGTCCTCCATGGGAAACTTCGTCTACATAAGTAAATGATGACTTCTCGGTTATCTCATTGGAAAGGCGCATTTTTTTAATAACATAGCCTGCTATATACTCTATGGCATCCTTCGTCAACTCATCTATCTCATCTATAGCAGCTGTTATGGGTTTATCAAAATCCACAAATTCGTTCTGCGCTGCGTCTGCACATTGATGTGATTGGGATTTTAGATCTAAGTTCAACCACGTATCGGTGTTGTCTTCCTCAACATTTTGATTGTTTGACAACATTTCAGTATTTTTGGCTAAATAAAAATAAGGATTATTAAATAAAAAAGGGACAGGAAGTAAAGGGAAACATAAATCACAAAACACAACACCTTATACAGATAAAAACTACAAACAATCACGATCCAATCTTTGCTGAAACATAGAGCTAAACATTTGACAATTAGTATTATTCAAATAATTTGTTATTATTATTTTATTTTGTCATACCTGTTATCGCATCGCACCAAAGAAATTCTCCACTATATCTTGGTTTAGGTGACTTGTTAAGATATAAAGTATATCATATTTTTCTGACAAATATCCATACAAGCCGTCTAGGGATGCATTATTATATAAAATGTTTTTTTGGAAGGGCAGTTTATGGGTTTTACCTACTATATTTGTCCGCATGAGCTCTGTCATTCTAGCCAAAATTCAGAACTTTCTCGATCTCGATATCCTGTCCATATGGTTTAGTGGTTTCAATAGAATTTGCCGTAGACAATTTCGAATTGAATACATCGAACCAGTCATTGAGAAGTTTGAAAAGATCAGAGGTTTCGCATGCATTATCTACATCCTTACCCAACGCATAACATCTTCTAATAGCGCTGGCGGTGGTATTGGAAAATAGTTGTGTGGCGAATTTTACCTTTTGTTTCGCCAGTGACCCAACGTTAAGGTGGTTATCAGTGATCTTAAATAAAATAGACACCTCTGATTTTGAACAGTGGCTAATTGTCTGCTGGACTGTAGTCTTAGTCAATTTTTTCCCGTTGACCGGATCCGACATAGCCGGTTACGAACCAACTTTATCAGGTGTGGTGTATCCGAGAAAACGAATATTTTTAAATCTTAATTTTCATCAGCTGGATGGCTAAACCACGTCTTTGCTACAAAAAAAAGTTTAATTTCCCTTCCGTATTGTTTTTTATATGCAACTTACTCTCCGAAATGCCAAGTTCTGTCCACAATCTTTGATTTCCAGGGCCAGAATCACAAACAATAGCCACTACGGGATATCTTTGTGTGTAGAGTTTGGTTACAGACAATAGCAGAAGACATGTCTGCTGACTTAAATAAGGTCCTCTTTCCTCCATTCTTCAACATATTAATTTGTGTCTCGGTAAAAATGCTGCCAAGAAATTTTTCGAGTTCGTTATAATGTTAAAGTTTCTGGCGCAAACAATCAACATCCTTCTCCAATATACGAATCAATTTTCTCTGGTTCTCGTTCCCCAAAGCTAGTGCACGATTTATATCTTTGTCCCTATATTTTAAATAATTAGGTTTTGGCATATATGTATGTACTTATACAAACTTACTCTGTTTGCGTGCCAGACTACGAGTAGCCTAATTTTAAAATTTTTGGGTTGGGCTCCGTCTCTTTGTAAGGGACAGCATCATTAATTAATCGCCTTCTTTTGAAAATATTTCCTTTGTTTGATGCCGACTTCCATTGCGAAGAATCAAAATGTGATTCGCAAAGCTTGGAGTTTTCACCAAGTTTGCAGTCAAGGATTTGCTCCCACAGTGTCCTCCTCGTCAAACATTTTGGTGCATTCATAAATTTTACGCCGTGCACGTGCTTTCGGCAAAAATTGCAATACGTCATTTTAACACAAATACGTCATTTTTAATGTTCACAAAAAAATCGTCCGCACACAACCTTTCACTTCAACAAGCACGAGCGCACTGAACGTTAACGGACTTAAACCGAACGAAAAGGCACACGACGAGACTACCTTGTGTTATTGTATCATGTTATTAATCAAATAAAATCAAAACTTAACGTATTTTTTAAAAGTTAAAAATCGACTTTTATTCCGTTAGATTTCTCATTGGATCCACTGTGCAATGGAATCAATTCCGATTCCGATTCCAAAACGAAAATTCGAGTGTAGTTTGTTTATTTACTTTGTCGATCCGATCGGTGATTCTATATATAATACTCTATAGAAGAATACATTGCTTGTCATATACTGGAAAGATTTCCAATTTCTCGGGATGATAATGGTGCTTTTTCCTCCTGAGTTTAAAGGAAAAAAATTTACTTGGTTTTGTCCAAAAGAGCTTCGAAAAAAAATATATATTTTTTTTTAATTTTAAATAAAATAATTACTTAATATTATTATATGCTATCAGATCCAGTCACGATTCAGTATCAGAAACCAATGTTAAAAAAAAAAATAAATAAAAAAGAATCAAATATAAATTAAAATCAAAACGAGGCAATGGAGCAGGAAAAACTGATTGCAGACTCCAACTTTTTACAATACAAAATAACAAACAAATGAGAAACAGCAGAATTAAAGAAAAAAAAAACTTAAAAAGAAGAAGATAGTATTCTTAACGGGAAGACTTCCCAATTGCTCTTGGCGAACCGCCATTAGAAAGAAGAAGAGTATTCCTCCGCGCAAGAGGAGCCACCGTCCAATAACAAAAATTAAAAAGAAGAGGAACCACCGTCCAATAAAGTCTATCGGATGGTAAAATAAATGAAATAAAATAAATATTAAAAAAAATAAAATAAAAATAAAAACAGAAAAGAAGAGACGAGCCAAGTTGGATGAATTCCAGGCAACGACTGAATAAAATAATTTAGTTTTCCTGCTAAGGTGAGTTTAAAAAAATCGTAGGCCTACTTGGTTTTAGGGCTTTAAAGATTCCTGAGGAAAAGCCTACTAATTATCGATAGTTTTGTTGTGAAACTAATAGTTATCACTATTTTTGAAAACATCTTTTTGTGAACATTTCCGTCAACTACTCCCAAAATGACAACTTTGTAATGGGTAACGAATTATCAGCCTGGATGTTAAACTCCCGCTATGGCCCGCACGTTCGATGGTTCCGGCTCTGGCTCGTCGGTGGCGTGGTGTTATGGTGTTTGGCCAATCACGGGTGCCTCATCAGGACTTATTATTATTTAATTTAAATAAACGTGCGAAATAAAATGACGATATAAGCTACCGGAGGAGCTTTGACCGACAACTGTCCAAATTAGAACAAGAAGGGATAGAAAAGAAGAAGACAAATTCGTGAGATCGGACAATATACCACTCCTTGATGTTCTAGGAGCTAACGATGCCCTCCCTTCCTTAGGAAATCAGAAAATTAGGATTTTACGCAAAAATAAAATAGTTTATTAATACTAAAATGGACATGATAAAATTTTCTGGGTTTTACTTTGTTTCTTTACATCTAAGATTTTGAGCAAAATTAAGTAATGACGAAAAATTAAATAAATATTTAAAAAGGTGGTGTGGCATTTAAAAATGGCTTAAATATATAAAAATGGGTTTTTAAAACAAATCAAAATATAATTTAACATCAATTAAAGGTATAGATGGTAAAAATGTGAAAAAGTGAAAACTTAATATAGAAATTAAAAGAATTAACAATTGGGATACTTCAATGTAGGATTATTGAGGTTTTGAGCAAACTCACTCTTTTTCTGCGTCCACCGCCGAAAGCTTTTGCTGGTTGCTGCGCTGTGAGAAATAATTAACGCACAAAACAAGAAAAAATATACCAAAAAAATAATCCATTTCATCAAATAATATTATTTTTCTAAAGAGGAAAATTTTTCTTCTTTTAAATCTGTTTCACTCACTTTTCACCCAAACTTACAATTATTCCGTAATTTTTAATTATTATACCCTTGCAGAGGATATTATAATTTTGTCCAAAAGTGTGAAACGCAGTGAAGGAGACATCTCCGATCCTATAAAGTATATATATTCTTGATCAGGATCACCTCCTGAGTTGATATGAGCATGTCCGTCTTTCCGTCTGTCCGTCTTTCTGTCTGTCTGTTTCTACGCGAACTAGTCTCTCAGTTTTTAAGCTAAACTTTGCACACACCCTTCTTTCCTTTGCACGCAGTATATAAGTCGGAACGACCGGAATCGGCCGACTTTATCCTATAGCTGCCATTTAACTGAACGATCGAAAATTACCCAACTTTCGTGTTTTTAAAGATAGAAAGCTGAAACTTAGTACAGATTCTATTTGTGATTCTATTCTATTTCAGTTGATCCAACCTACCAAATTTCATTAGGATCGGTAGACTATATCCTATAGCTGCCATATAACTGAACGATCGGAAATGGTTTTTGGTAGAAATACCAACTTTGGTATTGTTAAAGATAGAAGTTTGGGACTTGTTTTAAATTTTGTATATTATAATAAATTGGGGTTATATTATCATATTCTCATAAGGATCGGCCAACTATATCCGATGTTTGCGATATATATCCGGTTTTAACTGCAAGGGTATATCAACTTCTGTATGGTTAGTGGTTGTACTCAGATACGTTGATTTTTCTCCTGGTGAAGTATGCAAGTTATCCAACCCCTAAAAACAGGCCACTTATGGCTTTTATAAACAATATTTTCAATCTCTGCATTGGCCTTTGGCTTGATCTTTGGCTCAATTATCCAACCCATAAATCCAGGCCACTTATGGCTTTCCACTTATAAATTTTATAAACAATATTTTTAAACTCTGCATTTGCCTTCGGCTTTGTCTTTGGCTCTGAGGTCCGATCTCGGTTCCCCATAAACAAATCAAAATCAAAAGTAAACATCAGCTTCCCTCCGAAGCCCAATCAATTACGCCTTTTGCGTTTCAAGTACCCACCAAATTGCATCGATCAGCGTAATCGAATTTCACAACAAGATGCGACAGTTTCATCTTAAGCCTCTAATCTAAACACAACTGATGGCCGAGGTTCTTTGGATCAGATTTAGAATTAAGAAGTCAGTCCTATTTTGACCGAGACCGCGAACGGTTGACAAAAGTATTTAAGAAAAAACCAAAAGTGTCTTGTAATTTTTGCGTTTAATAAATAAAGGTTTAACACCAAGTTGTGAAATTAAAAAATAAAATTTTCATTTTTTTAATTCACCGAACTACAAACAATTTAACTGGCGCCCAACGTGGGGCCGCGTCACATAAAGCTCCAAAAAATAGTTTAATGAAAAATAAGTTAAACATAAACGGAACTCGCGCGGTCAACAACTCAACATTTTTAGTGGAAAAATTAAAACATCCACCAAACGACACTACCAAGTGACAGTGATCGTTAACAATAAAGTAGATGGAAATTAATTAATGAAATAATCCATAAAGAGTGAATTAAAACAGAGGTGGACCGAAATTTTAAACCAAACAATTACAAGAACACAAAAACCAAAAAAAAAAAAAAAAAATCAACGCACAAAAAAACAAACAAGAACAACAAAAACAAATAAAACGACAACTCCAACAAGAAAAACCAGGAAAAGAAGGCGGGACATTCTCAAATAAAAACGACAACTCGCTCCAACAAAAAAACCCAAGGAAGGAAGACAGGACATTCTTCTCATTCAACCACCAACCACACAGAAGGAAGACCCCAACGGGACAATATCGTGAGGAATTCATTTAAAATAAAAAAATTAAAGACTAAAATTTAAGACCTGTAAATTTGAGAAAAATAATATAAGATTTATATATTGCAAAAAGTAAGATTCGCGATTTAACAAAAAAATATAAAGAATAATTCTGGAAGATTTGATAAATAGCTTTTGTGAACTAAATCTAACAATGGCAACCGGAGGTTCAGCACCAAATTTTTCTGCAGGCAGTGTAGCCACAGCCGGCAGTTTAACAGTAGAATTGATAAACAGATTAATAAACGCTCAATTGAATGAAGTTAGCAGGAAAGTAGAATGTTTAGAAGGATGGCTAGCCACAGATGCAAACACTGTGGAAGATTATAAAGTACAAACAATTGACCCAGCTATAAAATGCGATACAACACTTGAAGTGGTAAAATCCTTACCAAATTTCACAGGGGAAACAACACAATATGTAGGTTGGAGGGAAGCTGCAGAAACTGCAATGAGTCTCTATAAAATTGAAAGTGAACAATATTTTATCGCCCTAACAATTTTACGAAATAAAATTATGGGAGCTGCCCATGATGCTCTTACCAGCTGCCCATGATGCTCTTACCAATCATGGCACAGTTTTAAACTTTAAAGCAATCTTATCCCGATTGGACTTTATATATAGTGACAAACGACCAATACATGTTCTTGAGTCAGAACTAAGTATCCTCAGGCAAGGACGAATGACAATCACTGAGTACTATAACGAAGTCCATAAAAAAATGACCTTACTAATAAACAAAACCATAATGACATACGGAAAGGACAGTGTAATTACCAAAGAAACAAACAATTCAATAAGACGAAATGCTCTACGAGTATTTATATCCGGACTTAATGGATCTATTTCAGAAACTCTTTTTCTCATTAAATCCACCAGATTTGCCCAATGCTTTGGCAAAGGTCCACGAATTAGAATCAAACAACTTCCGTGCTCAATTCGCAAATAGGTTTAATGGATTTAAAAATGAAAGTAAATATCGGGGAAACAACTTACGATTTGATCAAATACGGCAAAATAATAATACCACTAAAATGGGAAGTAATTTTAATCATAACCAAAATTACAATTGGCCACAAAAGGGAAATTTTTGGCAAAATAATAATCAAAATAATAATCATAAGCAACAAGCTATCGAGCCAATGGATGTTGATCCACCGATTCAACTCCAGAATAAATCTAATAACAATCGGCAGCCGAGCCAAAATTGGCAGTCAAATAGTAACCAGGGAAGATATAATAATTGGCAGGCAAACGATAATCAAGGTAGATATAATAATAATTATCATCAAAATAAAAATCGTTCAAATTTTTATAACACAAATCAAAATAGAGAGCAAACTCAAGCTAAAAAAGGGAATCAAATGGAACAGAAAGTCAGCCAGCTAATAAAGTAACCAGATTAAATAATATTAATGAAGACCATTTTTTAAACCAGACACCTACAGAGGAATGCCTTATTTAAATAGGATAGATCGAAAAACCAAGAAGCAGCTAAAAGTGTTAATAGATACAGGAGCCACTGCTTGTTACATAAAAAGGGGAATTTTTGAAAATAAAAACAAGCTACCAATATACAAAAAGGTAACAACAGTTCATGGCTACTCAATTATTAGGTATTACCATATTATAAATATACTTGAAACAAAACAATTATTTTATGAAATCGAAGGTTTAGAATCTGATATTCTAATTGGATTCAATTTATTAAGAAAAATTGGAGCTATAATAAATATAGATAAGGGAATCTTGGAATACAATGGGAAACAGGAGAAGTTAAAATATTATGATAATGAGGAGAAAAACGAAATACGTTTAATTGAAGAAAATAATATTCTTCCGTTAAAAGAATTTATTATAAAAAAGTATATTGATGATAATGGTAGCAAAAACCCAGATTCATTATTTGTTGAAAATAATGAGAAAAGCTTGGGAGTAAAAATCCCGAGAACGCCGACGTAGAAATATCCGTCAACAAAAATACAAATATCTTGGGAACAAAAAATCCCCAGAACGCCGACGTAGAAATATCCGTCAACAAAAATACAAATGTCTTGGGAACAAAAAATCCTGAGAACGCCGACGTAGAAATATCCGTCAATAAAAATAAAAATATCTTGGGAATTAAAAATCCTGAGAACGCCGACGTAGAAATATGCGTCAATAAAAATAAAAATATCTCGGGAATTAAAAATCCTGAGAGTGCCGACGAAGTAAATACCGTCAAAAATCAAATAAATAATATAGGTACCGACCAATTAGGCGGACTGAGGGAAAAGATAGTTCACTATATTGAAAAGGAGCATTCAAAGATAAATATGCAAATTCCTTTTAGAACAGACATAAAGGGGGAAATAAATCTAATCCATGATAGGCCAATATACGGGAAGCAATATCCGTATGCTCCATCTGTCAACGATTTCGTGAATAGCGAAATCAAAAGAATGTTATATGAAAAAATAATAAGGCCTAGCAGAAGCCCTTACAATTCACCACTTCTGGTAGTCCCAAAGAAAGGAGAGAATCAAGACGGAAGCCGTAAATTAAGACTCGTCATTGATTACAAAAAATTGAATGAAAGTACTATACCTGACAGGTACCCAATGCAAGACCCATCAGTAATTCTATCAAATTTGGGAAAAGCAAGATATTTTTCAACAATAGATTTAGAGTCAGGATTTCATCAGATACTAATGAAAGAATCTGATGCCGAAAAAACAGCCTTTTCGATAAATAATGGAAAATACGAATTTTTAAGAATGCCATTCGGATTAACAAATGCACCGCTTCCAGAAAATATTCGGGAACTATGAAGTTTCCTAGGTTTTACGGGCTATTATAGAAAATTTGTTTCAAACTACGCCTACATAGCCAAACCTCTAACAAAATATCTTGGAGGTCATAATGGCAAAATCTCGAAAAGAATGTCAACAAAAGTATTGATTCAGCTGGATGAACCAGCAATTAAAGCTTTTAACGAGCTGAAAGAAAATCTCATTGCTCAGGTAGAACTAGTTCAACCGGACTATAATAAAAAATTTACCTTGACCACCGACGCTTCAGACGTCGCAATTGGTGCAGTTTTATCTCAAGAAGGAAAACCAATTACTTTTATTTCAAAAACCTTGTCTAAAACAGAACAAGCTTATGCGACTAATAAGAAGGAACTTTTAGCGATAGTATGGGCTCTTAAAAATCTAAGAAATTACTTATACGGAGTAATTGGAATTGAATTTCAAACCGACCATCAAACTTTATCTTACACAATTTCGGATAAAAATCCCAATGTAGATATGAAAGGATGGTATTCTTTCATTCAAAGTTTTACACCGAAAATAACATTTAAGCCCGGTACAACAAATGTAGTTGCAGACGCATTATCTCGAATTCAGATAAATAAAATTTCAGACAGCGATATAGAACAAACAGACCAGTCAGACTCAGATCAGAACACACAGCATTCAGCTGAAAGTAGTTTTGAAAATGTAATACAAGAGACCCGTAAACCGTTAAATCAATTTAAACAACAACTTTTATTAACAACGGGGAGGTATACAATACATGAGTTACTGAAAATTTTTGACAGGACACGACATTTAATTGAATATGACACACCAGAAAATTTAATAACTATATTAAGAGAGTATCTTCCACCTAACATTACGGTAGGAATTCATTGTACCTTAGAGGACTTATTTCAAATTCAATTACCTTTAAAAAATAATTTCACAAACACATTCCTTTTTACAAGAATCTTTCTACAAGACGTGGAAAACGAGGAAGATAAAGCTATAATAATAGAAGAAACGCACAGCCGTGCTCATAGGGGGCTAGAAGAGAATTAAAAACAGATCAGTAAATTATATTATTGGCCAAACTGTTTTAAAAAATTAAGAGAATATATTAAAAATTGCGCGATTTGTAACGAAAATAAATATAACAGGCACCCAATAAAAATTCCAATTGGGGAAGCCCCAATTCCAAGAAAAGAAGGAGAAAATTTACACATTGATATATATTACGCGCAAGGTCTTACTTTCATAACTTGTATTGACGCTTACTCAAAATTTTTAGTAGTAAAAGAAATCCAAAATAAATTAAATATCGAAAATAAAGTAATGGAACTTCTTCAGCATTTTCCACAAGCAAAAGCAATAATGACCGATAATGAACCGAGCTTTACCTCGGCCCAATTTAAATCTTTCGCACAAAGGTGCAATTTAACTTTACATTACGCAGATCCGAGGCATAGCACGTGAAACGGACAGGTTGAAAGGGCACATTCTACATTAACAGAATTAGCTCGATGCATTAAAGAAGAATTTAATTTAACTGACTTTTCCGAAATAATAATAAGAGCCGCTCAAGAATATAATCAGAGCATTCATTCTACAACGAACCAAAAACCTTTTGACGTATTATATAATAAAATAGAGCACGATAACATTCCTGAACTTTTGAAAAATACTCAAGAGAAAATGTTGGAAACACATAATGAAAACAGAAAAGAAAAAAGAATATCATGTAGGACAGGTAGTCTATGAAAAGAAACACGGGGAAAGAAATAAACCTAAAACCAGATATAAAAAACAAATAGTTAATGAAAATTTACCCAACAAAATAATAATCAACAATAGAAATATAATTATTCACAAAGATAATATAAAATTCTAAGTATTTATATATTATCCTTTTTTCTTTGCTTTCCCAGAAAATGTTTTATCAGGTGCTCATACTACACCTTATTTTATTAACAAAATCAGAAATAATTGACTATACAAGTCACGAATATCTTCTATTTAAGGACAATAAAGACGTATTGACGTACGATTCATACGCAGATTTATTCCATGTAACTAACTTAAGCTTTTATAAAGAAATAATAAATTTGGAATCAGATAATATTAAAAGGGATACTAATAAACGGTCACAATGGGAAATTAAATATGACATAAAAGTAATCGAACTAATTTTATCGCAATTAATATCAACTAGATCAAAAAGAGGGATAAATGAGTAAGGCACCGTGTGGAAATGGTTAGCTGGAACTCCGGACCATGATGATTTTATTACAGTTCAGAATAAAATTAATGAATTAATTGAAAACAATAATAAGCAGTCTATTATCAATTCCCGATTATTCAAGGAAATAGAATCTCTTTCCGATGATTTTAAAAAAGTATTTATTGATCAAGATCTACCACTTCGAAAACATCGCTTGCGATTATTAACATTTGATCTGCAAAATTTAATTGACACAATCACTCTAGCAAAAATAGACGTTTTTAATACCAAAATTTTAAACAATGATGACATCTTGGAAATATTAAAACATGAACAAAAACCAGTAATTATAGCTGATTTAATGGACATCTCTTCTCTTAAAATCGCATTGCATAAAGAACTTTTAATAATTTATATAAAATACCCAATAATAAAAAACAGATGTGAAATATATCACGCTAGAGCGATTTCCCAAATCGATGGAAAACTAGTATTAAGCGATCAAGTCGCAAAATGCGAAAATATGTTTTACGAAATGTCTAATTTTAAGAACGAACTTTTTAATAATTATTGCACTCTAAGTAACCAAAAAACTTGTTTTACCCGATTATTAAATGGTAAGAAATCAACCTGTAAAAAAATAAGAGAAAAAATAAAAAAATAGACATCATACAAGATGGTGCCATCCTTATAAATGGGAACAATATTGTTAACAACTCCCATTTAAACGGTTCGTTTTTAATAACATTTAATGGTACAACTAAAATTAATAATAACTCGTATACCAATTTGGAAAATAAAATTCTTGAATACGTAACTACGAACCACTTTAAAAATTATGAAATATCCGATTACATATTATCAAATAACTCTGATCTTTCTTTAGATAATATAAACATTTTAAACCCATTCGTTAAAATTAAGAATACTAAAATATCACTTACCTTTATATTATTAATTTTAATCATTATATATTTGATTCTTTCACTTATTATAAAATACAGAAATGCTATATTATTTGTAACCAAAAAACGTCGGCCTGAACCAGAAAAATCTATTAACCAAGAAATTTTTTTAACAGAATTAAGAGATCATTTAAGCGAATTTCATATTGAATCGGGACGATCCATTTTAGAAGGGGGAGAGTTATCTTATGGCTTTTATAAACAATATTTTCAATCTCTGCATTTGCCTTTGGCTTGATCTTTGGCTCAATTATCCAACCCATAAATCCAGGCCACTTATGGCTTTCCACTTATAAATTTTATAAACAATATTTTCAAACTCTGCATTTGCCTTCGGCTTTGTCTTTGGCTCTGAGGTCCGATCTCGGTTCTCCATAAACAAATCAAAATCAAAAGTAAACATCAGCTTCCCTCCGAAGCCCAATCAATTACGCCTTTTGCGTTTCAAGTACCCACCAAATTGCATCGATCAGCGTAATCGAATTTCACAATAAGATGCGACAGTTTCATCTTAAGCCTCCAATCTAAACACAACTGATGGCCGAGGTTCTTTGGATCAGATTTAGAATTAAGAAGTCAGTCCTATTTTGACCGAGACCGCGAACGGTTGACAAAAGTATTTAAGAAAAAACCAAAAGTGTCTTGTAATTTTTGCGTTTAATAAATAAAGGTTTAACATCAAGTTGTGAAATTAAAAAATAAAATTTTCATTTTTTTAATTCACCGAACTACAAACCATTTAACTTGCATAGGAGAAGACTTTGTATCTATTTTGGACGACTTCGGTCAACTTTCGAAGAATGCTCTCGCGGAGGGCACCGAATCAGAAGAAAGCGAGGATGAAGATGGATAAATGGCTTACAGGACTGCTGGAAAAAATGACCGAACCGATAAGAATTGTCTCTAACTGGATCTGCCATCGGGGGGATTGTTCTTGTCGGGCTCTTCTGTCTCAGCGACATTCTATCGCTCACTTATTCGATCAGCGTAGTTCTTCAGAAGGAAGTAATTGATTTGGCGAAGGCATCAAAAATGATTGGGACGTTGCTTGCCACGCTTAAAAAAAAGAGGGAAAAAGTTGATGAAATATTCCGACTGATTTATTCAGATGCCAAGAAAATGGCGGAAAAACTCGATGTTGATGAAGCAAAACCGAGAACATGTGGTCGACAAACGAAACGGGAAAATTACGACGTGAAAACTTGCGAATATTACTACAGCGTCTCTGTCTACATACAGTGGCGAGCAAAAGTAAGTGCTTATTCACGGAACTGACTTTCGTCGCCCATAAAAACTAAACGGTACGACATAATCAAGCTAAGTAAATTTTTTTATATTTACCATTTTATTCACAACAAATGCGAAAAAGAAACAATATCGTATAAGGTGAATTACCTTATTATCGTATTAGGTCTAAAATCGATCGTCCACCTTTCTTATCAGTATTATCAGGCTAATTTCTTTTGAGAATTGTTTCCTATGCTATTCTTATTAGTCGTAGCGCAGTTTAAAACTTGTTGCGTGCGGATCATACCTTGATTTCTCTATAAGTGCCTTTTAAAAAATAAAATTTCTGATTTTTGACATTAAAATAAGAAAAATATCTCCAGAAAATGAAAACAGAGTTGTGTGCCTCACTGAGAAGGGCTGTTCTTCACGAACTATATCCGAAATTCTCGGAATAAGCCAACTTGCGGTGTCTGCAGCTCGAAAGAGGCGAAATGTGACTCCCAAACCTCTAGTCAAAGGGCGAAAAAAATTATTGACACACTTAGATGCTCGACTTATGATGTCTAAAATGCGAAAAGACAAGTTGCTAACACCAAAGGATGCTTCTATGGCCATCAATATAATATACATAATATATAATATATATATATATATATATATATATATATATAATATATATATATATATAATATATAATATATAATTAATTAATTAAATAATTGTTTTGTTTTTATGATTAAGAAAATCGATTTCGTTTAATATTTAAGCATAGTACTGAGTTGACGAAAATCCGCTGTCCAACGAGTGACAGCTGTCAAACTCCATATAAAAAAACGGTGTAAAAAAAGGAAGAGGAAGAAATTTTTGCCTTCTAGATTTTGCGGGTACTGAGTTGACGAAAATTATTGTTATCGATTTTAATCGTGTTGCCGGATCAAAAAAATAAACAGCTGCTCTCGGGGAGTTAAAAGAAATATTTTCATTTATTTCCATAGGTGTGACATGGTTGATCAAAAAAAAAAATTGTCGGCACGAAAAATTTTCGACGCGCCAGGACAAATTAAAATTAATTTCTGCGGTCAAGACGAAGCCCATAATATGGGATTTGACCCACAAGGGGCATTTTATTGCCATAAAATGGCATTGAAATGATTTGTGATTGATTTTGATTTTGACCCAGTTTTCTTTTTCTTAATCAGCTCCTTAGCGGCGAAATACATAAACAAAACACCAACATCCAATCGTTTTGAATTAATTTTTGCTTATTTGTTTTTTGTTTACAAACAACAGCTGTTCAGTATTACCTTATTTCTTAATTTTTTTGGTCACACTAGCTCGGTAGTTGAATAAAATGCAAAATCGCTATCGGAATTTCAACAGCGGATTTTCGTCAACTCAGTACTATGCTTAACATGTTAATATTTCCTATTAAAATACTGCATTTAAATTTTTCTGTTATATTGCTTAATTTAGCCAGAATAACGACTACTTCTTTTTTAGGTAACTGCACGAAATAAGCTGCGAGCCACTGTACATAAGATGTCACATAAGATTATAAAATATGTAGATGGGACATCTCATACAAAGAACAATTTTCTATGCCGGGTTCCAGCGCTAAAACCCGCTAGACTGTTTGAGAAATTTTTCGCGCGACAACGAATGAGGGAAAGCCGCGTGGTTGAGTTCTTGGCTGATGTGCAAAGCAAAACGAGTTCACACCAGGCGCGGCACATCAATTTTTTTTTAAATTTTAAATCTATTTATATCACATTTTTATTCTTTTAATGTGTTTTCCTAAAATTAAAATCCAATAAAAAAAAACAAGAAAGGAAAGCTTTCTTCGGGCGAAGCCGAAGTTGATATAAGTTAAAACCGGATATATGTCTCAAATATCGGATATAGTTGGCCGATCCTTATGAGAATTTGATAATAAAACCAATTAATTACAATAAAATCTATCTTCTATATTCAAAAATACCAATGTTGGTATTTCTACTAAATACCATTTCCGATCGTTCAGTTGTATGATAGCTATAAGATTCAGTCGGCCGATCGTTATGAAATTTGGTAGGTCGGCTTAACTGACCAAAAATAGAATCTGTACTTACAGCTTTCTGTAAGTTACAGCTTTCTATCTACAAAAACACGAAAGTTGGGTCATTTCCGATCGTTCAGTTATATGGCAGCTATTGGATATAGTCGGCCGATCCTTATGAAATTTGGTATGTCGTATTTTGCCAAAAATAGCTCTTATGTTTGAACTCTCTAACTCTAAAAACACCAAAGTTATACCATTTCCGATCAATCAGTTATATGGCAGCTAAAGGATATATTCGGCCGATTCGTGCCGTTCCGACTTATATACTGCGTGCAAGAGAAAGAAGGGTGTGTGCAAAGTTTCAAGACGATAGCTTTAAAACTGAGAGACTAGTTTGCGTAGAAACAGAAATACAGACGGACAGACGGACATGCTCATATCAACTCAGGAGGTGATCCTGATCAAGAATATATATACTTTATAGGATCGGAGATGTCTCCTTCACTGCGTTTCACACTTTTGGACAAAATTATAATATCCTCTGCAAGGGTATAATAATTAAAAATTACGGAATAATTGTAAGTTTGGGTGAAAAGTGAGTGAAACAGATTTAAAAAGAAGAAAAATTTTCCTCTTTAGAAAAATAATATTATTTGATGAAATGGATTATTTTTTTGGTATATTTTTTCTTGTTTTGTGCGTTAATTATTTCTCACAGCGCAGCAACCAGCAAAAGCTTTCGGCGGTGGACGCAGAAAAAGAGTGAGTTTGCTCAAAACCTCAATAATCCTACATTGAAGTATCCCAATTGTTAATTCTTTTAATTTCTATATTAAGTTTTCACTTTTTCACATTTTTACCATCTATACCTTTAATTGATGTTAAATTATATTTTGATTTGTTTTAAAAACCCATTTTTATATATTTAAGCCATTTTTAAATGCCACACCACCTTTTAAATATTTATTTAATTTTTCGTCATTACTTAATTTTGCTCAAAATCTTAGATGTAAAGAAACAAAGTAAAACCCAGAAAATTTTATCATGTCCATTTTAGTATTAATAAACTATTTTATTTTTGCGTAAAATCCTAATTTTCTGATTTCCTAAGGAAGGGAGGGCATCGTTAGCTCCTAGAACATCAAGGAGTGGTATATTGTCCGATCTCACGAATTTGTCTTCTTCTTTTCTATCCCTTCTTGTTCTAATTTGCACAGTTGTCGGTCATAGCTCCTCCGGTAGCTTATATCGTCATTTTATTTCGCACGTTTATTTAAATTAAATAATAATAAGTCCTGATGAGGCACCCGTGATTGGCCAAACACCATAACACCACGCCACCGACGAGCCAGAGCCGGAACCATCGAACGTGCGGGCCATAGCGGGAGTTTAACATCCAGGCTGATAATTCGTTACCCATTACAAAGTTGTCATTTTGGGAGTAGTTGACGGAAATGTTCACAAAAAGATGTTTTCAAAAATAGTGATAACTATTAGTTTCACAACAAAACTATCGATAATTAGTAGGCTTTTCCTCAGGAATCTTTAAAGCCCTAAAACCAAGTAGGCCTACGATTTTTTTTAAACTCACCTTAGCAGGAAAACTAAATTATTTTATTCAGTCGTTGCCTGGAATTCATCCAACTTGGCTCGTCTCTTCTTTTCTGTTTTTATTTTTATTTTATTTTTTTTTAATATTTATTTTATTTCATTTATTTTACCATCCGATAGACTTTATTGGACGGTGGTTCCTCTTCTTTTTAATTTTTGTTATTGGACGGTGGCTCCTCTTGCGCGGAGGAATACTCTTCTTCTTTCTAATGGCGGTTCGCCAAGAGCAATTGGGAAGTCTTCCCGTTAAGAATACTATCTTCTTCTTTTTAAGTTTTTTTTTTTCTTTTAATTCTGCTGTTTCTCATTTGTTTGTTATTTTGTATTGTAAAAAGTTGGAGTCTGCAATCAGTTTTTCCTGCTCCATTGCCTCGTTTTGATTTTAATTTATATTTGATTCTTTTTTTATTTATTTTTTTTTTTTTAACATTGGTTTCTGATACTGAATCGTGACTGGATCTGATAGCATATAATAATATAAAGTAATTATTTTATTTAAAATTAAAAAAAATATATATTTTTTTTTTCGAAGCTCTTTTGGACAAAACCAAGTAAATTTTTTCCTTTAAACTCAGGAGGAAAAAGCACCATTATCATCCCGAGAAATTGGAAATCTTTCCAGTATATGACAAGCAATGTATTCTTCTATAGAGTATTATATATAGAATCACCGATCGGATCGACAAAGTAAATAAACAAACTACACTCGAATTTTCGTTTTGGAATCGGAATCGGAATTGATTCCATTGCACAGTGGATCCAATGAGAAATCTAACGGAATAAAAGTCGATTTTTAACTTTTAAAAAATACGTTAAGTTTTGATTTTATTTGATTAATAACATGATACAATAACACAAGGTAGTCTCGTCGTGTGCCTTTTCGTTCGGTTTAAGTCCGTTAACGTTCAGTGCGCTCGTGCTTGTTGAAGTGAAAGGTTGTGTGCGGACGATTTTTTTGTGAACATTAAAAATGACGTATTTGTGTTAAAATGACGTATTGCAATTTTTGCCGAAAGCACGTGCACGGCGTAAAATTTATGAATGCACCAAAATGTTTGACGAGGAGGACACTGTGGGAGCAAATCCTTGACTGCAAACTTGGTGAAAACTCCAAGCTTTGCGAATCACATTTTGATTCTTCGCAATGGAAGTCGGCATCAAACAAAGGAAATATTTTCAAAAGAAGGCGATTAATTAATGATGCTGTCCCTTACAAAGAGACGGAGCCCAACCCAAAAATTTTAAAATTAGGCTACTCGTAGTCTGGCACGCAAACAGAGTAAGTTTGTATAAGTACATACATACATATATGCCAAAACCTAATTATTTAAAATATAGGGACAAAGATATAAATCGTGCACTAGCTTTGGGGAACGAGAACCAGAGAAAATTGATTCGTATATTGGAGAAGGATGTTGATTGTTTGCGCCAGAAACTTTAACATTATAACGAACTCGAAAAATTTCTTGGCAGCATTTTTACCGAGACACAAATTAATATGTTGAAGAATGGAGGAAAGAGGACCTTATTTAAGTCAGCAGACATGTCTTCTGCTATTTGTCTTCATGCCGCAGGACCTCGTGCATACAATCATCTTTATAGAAAAGGATTCCCTTTGCCAAGTCGGGCAACATTGTACAGATGGTTGGCAGAAGTTAAAATTAATGCTGGTCCCTTGATGTTGTAATACTTTTCATGGAAAATAAGGAAATGCCAGAAGTCGATAAGCTATGCGTTTTGTCCTTTGATGAAATGACATCAGATGTTGTATATGAGCCAAGCAAGTATGTACAACTGGCCATAGTTCGAGGCCTCAAAAAATCGTGGAATCAGCCAGTATTTTTCGACTTCAATACTCGAATGGACGTGCCGACTTTACATTCAATTGTAACCAAACTCTACACACAAAGATATCCCGTAGTGGCTATTGTTTGTGATTCTGGCCCTGGAAATCAAAGATTGTGGACAGAACTTGGCATTTCGGAGAGTAAGTTGCATATAAAAAACAATACGGAAGGGAAATTAAACTTTTTTTGTAGCAAAAACGTGGTTTAGCCATCCAGCTGATGAAAGTTAAGATTTAAAAATATTCGTTTTCTCGGATACACCACACCTGATGAAGTTGGTTCGTAACCGGCTATATCGGATCTGGTCAACGGGAAAAAATTGACTAAGAGTACAGTCCAGCAGACAATTAGCCACTGTTCAAAATCAGAGGTGTCTATTTTATTTAAGATCACTGATAACCACCTTAACGTTGGGTCACTGGCGAAACAAAAGGTAAAATTCGCCACACAACTATTTTCCAATACCACCGCCAGCGCTATTAGAAGATGTTATGGGTTGGGTAAGGATGTAGATAATGCATGCGAAACCTCTGATCTTTTCAAACTTCTCAATGACTGGTTCGATGTATTCAATTCGAAATTGTCTACGGCAAATTCTATTGAAACCACTAAACCATATGGACAGGATATCGAGATCGAGAAAGAGGAATTTTGGCTAGAATGACAGAGCTCATGCGGACAAATATAGTCGGTAAACCCCATAAACTGCCCTTCCAAAAAGGCATTTTATATAATAATGCATCCCTAGACGGCTTGTATGGATATTTGTCAGAAAAATATGATATACTTTATATCTTAACAAGTCGCCTAAACCAAGATATAGTTGAGAATTTCTTTGGTGCGATGCGTTCGAAAGGTGGACAATATGACCACCCGACACCACTCCAGTTTAAGTATAGATTAAGAAAATATTATATATAACAGGTATGACAAAATAAAATAAAAACAAATTATTTGAATAATAATAATTGTCAAATGTTTAGCTCTATGTTTCAGCAAAGATTGGATCGTGATTGTTTTTAGTTTTTATCTGTATAAGGTGTTGTGTTTTGTGATTTATGTTTCCCTTTACTTTCTGTCCCTTTTTTATTTAATAATCCTTATTTTTATTTAGCCAAAAATACTGAAATGTTGTCAAACAATCAAAATGTTGAGGAAGACAACACCGATACGTGGTTGAACTTAGATCTAAAATCCCAATCACATCAATGTGCAGACTAAAGATGAAACGGATAGCAGTTTGGCCGGATACCGGATATTCGGCCGACCATTTGGCCGGATAGCCGGATATTCGGCCGCCGAATATCCGAATGTTTTGCAAAACTTAGCCGTTTGCGTAGACGTCGCGCCAACGATCGGGTGGACTCGGTTCGATTTGGTTTTTTTCGTTGATGAGTGAAGTTAACAGTTGTATCCATATCCATAACCTGTGAGCTGAACTTTCATCTCTAGTCAATGCGAATTGATCGCACCCTTATTCTTGGTGGGCAGCTAATGTCCAAATTTAGAAAAGTTTGCAAAAATCTACCTTTCTGCTCCTTGTAGTAGTGTGTATAGCGAAAGACTTTTTTCTGAAGCTGGCCTTGTTTATGAAGAACAAGAAAGGAAAGCTAACTTCGGGCGGAGCCGAAGTTTATATACCCTTGCAGTTAAAACCGGATATATATCGCAAACATCGGATATAGTTGGCCGATCCTTATGATTACATCATAATAAAACCAATTTACTAAAATACAAAATCTAAAATAAGTCCCAAACTTCTATCTTCAAAAATGCGAAAGTTGATATTTCTACCAAGTACCATTTCCGATCGTTCAGTTATATGGCAGCTATAGGATATAGTCGACCGATCCTAATGAAATTTGGTAGGTCGGATCAACTGGCCAATAATAGAATCTGTATTAAGTTTCAGCTTTCTATCTTCAAAAACACGAAAGTTGGGTCATTTCCGATCGTTCAGTTATATGGCAGCTATAAGATATAGTCGCCCGATCCTTATGAAATTTGGCATGTCACAATAATTTGCCAAAAATAGCTCTCATGTCAAATTTAAACTCTCTAACTCTAAAAACACTAAAGTTATACCATTTCCGATCAATCAGTTATATGGCAGCTATAGGATATAGTCGGCCGATCCGGGCCGTTCCGACTTATATACTGCGTGCAAAGGAAAGAAGGGTGTGTGTAAAGTTTCAAGACGATAGCTTCAAAACTAAGAGACAAGTTCGCGTAGAAACGGACAGACAGACAGACAGACAGACAGACAGACGGACAGACGGACAGACGGACATGCTCATATCAACTCAGGAGGTGATCCTGATCAAGAATATATATACTTTATAGGGTCGGAGATGTCTCCTTCACTGCGTTGCACACTTTTGGACAAAATTATAATACCCTCTGCAAGGGTATAAAAACGCAACCGCCTGCTACCTTTCAATGCAGAGAAATTAGTATTTATTCATCATAATTTGCCCTTAGTGCAGTATGAGTACTAAATGTACTAATTCCTTTTCCTTATATCACATTTACTTAATATTGTGCAATTTAATACTTAAAATTAACTAAATAAAGAAAATAATGAACAAAAATATGTTTATTTTATATAGCTTTTTTTTTAAATCGGCCGGATATCTATCCGGCCAAATCGTAGCTATCCGGTATTCGGCCGGATAGTATCATGGAGGCCGGATAGGCCGGATACCGGATAGTTGCCGGATATCTGTTTCATCTCTAGTGCAGACGCAGCGCAGAACGAATTTGAGGATTTTGATAAACCCATAACAGCTGCTATAGATGAGATAGATGAGTTGACGGAGGATGCCATAGAGTATATAGCAGGCTATGTTATTAAAAAAATGCGCCTTTCCAATGAGATAACCGAGAAGTCATCATTTACTTATGTAGACGAAGTTTCCCATCGAAAGAGAAAACCATCGAAAGAGTTCATTAAAAATATTAAACAACTTGAAATTATTTTCTCCAATATAGTTTCAAATTATTTCAACTCAAAAAACAATATAAAGGAACAATTGTTATTAGCTGCTAGAGATATAAATATTAATTTAGCCATAAAACAATTTTACTTTAAGATCCGTATATATTTTAAAATAAAGTACCTCAAAAAAAATAAGTATTCAAAAACAAAAACAACGATTACTATCCAATTCCAAATTATTAAAAATTAAATTATAAAAAACAATTCAACTCTTTTTAATATAGTGGAACATTAAACCCACTGCACCATTTAAGGGTTAATCATAAAGCTCTACTGTCGACTCTTTCGCACTCACTAGGTGCAGTCGTTTCACTCGCACTTATGTATGGTATAGATAACGGACAACTTTTGCCGACGAGACTACGTTGTGTTATTGTATCATGGTCTGCGCTTGGATTGTTCTTTGTATGTATGCGTGTCATACATTCACATACACGGGGGCATGTGTGCGTGCGATTTCGTTTCGAAGCCAGCGCACAAAATTTTGATTTTCTAACTTTTAAGGCTGTCTACCCTAACAAAATTCCGGTAGACATGTCTACCGGAAAAATTTCTAAATAACAAAATTATTTGTTATTTGGTGAAAAGACGGTATTTTGGTATTTTTCAATATTTCAGCATACATTTTAAATTTATTTAAAAATAAGATTAGGTGATAGCAGTAAAATTTTTTGTATATATTTACATATTTTTACGAATCATTAAAAACAATATACTGAGAACGGAGCAGGGTATATTGCTGTTAAGTTTTTGTTGTTCTGTATGAAAACTGTGCTTGCATACCCTACCGATGGATGACTTTTAGGGGAGTGAGCAGACACAAATCTTTACATTGACTTTTTATACCCTTGCAGATGGTATTATAATTTTGTCCAAAAGTGTGCAACGCAGTGAAGGAGACATCTCCGACCCTATAAAGTATATATATTCTTGATCAGGATCACCTCCTGAGTTGATATGAGCATGTCCGTCTGTCCGTCTGTCCGTCTGTCTGTCCGTCTGTCTGTCTGTCCGTTTCTACGCGAACTAGTCTCTCAGTTTTGAAGCTATCGTCTTGAAACTTTGCACACACCCTTCTTTCCTTTGCACGCAGTATATAAGTCGGAACGGCCCGGATCGGCCGACTATATCCTATAGCTGCCATATAACTGATTGATCGGAAATGGTATAACTTTGGTGTTTTTAGAGTTACAGCGTTCAAATTTGACATGAGAGCTATTTTTGGCAACAAATTACGACTTGCCAAATTTCATAAGGATCGGCCGACTATATCTTATAGCTGCCATATAACTGAACGATCGGAAGTGAACCATCTTTCGTGTTTTTGAAGATAGAAAACTGGAACTTGGTACACATTCTATTTTTGGTCAGTTAATCCGATCTACCAAATTTCATAACGATCGGTTGACTATATCTTATTGCTGACATATAACTGTACGATCGGAAATGGTTTTTGGTAGAAATATGAACTTTCATATTTTTGAAGATAGAAGCTTGGGACTTTTTTTTAGATTTTTTATTGTAATTAATTGGTTTTATTATGATGTAATCATAAGGATCGGCCAACTATATCCGATGTTTGCGATATATATCCGGTTTTAGCTGCAAGGGTATATCAACTTCGGCTCCGCCCGAAGTTAGCTTTGCTTTCTTGTTTCAGTCTGTTTTTATGTATTTTTATACCCTTGCAGAGGGTATTATAATTTTGGTCAAAAGTGTGCAACGCAGTGAAGGAGACATCTCCGACCCTATAAAGTATATATATTCTTGATCAGGATCACCTCCTGAGTTGATATGAGCATGTCCGTCTGTCCGTCTGTCCGTCTGTCTGTCTGTTTCTACGCGAACTAGTCTCTCAGTTTTAAAGCTATCGACTTGAAACTTTGCACACACCCTTCTTTCCTTTGCACGCAGTATATAAGTCGGAACGGCCCGGATCGGCCGACTATATCCTATAGCTGCCATATAACTGATTGATCGGAAATGGTATAACTTCGGTGTTTTTAGAGTTAGAGAGTTCAAATTTTACACGAGCGCTATTTTTGGCAAAATAATACGACATGCCAAATTTCGTAAGGATCGGCCGACTATATCCTATAGCTGTCATATAACTGAACGATCGGAAATGACCCAACTTTCGTGTTTTTAAAGATAGAAAGCTGGAACTTGGTACAGATTATATTCTTGGTCAGTTAATCCGATCTACCAAATTTCATAACGATCGGTTGACTATATCTTATTGCTGACATATAACTGTACGATCGGAAATGGTTTTTGGTAGAAATATGAACTTTCATATTTTTGAAGATAGAAGCTTGGGACTTTTTTTTAGATTTTTTATTGTAATTAATTGGTTTTATTATGATGTAATCATAAGGATCGGCCAACTATATCCGATGTTTGCGATATATATCCGGTTTTAGCTGCAAGGGTATATCAACTTCGGCTCCGCCCGAAGTTAGCTTTGCTTTCTTGTTTCAGTCTGTTTTTATGTATTTTTATACCCTTGCAGAGGGTATTATAATTTTGGTCAAAAGTGTGCAACGCAGTGAAGGAGACATCTCCGACCCTATAAAGTATATATATTCTTGATCAGGATCACCTCCTGAGTTGATATGAGCATGTCCGTCTGTCCGTCTGTCTGTTTCTACGCAAACTAGTCTCTCAGTTTTAAAGCTATCGACTTGAAACTTTGCACACACCCTTCTTTCCTTTGCACGCAGTATATAAGTCGGAACGGCCCGGATCGGCCGACTATATCCTATAGCTGCCATATAACTGATTGATCGGAAATGGTATAACTTTGGTGTTTTTAGAGTTAGAGAGTTCAAATTTGACATGAGAGCTATTTTTGGCAAAATATTACGACATGCCAAATTTCATAAGGATCGGCCGACTATATCCTATAGCTGCCATATAACTGAACGATCGGAAATGACCCAACTTTCGTGTTTTTGAAGATAGAAAACTGGAACTTGGTACACATTCTATTTTTGGTCAGTTAATCCGATCTACCAAATTTCATAACGATCGGTTGACTATATCTTATTGCTGACATATAACTGTACGATCGGAAATGGTTTTTGGTAGAAATATGAACTTTCATATTTTTGAAGATAGAAGCTTGGGACTTTTTTTAGATTTTTTATTGTAATTAATTGGTTTTATTATGATGTAATCATAAGGATCGGCCAACTATATCCGATGTTTGCGATATATATCCGGTTTTAGCTGCAAGGGTATATCAACTTCGGCTCCGCCCGAAGTTAGCTTTGCTTTCTTGTTTCAGTCTGTTTTTATGTATTTTTATACCCTTGCAGAGGGTATTATAATTTTGGTCAAAAGTGTGCAACGCAGTGAAGGAGACATCTCCGACCCTATAAAGTATATATATTCTTGATCAGGATCACCTCCTGAGTTGATATGAGCATGTCCGTCTGTCCGTCTGTCCGTCTGTCTGTCTGTTTCTACGCGAACTAGTCTCTCAGTTTTAAAGCTATCGACTTGAAACTTTGCACACACCCTTCTTTCCTTTGCACGCAGTATATAAGTCGGAACGGCCCGGATCGGCCGACTATATCCTATAGCTGCCATATAACTGATTGATCGGAAATGGTATAACTTCGGTGTTTTTAGAGTTAGAGAGTTCAAATTTTACACGAGCGCTATTTTTGGCAAAATAATACGACATGCCAAATTTCGTAAGGATCGGCCGACTATATCCTATAGCTGTCATATAACTGAACGATCGGAAATGACCCAACTTTCGTGTTTTTAAAGATAGAAAGCTGGAACTTGGTACAGATTATATTCTTGGTCAGTTAATCCGATCTACCAAATTTCATAACGATCGGTCGACTATATCTTATAGCTGCCGTATAACTGAACGATCGGAAATGGTTTTTGGTAGAAATATCAACTTTCGTATTTTTGAAGATAGAAGTTTGGGACTTTTTTTAGATTTTGTATTGTAATAAATTGGATTATATATTCCTATTCCCATAAGGATCGGCCAACTATATCCGATGTTTGCGATATATATCCGGTTTTAACTGCAAGGGTATATAAACTTCGGCTCCGCCCGAAGTTAGCTTTTCCTTCTTGTTTTAAATAGAATTTTAGTCAAAGTCTTTACTTTGACTTTTTTCAGTCTGTTTTATGTATTTTTTTAAATAGAATTTTAGTTAAAGTGAAGGTATTTTCTTATTTTGTCAACTTTAATGTAATCAATGTAACCAATATATTCCAAAAATTTTCTTTGCTACAATTTATTGTAAGCATCAATTAAAACAAGAAAGGAAAGCTAATTTCGGGCGGAGCCGAAGTTGATATACCCTTGCAGTTAAAACCGGATATATATCGCAAACATCGGATATAGTCGGCCGATCCTTACGAAATTTGGCATGTCGTATTATTTTGCCAAAAATAGCGCGTTAAATTTGAACTCTCTAACTCTAAAAACACCGAAGTTATACCATTTCCGATCAATCAGTTATATGGCAGCTATAGGATATAGTCGGCCGATCCGGGCCGTTCCGACTTATATACTGCGTGCAAAGGAAAGAAGGGTGTGTGCAAAGTTTCCAGTCGATAGCTTTAAAACTGAGAGACTAGTTCGCGTAGAAACAGACAGACAGACGGACAGACGGTCATGCTCATATCAACTCAGGAGGTGATCCTGATCAAGAGTATATGCGTCACTGCGTTGCACACTTTTGACCAAATTATAATACCCTCTGCAAGGGTATAAAAAGCCATTTATTGATATGGAATTAATTAAATTAGTATGAAGTAGGATACCCCTTCCTCTTTATTGTCTCACTCAATCGTTTTGGCATCGACTAAGCCAATTTTTCGGTGAAAGCAGGTGGTATTTTGCTTCACTGTAGTGTCTCCTGACAGGATCGCCATGTAGTGTTATTAAGAAGATGTTTGTTAACTAAGGAGCAGACGTCAGCCTGGTCCGATCGATCTTTATTGAATGAATTCTTAGCTTTTGCGCTGCTCGCTGTGAGCGATGCATTGAGCGGCTATTTTACGCATCGAGCGTAAAAGGCGTAATTGATCGGGCTTCGGAGGGAAGCTGATGTTTACTTTTGATTTTGATTTGTTTGTGGGGAACCGAGATCGGACCTCAGAGCCAAAGACAAAGCCGAAGGCAAATGCAGAATTTGAAAATATTGTTTATAAAATTCATAAGTGGAAAGCCATAAGTGGCCTGGATTTATAATTTTGGATTTATAAAAACGAAAGGGTTTAAAATGTTCATATTATCTAAAGAAAGATTTGAGTTATTTGATAATATGTAATCGGATATTTCATAATTTTTAAAGTGGTTCGTAGTTACGTATTCAAGAATTTTATTTTCCAAATTGGTATATGAGATATTACTAATTTTAGTTGTACCATTAAATGTTATTAAAAACGAACCGTTTAAATGGGAGTTGTTAACAATATTGTTCCCATTTATAAGGATGGCACCATCTTGTATGATGTCTATTTTTGTATTTTTTTCTCTTATTTTTTTACAGGTTGATTTCTCACCATTTAATAATCGGGTAAAACAAGTTTTTTGGTTACTTAGAGTGGAATAATTATTAAAAAGTTCGTTCTTAAAATTAGACATTTCGTAAAACATATTTTCGCATTTTGCGACTTGATCGCTTAATACTAGTTTTCCATCGATTTGGGAAATCGCTCTAGCGTGGTATATTTCACATCTGTTTTTTATTATTGGGTATTTTATATAAATTATTAAAAGTTCTTTATGCAATGCGATTTTAAAAGAAGAGATGTCCATTAAATCAGCTATAATTACTGGTTTTTGTTCATGTTTTAATATTTCCAAGATGTCATCATTGTTTAAAATTTTGGTATTAAAAACGTCTATTTTTGCTAGAGTGATTGTGTCAATTAAATTTTGCAGATCAAATGTTAATAATCGCAAGCGATGTTTTCGAAGTGGTAGATCTCGATCAATAAATACTTTTTTAAAATCATCGGAAAGAGATTCTATTTCTTTGAATAATTTTAGTCAAAGTCTTTACAAAAAGTCAAAGTCAAAAATACGAAAGTTGATATTTCTACCAAAAACCATTTCCGATCGTTCAGTTATACGGCAGCTATAAGATATAGTCGACCGATCGTTATGAAATTTGGTAGATCGGATTAACTGACCAAGAATATAATCTGTACCAAGTTCCAGCTTTCTATCTTTAAAAACACGAAAGTTGGGTCATTTCCGATCGTTCAGTTATATGACAGCTATAGGATATAGTCGGCCGATCCTTACGAAATTTGGCATGTCGTATTATTTTGCCAAAAATAGCGCGTTAAATTTGAACTCTCTAACTCTAAAAACACCGAAGTTATACCATTTCCGATCAATCAGTTATATGGCAGCTATAGGATATAGTCGGCCGATCCGGGCCGTTCCGACTTATATACTGCGTGCAAAGGAAAGAAGGGTGTGTGCAAAGTTTCCAGTCGATAGCTTTAAAACTGAGAGACTAGTTCGCGTAGAAACAGACAGACAGACGGACAGACGGTCATGCTCATATCAACTCAGGAGGTGATCCTGATCAAGAGTATATGCGTCACTGCGTTGCACACTTTTGACCAAATTATAATACCCTCTGCAAGGGTATAAAAAGCCATTTATTGATATGGAATTAATTAAATTAGTATGAAGTAGGATACCCCTTCCTCTTTATTGTCTCACTCAATCGTTTTGGCATCGACTAAGCCAATTTTTCGGTGAAAGCAGGTGGTATTTTGCTTCACTGTAGTGTCTCCTGACAGGATCGCCATGTAGTGTTATTAAGAAGATGTTTGTTAACTAAGGAGCAGACGTCAGCCTGGTCCGATCGATCTTTATTGAATGAATTCTTAGCTTTTGCGCTGCTCGCTGTGAGCGATGCATTGAGCGGCTATTTTACGCATCGAGCGTAAAAGGCGTAATTGATCGGGCTTCGGAGGGAAGCTGATGTTTACTTTTGATTTTGATTTGTTTGTGGGGAACCGAGATCGGACCTCAGAGCCAAAGACAAAGCCGAAGGCAAATGCAGAATTTGAAAATATTGTTTATAAAATTCATAAGTGGAAAGCCATAAGTGGCCTGGATTTATAATTTTGGATTTATAAAAACGAAAGGGTTTAAAATGTTCATATTATCTAAAGAAAGATTTGAGTTATTTGATAATATGTAATCGGATATTTCATAATTTTTAAAGTGGTTCGTAGTTACGTATTCAAGAATTTTATTTTCCAAATTGGTATATGAGATATTACTAATTTTAGTTGTACCATTAAATGTTATTAAAAACGAACCGTTTAAATGGGAGTTGTTAACAATATTGTTCCCATTTATAAGGATGGCACCATCTTGTATGATGTCTATTTTTGTATTTTTTTCTCTTATTTTTTTACAGGTTGATTTCTCACCATTTAATAATCGGGTAAAACAAGTTTTTTGGTTACTTAGAGTGGAATAATTATTAAAAAGTTCGTTCTTAAAATTAGACATTTCGTAAAACATATTTTCGCATTTTGCGACTTGATCGCTTAATACTAGTTTTCCATCGATTTGGGAAATCGCTCTAGCGTGGTATATTTCACATCTGTTTTTTATTATTGGGTATTTTATATAAATTATTAAAAGTTCTTTATGCAATGCGATTTTAAAAGAAGAGATGTCCATTAAATCAGCTATAATTACTGGTTTTTGTTCATGTTTTAATATTTCCAAGATGTCATCATTGTTTAAAATTTTGGTATTAAAAACGTCTATTTTTGCTAGAGTGATTGTGTCAATTAAATTTTGCAGATCAAATGTTAATAATCGCAAGCGATGTTTTCGAAGTGGTAGATCTCGATCAATAAATACTTTTTTAAAATCATCGGAAAGAGATTCTATTTCTTTGAATAATCGGGAATTAATAATAGACTGCTTATTATTGTTTTCAATTAATTCATTAATTTTATTCTGAACTGTAATAAAATCATCATGGTCCGGAGTTCCAGCTAACCATTTCCACACGGTGCCTAACTCATTTATCCCTCTTTTTGATCTAGTTGATATTAATTGCGATAAAATTAGTTCGATTACTTTTGTTTGTAGGGGGGCGTGGTTTCCGCAAAAGATTCCAGAATGGGGTTGAAAATTAGAAGTCGGGGGCGTCTTCAGTGTAATTACAAAAAACGCGTTCAGCTTTATTGGCTGCGTACATCGAATTAACTTAACTTAGAAAAGCAAACAAGGCAAAAGTAATAGAAAAAATACGATCGACGACGGCCGACGAAGGAGCGAGAGCGCAAAGGGGGCGAGCGCGGATGCGCTCTTCAGCGCGGGTGCGCTCTTCAGTGCTGGTGCGCTCTTCAGCGCGGGTGCGCTCTGAAAGTTGCGGCACAACGGCCCCTCACGTAAACATCCTCCCCCCCTTGCAATCGCTCAGGTTGCAATAGATCCCTCGTCGCTAGCTATGCGTCACTGCAGCTAGAGGGCGTACACGGTCGATGAAGGCCCCCGTGTCGAAGATCCGGGTCCCGGTGTTGTCGCTGTTCCGGATCAGCAGCGACGATAGGGTGGGCGCAGCGACCGCGTCCTGCGGGGGCCCTCGAGGAGAGGCGGTAAGTTGCCTAGGCGCGGATGACGCGGGCGGAAGAGCGGTGGACGGCACCCGATGAGTGGCGGACGAAAGCAGTGGAGCGCTTGACGACTGCCAGCCAGTGGCGAAAGAATGCCGAGGAGTTATCGAAGAGTGCCGGGAGGTCGGCGGCCGTGGATCGGTTTGGGAATGCCGGAAAATGGCGGACGCAGGGCGAGAAACACCCGAACCGCGCCGGGAGTTGGCGGATGACGGCCGACGAGAGAGCGAGACACCCCGTGTACTGTCTCCCGCGGGCAGTGACCGGTGCTCCTTGTTCACGGGGTGCAGCAGCGTGTGGTGATCCTGACCACACGTCTTACAGCCGTCCCCACGCCGACAGGATCCGTCGGAGTGCTCGTGGGCCAGGCAGCTCGAGCAATAGCGGTTCACGAGAACCGCTCGGAGCCGCTCCTCGGCACTAAGGCGTAGGAAGCGCCGACACCTCTTCAATGGATGGATCCCATTGCAGACTCGGCATCGGTAGGATTGTGTACCTCGAGTACATCTGCTCTCCAGTGACGGATCAGTCGGATCATCAGCTGATTGCCACCGTGCAGCGTGATGCGATGTGTAAATCGAAGAAGGAGTCGAGACAGAAATGAACCATGAACCAGTGAGTCACCAAGGCTGCGGGCAACTCGTACGGAAAAAACAGACACGCTGCGGAGGTTAGCTGGAGACAATGGGCCTGTCAGCACCCATCCGAAAATGGTCTCCTGACCGAGAAGCGACCCGCAGATGTTAGCCTTGGAATTACCGAGGAGAATGGACGGAAGAATGTCAGCTCCTAATAACACATCGACTTGGGAGTTCTCAAAGAAGTTGGGGTCCGCCAGGGTAATATTGGGCAGCCCCTTGAGACGATCTCGCGAAATCGGATATGATGGCAGATTTCCTGCCAACTGCGGCAGAACGTAGGCCGCAGTCTCTAATTGTAGCCCGGGTCTAGACGGCGACCGAATGGAGAAATGGCACAATTTTGTAGACTGCGCGGAAATGGTCTGATTAAGGCCGGAAACTTGGGCTTGAATCGTCTTGAAGGGAGGCTTGACGAGGTTGAACAGTCGTTCCGTTATGAACGTCGCTTCGGAGCCTGAGTCTATCAGTGCTCGTGCCTGGACGGTGCACCCCAAATGGCACACGTTGATAAGGGCCGTGCCCAGTAGGACGGCTCCTGACCCGGAAGCGAAACACACCTGCACATTCGACTGATCCTCTGAGCCGTTTGTTGACGTAGGCGGACTTGGAGCGGTTGCGAATGGATTGCCGCGGTGCAAGAGGGTGTGGTGTCTGCTGTGGCATGTGGTGCAGGTATGGGCGCTCGTGCAGTCTCGCTGCTGGTGCCCTCGGGCAAAACAGTTTAAACATAACTGCTTCCTCCTTATGTAGTCAGAGCGCCCATTTACATCCATTTCTAGGAAACGCGGACATAAGCGAATGGGGTGGTCCTCCCTCGAACAGAGATCGCAGCCCTTTTGGCCCGGAACCACTCGAGTCTCGTATGAAGTGAGCCTCCGAGCAGGGGCAGTAGGAAGTCCCGACCTTGGCGGAAATTGCACGGAGCCACTAGGCCTGACGTCGTCGATGGCCTCCAGAGTGCGATGGCGCTCTGTCAGGAAGTTATCTAATTCCTTCCATGTTGGAATCTCGGCCTTATTATGTACGGATTGCTCCCACATAGAAAGTGTGACCTTGGGGAGTTTTGACGAAATCATAAATACAAGGAGACAGTCCCAAGCCTCAACATTAACGGAGGACATTTCTAGGGCTGTCAAACAACTCTGAATGGTAGCTTGCAGCTCCTTCAGCGCGATCCCGGACTCTTGAGAAATAGCCTGGATGTTGAAAAGGATCTTCAACTGGCTGTTGACCAATAGCCGCCGGTTCTCAAAGCGGTCTGTGAGGCTTTGCCATGCGGCGACAAACCCCTCATGGGTAAGCGGAGCCTTAGAAACAAATGGCGTGGGCGTCACCACTTGTTTTGGACAATAAGTGGAACAACTTCTCTACCGGGGTGAGCCTCGAGTTTTGGATGTAAATGGCCGTAAACAAGTCTCTGAAGGTGGGCCACCGAAGATAATCACCCGCGAAGACCTCGGTATCCACCGGAGGTAACCGGCAGCCTGTAGGCGCGGGCGTGTGGACATTGACGGGAGCCTGAGTGGATTGGGACGCAATTTTCTCCCGAAGCTGGGCAATACATCTCGAATAGACGGAGTAACAGTAGCTGTACTTCGCTTCCAGCACTGTCGAGGCGGCCGCATTGTCGTCGGACACGGCTAGCAAATCGGAGCAGCTCTCATAGCTCTTCTCCACCTTCTCCCATAGTGCCTGAATTTGGTCCCGATGAACTTCGCACATGTATTGGGAGCCTATTTCCGTTTCTGGGGCGCCCGGAGTACTTATGTTAGCCTCAAAGTGGATAATTCGATCTGTTGTGGCGATGAACTTTTTCAACGCCACTTCGACCGCACTTGGAGCCATTTTTGCAACGGAGTGAGTCTGCCTCTGTGAAGGACCGGGGGTTGTATCGACGGATTCGTCACTCCTTGCCCTTGGACTGGCACTGGTAGCCTTAGGCTTCAAAGAGGCGTCCGCAGAGATGCGGATTGAGATCTGTCCAAACGGATGGCTGGGATCGAACGCGGCTTTTTGTCGTCTCCCGTGGGCATTCTCAGAGTCCAATTCGCTGATCAGCGCTTGTCGACTGACTCGCACAACAGGTGCCCCGTACGAAGTGGTGGCCGGTCGCACTAATGTGATGAGAACGGTGAGTTCGCGGATGAAAGGCAATTACAAGGAGCAAGTGCGAACTAGTGGCGCCGATGTGGAAAGGAAAGTCGTGTGCGGCACAATTCGAATGTGGAAAGAAAAACTTCAGGCACCAGAGAAAACCCAAAAGGAGACGAGGTTTGTTCGGATTGTAGGCGGATGTTGCCGGATGCGGAGTAGAAGCAGAGTTGGAGGCACGAAAAAATGGAAAAAGTACCGGAAAATTCGTGCTTGTTTGGAAAAAAATGATGACGGTTTATATATGTATGTATATTTCGACTTGTGTGGTTCGTACTGAATTCAAAATATACTGAGATATTAAATTCTTCACTATTTTCGAATTTGCGGAGCCGGAAGGTGGACTTAACTTTGGCTTGAATTAAACACACAAAAATATAAATAATTAATTTTTGGCTAACTTTCGGATTTAAATATGATGGAGCCAGAAGGGTGGAGTTGAAAATCTTAATTTTTAATCAATTGAGGTTAATTATCAATAAGCTGGAACGGTGGAATTGAACCCTAAATATTTAATTAATTGAATTTAATTAACACGAAACCGGGAAGATGGAATTAAAAACCGCGGCTCTATTCGGACAGAAGGTGGATAATTAAATTAATTAATTATAATTTTCCGATAATTAAATCTTCGACTTTAATTATTGAGTGGCCGGAAAGGTGAATTAAAAAACCTGGCCCTTTGCTCAAACGGAAAATAAGAATTAAATAAATTTTCGTAGTTATAATTATAGATACATAATTTTATAATTAATTGATTTTTTAATCTATTTTGTTATGCAGCCGGTTATGCCGTCGGCACCCTGTACGTACCTCAAAGAAAAAATAAACAGAACCGAAAAACACAACACGGCTAGGTCGAGAATTTAAGCGACACAATCACGGATTTGTAGTGAAATGGCGGGTTATAATTGTTGGTTTTAGAAAATGCAAATTTTTTTAAAATTTTATCGGCTATATATTTCCTGAAATTGGAGGCAGAAAATATTTGGAAATTATATGGACATGCATGCAAGGGCATGTGGGGCATATGATGGTACAGTAGAGCTTCGATAAGTGGACTGTATATGTTAAATTTTATCGGTTATATATTTCCTGGAATTGAAGGCAGAAAATATATGGACATGCATGCAGGTACGGATATATGTAAGGGCATGTGGGCATATGTTGGCACAGTGGAGCTTTGATAAGTGGACTGTATAATTGGGGGAACAGAAAAGTTATGTGCTGTAAAAAAATGACACTGATTGAGGAAGATAAAAACAAATATTACGACAGCGGCGGACTGTTCGGTGAATTTGGAAATTCCGGAACTAATTCACACCGGTGGCCAATATTAATTATGCCTTCTTTTTGTCACCGCACAATTTCACTGTTCACTTGCAAATTTTTCGCGGATTAATTGCACCAAAAAATATGTATGTGCGTATGTATGTATGCGGATGCACATATGCCTCGACCGTTGGCAAGCGAATGAATAACGGAGAGGCCGAAAACGGCGAGGAATATGGGCAGCACACAAAACGGAGACGGATGGAAAAATTTGCAGAATTTTATGATTATTATAGATTATTAGAAAATCTCAACCTGCCGTTGTGTCGGAAAACTCGGACTTGGAGTTGACACGGAGGGAAAAACAATCTTGCAGCATTGTGAACGAAATTTAATATTCGGATCACTGCTGAAGACCGGCAGAGAGATGGGGACGGAAAAATGTACTTATCTTTTGGCGGAACAATGCCGAGAACTGCTGGCAGAAGAAAATCCAGTAATTATCCGGCTCGAAGGACCAATGGTTGTAGGGGGGCGTGGTTTCCGCAAAAGATTCCAGAATGGGGTTGAAAATTAGAAGTCGGGGGCGTCTTCAGTGTAATTACAAAAAACGCGTTCAGCTTTATTGGCTGCGTACATCGAATTAACTTAACTTAGAAAAGCAAACAAGGCAAAAGTAATAGAAACAAGAAAGGAAAGCTAACTTCGGGCTGAGCCGAAGTTGATATACCCTTGCAGTTAAAACCGGATATATATCGCAAACATCGGATATAGTTGGTATATAGTTAGTATATAGTTCTACCAAGTACCATTTCCGATCGTTCAGTTATATGGCAGCTATAGGATATAGTCGGCCGATCCTAATGAAATTTGGTAGGTTGGATCAACTGGCCAAAAATATAATCTGTACCAAGTTTCAGCTTTTTATCTTCAAAAACACGAAAGATGGTTCACTTCCGATCGTTCAGTTATATGGCAGCTATAAGATATAGTCGGCCGATCCTTATAAAATTTGGCAAGTCGTAATTTGTTGCCAAAAATAGCTCTCATGTCAAATTTGAACGCTGTAACTCTAAAAACACCAAAGTTATACCATTTCCGATCAATCAGTTATATGGCAGCTATAGGATATAGTCGGCCGATCCGGGCCGTTCCGACTTATATACTGCGTGCAAAGGAAAGAAGGGTGTGTGCAAAGTTTCAAGACGATAGCTTCAAAACTGAGAGACTAGTTCGCGTAGAAACGGACAGACAGACAGACGGACAGACAGACGGACAGACGGACAGACGGACATGCTCATATCAACTCAGGAGGTGATCCTGATCAAGAATATATATACTTTATAGGGTCGGAGATGTCTCCTTCACTGCGTTGCACACTTTTGGACAAAATTATAATACCCTCTGCAAGGGTATAAAAATACGATCGACGACGGCCGACGAAGGAGCGAGAGCGCAAAGGGGGGCGAGCGCGGATGCGCTCTTCAGCGCGGGTGCGCTCTTAAAGTTGCGGCACAACGGCCCCTCACGTAAACAACTTTTATGTCATATTTAATTTCCCATTGTGACCTTTTATTAGTATCCCTTTTAATATTATCTGATTCCAAATTTATTATTTCTTTATAAAAGCTTAAGTTAGTTACATGGAAAAAATCTGCGTATGAATCGTACGTCAATACGTCTTTATTGTCCTTAAATAGAAGATATTCGTGACTTGTACAGTCAATTATTTCTGATTTTGTTAATAAAATAAGGTGTAGTATGAGCACCTGATAAAACATTTTCTGGGAAAGCAAAGAAAAAAGGATGATATATAAATACTTAGAATTTTATATTATCTTTGTGAATAATTCAATTTCTATTGTTGATTATTATTTTGTTGGGTAAATTTTCATTAACTATTTGTTTTTTATATCTGGTTTTACGTTTATTTCTTTCCCCGTGTTTCTTTTCATAGACTAACTGTCCTACATGATATTCTTTTTCTTTTCTGTTTTCGTAATGTGTTTCCAACATTTTCTCTTGAGTATTTTTCAAAAGTTCAGGAATGTTATCGTGCTCTATTTTATTATATAGTACGTCAAAAGGTTTTTGGTTCGTTGTAGAATGAATGCTCTGATTATATTCTTGAGCGGCTCTTATTACTATTTCGGAAAAGTCAGTTAAATTAAATTCTTCTTTAAGGCATCGAGCTAATTCTGTTAATGTAGAATGTGCCCTTTCAACCTGTCCGTTTGACGTGCTGTGCCTCGGGTCTACGTAATGTAAAGTTAAATTGCACCTTTGTGCGAAAGATTTAAATTGGGCCGAGGCTTTAGGTTCATTATCGGTCATTATTACTTTTGCTTGTGGAAAATGTTGAAGAAGTTCCATTACTTTATTTTCGATTTTTAATTTATTTTGGATTTCTTTTACTACTAGAAATTTTGAGTAAGCGTCAATACAAGTTATGAAAGTAAGACCTTGCGCGTAATATATATCAATGTGTAAATTTTCTCCTTCTTTACTTGGAATTGGGGCTTCCCCAATTGGAATTTTTATTGGGCGCCTGTTATATTTATTTTCGTTACAAATCACGCAATTTTTAATATATTCTCTTAATTTTTTAAAACAGTTTGGCCAATAATATAATTTACTGATCTGTTTGTAATTCTCTTCTAGCCCCCTATGAGCACGGCTGTGCGTTTCTTCTATTATTATGTATGAGCAATGTATAGAAACAAATAGTCCGTAAAACCTAGGAAACTTCTTAGTTCCCGAATATTTTCTGGAAGCGGATATTTTCTAATGGTTTCAATTGTGTCTCGGGGTCTGTCTTGATGACGTTATAGGATACCATGTATCCTAGAAAACGGGTTTCGCGTTTGAAAAACTTAGATTTTTCTAAAGAGATTTTCATGTTTGCCCTCAATAATATATTTATAATTTTGTGTAGATCTGTATAGTGTTGTTCAATTGAGTTTGAGAATATTATAATGTCGTCCATATAGACATGACACGTTTTCCCTATTTGTTCTCTTAGAATATCGTCCATTGCTCTCTGAAAGAATCTTGGTGCATTTGTTAATCCGAATGGCATTCTTAAAAACTCTTTTTTTCCATTATTTATCGAAAAGGCTGTTTTTTCGACATCAGATTCTTTCATTAGTATCTGATGAAATCCTGACTCTAAATCTATTGTTGAAAAATATCTTGCTTTTCCCAAATTTGATAGAATTACTGATGGGTCTTGCATTACCTGTCAGGTATAGTACTTTCATTTAATTTTTTATAATCAATGACGAGTCTTAATTTACGGCTTCCGTCTTGATTCTCTCCCTTCTTTGGGACTACCAGAAGTGGTGAATTGTAAGGGCTTCTGCTAGGCCTTATTATTTTTTCTGATAACATTCTTTTGATTTCGCTATTCACGAAGTCGTTGACAGATAGAGCATACGGATATTGCTTCCCGTATATTGGCCTATCATGGATTAGATTTATTTCCCCCTTTATGTCTGTTCTAAAAGGAATTTGCATATTTATCTTTGAATGCTCCTTTTCAATATAGTGAACTATCTTTTCCCTCAGTCCGCCTAATTTGTCGGTACCTATATTATTTATTTGATTTTTGACGGTATTTACTTCGTCGGCACTCTCAGGATTTTTAATTCCCAAGATATTTTTATTTTTATTGACGGATATTTCTACGTCGGCGTTCTCAGGATTTTTAATTCCCAAGATATTTTTATTTTTTTTGACGGATATTTCTACGTCGGCGTTCTCAGGATTTTTTGTTCCCAAGACATTTGTATTTTTGTTGACGGATATTTCTACGTCGGCGTTCTCGGGATTTTTAACTCCCAAGCTTTTCTCACTATTTTCAACAAATAATGAATCTGTCTTAGAGTTAGAGAGTTCAAATTTGACATGAGAGCTAGTTTTGGCAAAACATTACGTCATGCCAAATTTCATAAGGATCGGCCGACTATATCCTATAGCTGCCATATAACTGAACGATCGGAAATGACCCACCTTTCGTGTTTTTGAAGATAGAAAGCTGGAATTTAATACAGATTCTATTTTTAGTCAGTTGATCCAACCTACAAAATTTCATTAGGATCGGCCTACTATATCCTATAGCTGCCATATAACTGAACGATCGGAAATGGTATTTGGTAGAAATATCAACTTTCGTATTTTTGAAGATGGAAGTTTGGGACTTTTTTAAGATTTTGTATTGTAATAAATTGGATTATATATTCCTATTCCCATAAGGATCGGCCAACTATATCCGATGTTTGCGATATATATTCGGTTTTACCTGCAAGGGTATATAAACTTCGGCTCCGCCCGAAGTTAGCTTTCCTTTCTTGTTTATAATAAATTCTTTTAACGGAAGAATATTATTTTCTTCAATTAAACGTATTTCATTTTTCTCCTCATTATCATATTATTTTAACTTCTCCTGTTTCCCATTGTATTCCAAGATTCCCTTATCTATATTTATTATAGCTCCAATTTTTCTTAATAAATTGAATCCAATTAGAATATCAGATTCTAAGCCTTCGATTTCATAAAATAATTGTTTTGTTTCAAATATATTTATAATATGGTAATACCTAATAATTGAGTAGCCATGAACTGTTGTTACCTTTTTGTATATTGGTAGCTTGTTTTTATTTTCAAAAATTCCCCTTTTTATGTAACAAGCAGTGGCTCCTGTATCTATTAACACTTTTAGCTGCTTCTTGGTTTTTCGATCTATCCTATTTAAATAAGGCATTCCTCTGTAGGTGTCTGGTTTAAAAAATGGTCTTCATTAATATTATTTAATCTGGTTACTTTATTAGCTGGCTGACTTTCTGTTCCATTTGATTCCCTTTTTTGAGCTTGAGTTTGCTCTCTATTTTGATTTGTGTTATAAAAATTTGAACGATTTTTATTTTGATGATAATTATTATTATATCTACCTTGATTATCGTTTGCCTGCCAATTACACAGCTCCACAAAAAAAAAAAAAAAATTCAGAGATCAGACCATACCTCCTATATGGATTTGGGGTCGCTGAATCCGAATCCGTGGTCAGTTGGTCGCCATCACGTCAGGTTTTCGAGAAAATAACGGTTGAATAGTCGAAAAACGCCGTTTTTGGCCATTTTCGAAAAATCGTACCGCAAAATTCTGATGTGTTACAAACCTAATTCAAAATGGAAATGAAAGGCTGATTTGTGATCTTTAAAACGAGCTCCATGACAAATTTTTCGCTTGCACCGTTAGGACAGGGGGTGCGTTTATATGTAGGCATCTTAGCAAAAAATGTATGCCGAACACAAAAATTTCAAAATTCAGCATATTCAAATAAAACATGGTACCCGGGGGTTTTTGGGGTCGCTGAATCCGAATCTGAGGTCAGTTTGACGCCATCACGTCAAACTTTGAGGTTATGAGGTTTGAGGTTTTTTTAGGTTATGAAGAAACTTGACGTGATGGCGTCAAACTGACCTCAGATTCGGATTCAGCGACCCCAAAAACCCCCGGGTACCATGTTTTATTTGAATATGCTGAATTTTGAAATTTTTGTGTTCGGCATACATTTTTTGCTAAGATGCCTACATATAAACGCACCCCCTGTCCTAACGGTGCAAGCGAAAAATTTGTCATGGAGCTCGTTTTAAAGATCACAAATCAGCCTTTCATTTCCATTTTGAATTAGGTTTGTAACACATCAGAATTTTGCGGTACGATTTTTCGAAAATGGCCAAAAACGGCGTTTTTCGACTATTCAACCGTTATTTTCTCGAAAACCTGACGTGATGGCGACCAACTGACCACGGATTCGGATTCAGCGACCCCAAATCCATATAGGAGGTATGGTCTGATCTCTGAATTTTTTTTTTTTTTTTTTTTTGTGGAGCTGTGTTATTATATCTTCCCTGGTTGCTATTTGACTGCCAATTTTGGCTCGGCTGCCGATTGTTATTAGATTTATTCTGGAGTTGAATCGGTGGATCAACATCCATTGGCTCGATAGCTTGTTGCTTATGATTATTATTTTGATTATTATTTTGCCAAAAATTTCCCTTTTGTGGCCAATTGTAATTTTGGTTATGATTAAAATTACTTCCCATTTTAGTGGTATTATTATTTTGCCGTATTTGATCAAATCGTAAGTTGTTTCCCCGATATTTACTTTCATTTTTAAACCCATTAAACCTATTTGCGAATTGAGCACGGAAGTTGTTTGATTCTAATTCTTGGACCTTTGCCAAAGCATTGGGCAAATCTGGTGGATTAATTGAGAAAAGAGTTTCTGAAATAGATCCATTAAGTCCGGATATAAATACTCGTAGAGCATTTCCCCTTATTGAATTGTTTGTTTCTTTGGTAATTACACCGTCCTTTCCGTATGTCATTATGGTTTTGTTTATTAGTAAGGTCATTTTTTTATGGACTTCGTTATAGTACTCAGTGATTGTCATTCGTCCTTGCCTGAGGATACTTAGTTCTGACTCAAGAACATGTATTGGTCGTTTGTCACTATATATAAAGTCCAATCGGGATAAGATTGCTTTAAAGTTTAAAACTGTGCCATGATTGGTAAGAGCATCATGGGCAGCTCCCATAATTTTATTTCGTAAAATTGTTAGGGCGATAAAATATTGTTCACTTTCAATTTTATAGAGACTCATTGCAGTTTCTGCAGCTTCCCTCCAACCTACATATTGTGTTGTTTCCCCTGTGAAATTTGGTAAGGATTTTACCACTTCAAGTGTTGTATCGCATTTTATAGCTGGGTCAATTGTTTGTACTTTATAATCTTCCACAGTGTTTGCATCTGTGGCTAGCCTTCCTTCTAAACATTCTACTTTCCTGCTAACTTCATTCAATTGAGCGTTTATTAATCTGTTTATCAATTCTACTGTTAAACTGCCGGCTGTGGCTACACTGCCTGCAGAAAAATTTGGTGCTGAACCTCCGGTTGCCATTGTTAGATTTAGTTCACAAAAGCTATTTATCAAATCTTCCAGAATTATTCTTTATATTTTTTTTGTTAAATCGCGAATCTTACTTTTTGCAATATATAAATCTTATATTATTTTTCTCAAATTTACAGGTCTTAAATTTTAGTCTTTAATTTTTTTATTTTAAATTAATTTCTCACGATATTGTCCCGTTGGGGTCTTCCTTCTGTGTGGTTGGTGGTTGATAGAGAATGTCTTGTCTTTCTTCCTTGGGTTTTTTTGTTGGAGCGAGTTGTCGTTTTTATTTGAGAATTTCCCGCCTTCTTTTCCTGGTTTTTCTTGTTGGAGTTGTCGTTTTATTTTGTCGTTTTTGTTGTTCTTGTTTTTTTTTTTTTTTTTTTTTTTTTTTTTTTTTTTGTTGTTGTGTTCTTGTAATTGTTTGGTTTAAAATTTCGGTCCACCTTTGTTTTAATTCACTCTTTATGGATTATTTCATTAATTAATTCCCATCTACTTTACTGTTAACGATCACTGTCACTTGGTAGTGTCGTTTGGTGGATGTTTTAATTTTTCCACTAAAAATGTTGAGTTGTTGACCGCGCGAGTTCCGTTTATGTTTAACTTATTTTTCATTCAACTATTTTTTGGAGCTTCATGTGACGCGGCCCCTTGAGTTGGGCGCCAGTTAAATTTTTTGTAGTTCGGTGAATTAAAAAAATGAAAATTTTATTTTTTAATTTCACAACTTGGTGTTAAACCTTTATTTATTAAACGCAAAAATTACAAGACACTTTTGATTTTTCTTAAATACTTTTGTCAACCGTTCGCGGTCTCGGTCAAAATAGGACTGACTTCTTAATTCTAAATCTGATCCAAAGAACCTCGGCCATCAGTTGTGTTTAGATTAGAGGCTTAAGATGAAACTGTCGCATCTTATTGTGAAATTCGATTAAGCTGATCGATGCAATTTGGTGGGTACTTGAAACGCAAAAGGCGTAATTGATTGGGCTTCGAAGGGAAGCTGATGTTTACTTTTGATTTTGATTTGTTTATGGGGAACCGAGATCGGACCTCAGAGTCAAAGACAAAGCCGAAGGCAAATGCAGAGTTTGAAAATATTGTTTATAAAATTCATAAGTGGAAAGCCATAAGTGGCCTGGATTTATGAGTTGGATAATTGAGCCAAAGATCAAGCCAAAGGCAAATGCAGAGATTGAAAATATTGTTTATAAAAGCCATAAGTGGCCTGTATTTAGGGGTTGGATAACTCTCCCCTTCTAAAATGGATCGTCCCGATTCAATATGAAATTCGTTTAAATGATCTCTTAATTCTGTTAAAAAAATTTCTTGGTTAATAGATTTTTCTGGTTCAGGCCGATGTTTTTTGGTTACAAATAATATAGCATTTTTGTTATATAATAAGTGAAAGAATCAAATATATAATGATTAAAATTAATAATATAAAGGTAAGTGATATTTTAGTATTCTTAATTTTAACGAATGGGTTTAAAATGTTTATATTATCTAAAGAAAGATCAGAGTTATTTGATAATATGTAATCGGATATTTCATAATTTTTAAAGTGGTTCGTAGTTACGTATTCAAGAATTTTATTTTCCAAATTGGTATACGAGTTATTATTAATTTTAGTTGTACCATTAAATGTTATTAAAAACGAACCGTTTAAATGGGAGTTGTTAACAATATTGTTCCCATTTATAAGGATGGCACCATCTTGTATGATGTCTATTTTTTTATTTTTTTCTCTTAAAACAAGTTTTTTGGTTACTTAGAGTGGAATAATTATTAAAAAGTTCGTTCTTAAAATTAGACATTTCGTAAAACATATTTTCGCATTTTGCGACTTGATCGCTTAATACTAGTTTTCCATCGATTTGGGAAATCGCTCTAGCGTGATATATTTCACATCTGTTTTTTATTATTGGGTATTTTATATAAATTATTAAAAGTTCTTTATGCAATGCGATTTTAAAAGAAGAGATGTCCATTAAATCAGCTATAATTACTGGTTTTTGTTCGTGTTTTAATATTTCCAAGATGTCATCATTGTTTAAAATTTTGGTATTAAAAACGTCTATTTTTGCTAGAGTGATTGTGTCAATTAAATTTTGCAGATCAAATGTTAATAATCGCAAGCGATGTTTTCGAAGTGGTAGATCTTGATCAATAAATACTTTTTTAAAATCATCGGAAAGAGATTCTATTTCCTTGAATAATCGGGAATTGATAATAGACTGCTTATTATTGTTTTCAATTAATTCATTAATTTTATTCTGAACTGTAATAAAATCATCATGGTCCGGAGTTCCAGCTAACCATTTCCACACGGTGCCTTACTCATTTATCCCTCTTTTTGATCTAGTTGATATTAATTGCGATAAAATTAGTTCGATTACTTTTATGTCATATTTAATTTCCCATTGTGACCGTTTATTAGTATCCCTTTTAATATTATCTGATTCCAAATTTATTATTTCTTTATAAAAGCTTAAGTTAGTTACATGGAATAAATCTGCGTATGAATCGTACGTCAATAAGTCTTTATTGTCCTTAAATAGAAGATATTCGTGACTTGTACAGTCAATTATTTCTGATTTTGTTAATAAAATAAGGTGTAGTATGAGCACCTGATAAAACATTTTCTGGGAAAGCAAAGAAAAAAGGATGATATATAAATACTTAGAATTTTATATTATCTTTGTGAATAATTCAATTTCTATTGTTGATTATTATTTTGTTGGGTACATTTTCATTAACTATTTGTTTTTTATATCTGGTTTTACGTTTATTTCTTTCCCCGTGTTTCTTTTCATAGACTAACTGTCCTACATGATATTCTTTTTCTTTTCTGTTTTCGTAATGTGTTTCCAACATTTTCTCTTGAGTATTTTTCAAAAGTTCAGGAATGTTATCGTGCTCTATTTTATTATATAGTACGTCAAAAGGTTTTTGGTTCGTTGTAGAATGAATGCTCTGATTATATTCTTGAGCGGCTCTTATTACTATTTCGGAAAAGTCAGTTAAATTTAATTCTTCTTTAATGCATCGAGCTAATTCTGTTAATGTAGAATGTGCCCCGTTTGACGTGCTGTGCCTCGGGTCTGCGTAATGTAAAGTTAAATTACACCTTTGTGCGAAAGATTTAAATTGGGCCGAGGTAAAGCTCGGTTCATTATCGGTCATTATTACTTTTGCTTATGGAAAACGTTAAAGAAGTTCCATTACTTTATTTTCGATAATTAATTTATTTTGGATTTCTTTTACTACTAGAAATTTTGAGTAAGCGTCAATACAAGTTATGAAAGTAAGACCTTGCGCGTAATATATATCAATGTGTAAATTTTCTCCTTTACTTGGAATTGGGGCTTCCCCAATTGAAATTTTTATTGGGTGCCTATTATATTCATTTTCGTTACAAATCACGCAATTTTTAATATATTCTCTTAATTTTTTAAAACAGTTTGGCCAATAATATAATTTACTGATCTGTTTGTAATTCTCTTCTAGCCCCCTATGAGCACGGCTGTGTGTTTCTTCTATTATTATAGCTTTATCTTCCTCGTTTTCCACGTCTTGAAGAAAGATTCTTGTAAAAAGGAATGTGTTTGTGAAATTATTTTTTAATGGTAATTGAATTTGAAATAAGTGCTCTAAGGTACAATGAATTCCTACCGTAATGTTAGGTGGAAAATACTCTCTTAATATAGTTACTAAATTTTCTGGTGTGTCATATTCAATTAAATGTCGTCCTGTCAAAGATTTTCAGTGACTCATGTATTGTATACCTCCCCGTTGTTAATAACAGTTGTTTTTTAAATTGATTTAACGGTTTACGGGTCCCTTGTATTACGTTTTCAAAACTACTTTCAGCTGAATGCTGTGTGTTCTGATCTGAGTCTGACTGGTCTGTTTGTTCTATATCGCTGTCTGAAATTTTATTTATCTGAATTCGAGATAATGCGTCTGCAACTACATTTGTTGTACCGGGCTTAAATGTTATTTTCGGTGTAAAACTTTGAATGAAAGAATACCATCCTTTCATATCTACATTGGGATTTTTATCCGAAATTGTGTAAGATAAAGTTTGATGGTCGGTTTGAATTTCAATTCCAATTACTCCGTATAAGTAATTTCTTAGATTTTTAAGAGCCCATACTATCGCTAAAAGTTCCTTCTTATTAGTCGCACAAGCTTGTTCTGTTTTAGACAAGGTTTTTGAAATAAAAGTAATTGGTTTTCCTTCTTGAGATAAAACTGCACCAATTGCGACGTCTGAAGCGTCGGTGGTCAAGGTAAATTTTTTATTATAGTCCGGTTGAACTAGTTCTACCTGAGCAATGAGATTTTCTTTCAGCTCGTTAAAAGCTTTAATTGCTGGTTCATCCAGCTGAATCAATACTTTTGTTGACATTCTTTTCGAGATTTTGCCATTATGACCTCCAAGATATTTTGTTAGAGGTTTGGCTACGTAGGCGTAGTTTGAAACAAATTTTCTATAATAGTCCGTAAAACCTAGGAAACTTCTTAGTTCCCGAATATTTTCTGGAAGCGGATATTTTCGAATGGTTTCAATTTTCTCTGGGTCTGTCTTGATGACGTTATAGGATACCATGTATCCTAGAAAACGGGTTTCGCGTTTGAAAATTTTAGATTTTTCTAAAGAGATTTTCATGTTTGCCCTCAATAATATATTTATAATTTTGTTTAAATCTGTATAGTGTTGTTCGATTGAGTTTGAGAATATTATAATGTCGTCCATATAGACATGACACGTTTTCCCTATTTGTTCTCTTAGAATATCGTCCATTGCTCTCTGAAAGATTCTTGGTGCATTTGTTAATCCGAATGGCATTCTTAAAAACTCTTTTTTTCCATTATTTATCGAAAAGGCTGTTTTTTCGACATCAGATTCTTTCATTAGTATCTGATGAAATCCTGACTCTAAATCAGTGGGGGGCAAAACTAACACACGTTTAAAATTTGAGTGTATGCGTACCAGAGAAAAACAATGGGAGCAGAGAATTCACTGAGCGAAAAAAACGTATTTTTTTCATTTCATTTTTCGTTATTCAAAAGTTTGAATGGGAACTAAAATAGTGTATTTTAGTTTAAAGACATCTTTTCTAGCAAAATTTCTTAAAAAAATGAAAAACTACGCTTCCCTATCTATATTTTTCATGAAGACAATTTTTTCCAACCCAATTTCTGAACAAAATTTTTCTCAGTGGAAACATTTTGATTTTTAAGCTTGGGCTGTCAAATGAGTCAAAATGAGAGCAAACGAGAGAGCTTCTAAAAAAAATTGAGAATGCTCACACTGTCAGTGTGCCGGCAGCGCTGCGGCAGAATTTCCTACCCTATACACGCGTGCTATGTAAAATGAGAGTTTGCCCACCACTGCTCTAAATCTATTGTTGAAAAATATCTTGCTTTTCCCAAATTTGATAGAATTACTGATGGGTCTTGCATTACCTGTCAGGTATAGTACTTTCATTTAATTTTTTATAATCAATGACGAGTCTTAATTTACGGCTTCCGTCTTGATTCTCTCCCTTCTTTGGGACTACCAGAAGTGGTGAATTGTAAGGGCTTCTGCTAGGCCTTATTATTTTTTCTGATAACATTCTTTTGATTTCGCTATTCACGAAGTCGTTGACAGATAGAGCATACGGATATTGCTTCCCGTATATTGGCCTATCATGGATTAGATTTATTTCCCCCTTTATGTCTGTTCTAAAAGGAATTTGCATATTTATCTTTGAATGCTCCTTTTCAATATAGTGAACTATCTTTTCCCTCAGTCCGCCTAATTGGTCGGTACCTATATTATTTATTTGATTTTTGACGGTATTTACTTCGTCGGCACTCTCAGGATTTTTAATTCCCAAGATATTTTTATTTTTATTGACGGATATTTTTACGTCGGCGTTCTCAGGATTTTTAATTCCCAAGATATTTTTATTTTTTTTGACGGATATTTCTACGTCGGCGTTCTCAGGATTTTTTTTAACTCCCAAGCTTTTCTCACTATTTTCAACAAATAATGAATCTGTCTTTTCGCTACCATTATCATCAAAATACTTTTTTATACCCTTGCAGAGGGTATTATAATTTTGGTAAAAAGTGTGCAACGCAGTGAAGGAGACATCTCCGACCCTATAAGGTATATATATTCTTGATCAGGATCACCTCCTGAGTTGATATGAGCATGTCCGTCTGTCCGTCTGTCTGTCCGTCTGTCTGTTTCTAAGCAAACTAGTCTCTCAGTTTTAAAGCTATCGTCTTGAAACTTTGCACACACCCTTCTTTCCTTTGCACGCAGTATATAAGTCGGAACGGCCCGGATCGGCCGACTATATCCTATAGCTGCCATATAACTGATTGATCGGAAATGGTATAACTTCGGTGTTTTTAGAGTTAGAGAGTTCAAATTTGACATGAGAGCTAGTTTTGGCAAAACATTACGTCATGCCAAATTTCATAAGGATCGGCCGACTATATCCTATAGCTGCCATATAACTGAACGATCGGAAATGACCCACCTTTCGTGTTTTTGAAGATAGAAAGCTGGAATTTAATACAGATTCTATTTTTAGTCAGTTGATCCAACCTACAAAATTTCATTAGGATCGGCCTACTATATCCTATAGCTGCCATATAACTGAACGATCGGAAATGGTATTTGGTAGAAATATCAACTTTCGTATTTTTGAAGATGGAAGTTTGGGACTTTTTTAAGATTTTGTATTGTAATAAATTGGATTATATATTCCTATTCCCATAAGGATCGGCCAACTATATCCGATGTTTGCGATATATATCCGGTTTTACCTGCAAGGGTATATAAACTTCGGCTCCGCCCGAAGTTAGCTTTCCTTTCTTGTTTATAATAAATTCTTTTAACGGAAGAATATTATTTTCTTCAATTAAACGTATTTCATTTTTCTCCTCATTATCATATTATTTTAACTTCTCCTGTTTCCCATTGTATTCCAAGATTCCCTTATCTATATTTATTATAGCTCCAATTTTTCTTAATAAATTGAATCCAATTAGAATATCAGATTCTAAGCCTTCGATTTCATAAAATAATTGTTTTGTTTCAAATATATTTATAATATGGCAATACCTAATAATTGAGTAGCCATGAACTGTTGTTACCTTTTTGTATATTGGTAGCTTGTTTTTATTTTCAAAAATTCCCCTTTTTATGTAACAAGCAGTGGCTCCTGTATCTATTAACACTTTTAGCTGCTTCTTGGTTTTTCGATCTATCCTATTTAAATAAGGCATTCCTCTGTAGGTGTCTGGTTTAAAAAATGGTCTTCATTAATATTATTTAATCTGGTTACTTTATTAGCTGGCTGACTTTCTGTTCCATTTGATTCCCTTTTTTGAGCTTGAGTTTGCTCTCTATTTTGATTTGTGTTATAAAAATTTGAACGATTTTTATTTTGATGATAATTATTATTATATCTACCTTGATTATCGTTTGCCTGCCAATTATTATATCTTCCCTGGTTACTATTTGACTGCCAATTTTGGCTCGGCTGCCGATTGTTATTAGATTTATTCTGGAGTTGAATCGGTGGATCAACATCCATTGGCTCGATAGCTTGTTGCTTATGATTATTATTTTGATTATTATTTTGCCAAAAATTTCCCTTTTGTGGCCAATTGTAATTTTGGTTATGATTAAAATTACTTCCCATTTTAGTGGTATTATTATTTTGCCGTATTTGATCAAATCGTAAGTTGTTTCCCCGATATTTACTTTCATTTTTAAATCCATTACACCTATTTGCGAATTGAGCACGGAAGTTGTTTGATTCTAATTCTTGGACCTTTGCCAAAGCATTGGGCAAATCTGGTGGATTTAATGAGAAAAAGAGTTTCTGAAATAGATCCATTAAGTCCGGATATAAATACTCGTAGAGCATTTCCCCTTATTGAATTGTTTGTTTCTTTGGTAATTACACTGTCCTTTCCGTATGTCATTATGGTTTTGTTTATTAGTAAGGTCATTTTTTTATGGACTTCGTTATAGTACTCAGTGATTGTCATTCGTCCTTGCCTGAGGATACTTAGTTCTGACTCAAGAACATGTATTGGTCGTTTGTCACTATATATAAAGTCCAATCGGGATAAGATTGCTTTAAAGTTTAAAACTGTGCCATGATTGGTAAGAGCATCATGGGCAGCTCCCATAATTTTATTTCGTAAAATTGTTAGGGCGATAAAATATTGTTCACTTTCAATTTTATAGAGACTCATTGCAGTTTCTGCAGCTTCCCTCCAACCTACATATTGTGTTGTTTCCCCTGTGAAATTTGGTAAGGATTTTACCACTTCAAGTGTTGTATCGCATTTTATAGCTGGGTCAATTGTTTGTACTTTATAATCTTCCACAGTGTTTGCATCTGTGGCTAGCCTTCCTTCTAAACATTCTACTTTCCTGCTAACTTCATTCAATTGAGCGTTTATTAATCTGTTTATCAATTCTACTGTTAAACTGCCGGCTGTGGCTACACTGCCTGCAGAAAAATTTGGTGCTGAACCTCCGGTTGCCATTGTTAGATTTAGTTCACAAAAGCTATTTATCAAATCTTCCAGAATTATTCTTTATATTTTTTTGTTAAATCGCGAATCTTACTTTTTGCAATATATAAATCTTATATTATTTTTCTCAAATTTACAGGTCTTAAATTTTAGTCTTTAATTTTTTTATTTTAAATTAATTCCTCACGATATTGTCCCGTTGGGGTCTTCCTTCTGTGTGGTTGGTGGTTGATAGCTAATGTCTTGTCTTCCTTCCTTGGGTTTTTTTGTTGGAGCGAGTTGTCGTTTTTATTTGAGAATTTCCCGCCTTCTTTTCCTGGTTTTTCTTGTTGGAGTTGTCGTTTTATTTTGTCGGTTTTGTTGTTCTTGTTAGTTTTTTTTTGTGCGTTGATTTTTTTTTTTTTTTTTTTTGTTTTTGTGTTCTTGTAATTGTTTGGTTTAAAATTTCGGTCCACCTTTGTTTTAATTCACTCTTTATGGATTATTTCATTAATTAATTTCCATCTACTTTATTGTTAACGATCACTGTCACTTGGTAGTGTCGTTTGGTGGATGTTTTAATTTTTCCACTAAAAATGTTGAGTTGTTGACCGCGCGAGTTCCGTTTATGTTTAACTTAGTTTTCATTAAACTATTTTTTGGAGCTTTATGTGACGCGGCCCCTTGAGTTGGGCGCCAGTTAAATTTTTTGTAGTTCGGTGAATTAAAAATATGAAAATTTTATTTTTTAATTTCACAACTTGGTGTTAAACCTTTATTTATTAAACGCAAAAATTACAAGACACTTTTGATTTTTCTTAAATATTTTTGTCAACCGTTCGCGGTCTCGGTCAAAATAGGACTGCCTTCTTAATTCTAAATCTGATCCAAAGAACCTCGGCCATCAGTTGTGTTTAGATTAGAGGCTTAAGATGAAACTGTCGCATCTTATTGTGAAATTCGATTAAGCTGATCGATGCAATTTGGTGGGTACTTGAAACGCAAAAGGCGTAATTGATTGGGCTTGGGAGGGAAGCTGATGTTTACTTTTGATTTTAATTTGTTTATGGGGAACCGAGATCGGACCTCAGAGCCAAAGACAAAGCCGAAGGCAAATGCAGAGTTTGAAAATATTGTTTATAAAATTCATAAGTGGAAAGCCATAAGTGGCCTGGATTTATGGGTTGGATAATTGAGCCAAAGATCAAGCCAAAGGCAAATGCAGAGATTGAAAATATTGTTTATAAAAGCCATAAGTGGCCTGTATTTAGGGGTTGGATACTTTGTATGCGTGTCACACATTCACATACACGGGGGCATGTGTGCGTGCGATTTCGTTTCGAAGCCAGCGCACAAAATTTTGATTTTCTAACTTTTAAGGCTGTCTACCCTAACAAAATTCCGGTAGACATGTCTACCGGAAAAATTTCTAAATAACAAAATTATTTGTTATTTGGTGAAAAGACGGTATTTTGGTATTTTTCAATATTTCAGCATACATTTTAAATTTATTTGAGAATAAGATTAGGTGATAGCAGTAAAATTTTTTGTATATATTTACATATTTTTACGAATCATTAAAAACAATATACTGAGAACGGAGCAGGGTATATTGCTGTTAAGTTTTTGTTGTTCTGTATGAAAACTGTGCTTGCATACCCTACCGATGGATGACTTTTAGGGGAGTGAGCAGACACAAATCTTTACTTTGACTTTTTTCAGTCTGTTTTTATGTATTTTTTTAAATAGAATTTTAGTTCAAGTCTTTACTTTGACTTTTTTCAGTCTGTTTTATGTATTTTTTTAAATAGAATTTTAGTTAAAGTGAAGGTATTTTCTTATTTTGTCAACTTTAATGTAATCAATGTAACCAATATATTCCAAAAATTTTCTTTGCTACAATTTATTGTAAACATCAATTAAAACAAGAAAGGAAAGCTAATTTCGGGCGGAGCCGAAGTTGATATACCCTTGCAGTTAAAACCGGATATATATCACAAACATCGGATATAGTTGGCCGATCCTTATATTTACATCATAATAAAACCAATAAATTACAATAAAAAATCTAAAAACAAGTCCCAAGCTCCTATCTGGGTCATTGGGTATATCTTGGGTCATTTCCGATCGTTCAGTTATATGGCAGCTATAAGATATAGTTGGCCGATCCCGACCGTTCCGACTTATATACTGAGTGCAAAGGAAAGAAGGGTGTGTGCAAAGTTTTAAGACGACAGCTTTAAAACTGAGAGACTAGTTCGCGTAGATAGTAAGATAGTACGAGCCATTCTGCATGAGAATCCAAGTGTTTGGAAGAGACGTAGTGTTTTATTTCTTTGCCAGAAACAACTCTCGACGAAAATGGGAAGGTATAAATGTTTGGAGGAGTCCAAGGATTTTCAAGCATAATTTGTTTCACGTGATCGTACATTTTTTGTCCCACGAAATTACCAACATCATTGGAAATGTTTACAACAATGGTAGAAACTTGCGCAATGTCGGAGTTTTTGGAAGAAGACGGTGTTTCGCTGCCAGAATTGTCAATGTCTTCATCATGTTTAGGTGTACTGTGCGTCACTACAAGAGGAACATTGTTTTCTTCTCGATGTACTGTTGCAATATCTAGTTTTCTATTTTTCGCAGGTGCAATGTAGGCCGAGATGGACTTTTGTCGAGATGACTGTAAGATAGGAATTAAAAATATAAAATGAAGTTACTGATTGAATGAAGTAGAAAAACACCAATATTTGATGGTACTGAAAATAATAATATACTTGTCGCTTTTTATGCCCCCAAAAATGACAGAAAAAACGTTCACCAATCTCGTTCATATTCTCCAAATATTCAAATCCTTGATAGTAAATTTAATATGAAATGACATATAAATTTATTATGAAGGTAAATGGCCGGGAGCCGAAGACCATGGCTTCACCACAGCTGATGAAATATTTGAAATAATCAAAGAAAAAAATATTAAGAAAACTATGGGTCCTGATAACACAAGTAATTTTATAATCAAAAATTTCAATATAATCCTAATTAGATCTATAACAAAAATCTTAAATCAATGCATAAACATATCATATTTTCCATCGGCTTGGAAACATAAAAAGATAATACCAATACATAAATTAAATACCCATCCGACACAGCTTAAGAATTACAGACCTATCGCCATACTATCGGCCATCGCAATGCTGTTCGAATCAATAATACTTAAACTAATCAATAAGCATATAAATAATAATAACATATTAAAAGATAACCAATTTGGCTTCCGCAAACTCTATAGTACTAGCCATGCACTCCTTGCGACCAAATGTTTTATATGTATATAAAACATACATAACCGCAAAGCGACCATCGCTTGCGGGTTGGATTTGGAAAAGGCGTTTGACACCGTCTGGATCAAAGGTCTCCTATAGGATATTACTTTGATCCATCGTTATCTAAATTTCTATGTTGCTATCTGACGGATCGAACATTCTTTGTATCCAAGACGGATCCTAGACGGATACAAATGAATGTTCGATCGTCAGAAATGTGATAGCTGGTGTGCCGCAAGGATAATTATTAGCCCCAATCCTTTATAATTTATACCTAGCGGATATCCCAGACTATACTAACACTAGAACCACACAATTAGTTCAGCTAATGTACCCTGATGATATCCTAATTTTATGTTCGAACGCCTGTATAACCTTAATTATCATTTAGACCATTTATCTTATTTTTTTCAACTGTGGAAGCGCAAAATAAATCCAAATAAATGAAATAGCATCATAATAAAAGGTCCAAATACCAATAAAATTTACAAAACCGCCAAAAAATACATCCCCAAAATCTACATCAATAACAATGTACAGCTACAAAATAATACACAAAATAAATACCTTGATATAACCTACGATACCAATTTAAATTTTAACGAACCCACCAATCGCATCCTAAACACAATGAGAAGGAAAATCAAAGAACTAAACATTTTTGTGGCCAATAAATAAGTCGGACTAAGTGATGCCACCTAGTCGGACATGGTAGGCCTCAGTGATGCCACCTAGGAATGTACAAGGAAATTTGGGATTTTTTTTCGACGGGTTGTTGACCCGGGACGGTTCGAGTATGGAGTAACGGACCTATCTGAATGACCGTTCCGGGCCCAGGAGAACTGGGAAAGATTAGAAAGAAGGCGAGTGTCGAATAGTGCGGGCGGCAAAGTATAGTACAATATTTTTCTCAATATTTTATGAACGCATCATCCACGCATATAAGAGTTTTCGATACGATTTTTAAAGATCACCCAGAGAAATTGGTTTAACTGCAAAAACTATAGACGCATGAAAAAATCGACACCAGTATACTTTGACGGAGATCGTAGGGATCACAAAATTAAAATATTACAGTTTTTATTATTAGTTTTAATACGAAAACATTGCGCATGGGGTCTAAAACAATGTAATTGTTTTTTTATGTTTTTTTTTTAAATAATGGGTTATGTATAATAATAATAATAATAAAGGTTGTAAACAACACACAAAAAAAAGATAAAATCAAGAAAGAAAAGCTAACTTCGGGCGGAGCCGAAGTTGATATACACTTGCAGTTAAAACCGGATATATATCGCAAAAATCGGATATAGTTGGCCGATCCTTATGAGAATATCATAATAAAACCAATTGATTACAATAAATATCTAAAAACAAAACCAAGCTTCTATCTTCAAAATAACCAAAGTTGGTATTTCTACCAAAAACCATTTCCGATCGTTCAGTTATATGGAAGCTATAAGATATAGTTGGCCTAACGTTATGAAATTTGGTAGGTCGGATTAACTGACCAAAAATATAATCTGTACTAAGTTCCAGCTTTCTATCTTCAAAAACCTGAAGGTTGGGTCATTTCTGATCAATCAGAAATGAAATTATATGGCAGCTATAGAATATAGTCGGGCGATCCGGGCCGTTCCGACTTACATATATACTGCGTGCATAGGAAAGAAGGGTGTGTACAAAGTTTCAAAACGATAGCTTCAAAACTGAGAGACTAGTTTGCGTAGAAACAGACAGACGATCAGACGGGCGGACAGACGGACATGCTTATGTATATCAACTCAGGAGGTGATACTGTTATACTTTATAGGGTCGGAGATGTCTCCTTCACTGCGTTGCGCACTTTTGGACAAAATTATAATACCCTCTACAAGGGTATAAAAATTAAATAATAATTCGATTGATACTATCGAAAATATCGATGGTCTGGACTATCACTATCGAAAACATCGAGTAGGGGCACTATCGACGTTTTTACAGCGATGAGACTGAGAAACAGAAAGCATTCAATGAGAATATGAGCGTAAGATGAACAAAAAGTGAGCGTAAGAAAGAGAGTAAGATTTCGCTCTGGGGCCTGCTAGGGCCTGTCGCAAGAAATTTTTGCGACCATTTTCGTTGTATGAAATGGGTTCTCTATATGCTGTATGGTTAGTGATACTACGAAGAACTCACTATAAACTAAATCTTGATTTATTGATTTATTTTCGTCCAAATTGAATTTAAACAAGAAAGGAATGCTAACTTCGGGCGGAGCCGAAGTTTATATACCCTTGCAGTTAAAACCGGATATACATCGCAAACATCGGATATAGTTGGCCGATCCTTATGGGAATAGGAATATATAATCCAATTTATTACAATACAAAATCTAAAAAAAGTCCCAAACTTCTATCTTCAAAAATACGAAAGTTGATATTTCTACCAAATACCATTTCCGATCGTTCAGTTATATGGCAGCTATAGGATATAGTCGGCCGATCCTAATGAAATTTGGTAGGTCGGATTAACTGAGCAAAAATATAATCTGTACCAAGTTCCAGCTTTCTATCTTCAAAAACCTGAAGGTTGGGTCATTTCTGATCAATCAGAAATGAAATTATATGGCAGCTATAGAATATAGTCGGGCGATCCGGGCCGTTCCGACTTACATATATACTGCGTGCATAGGAAAGAAGGGTGTGTACAAAGTTTCAAAACGATAGCTTCAAAACTGAGAGACTAGTTTGCGTAGAAACAGACAGACGATCAGACGGGCGGACAGACGGACATGCTTATGTATATCAACTCAGGAGGTGATACTGTTATACTTTATAGGGTCGGAGATGTCTCCTTCACTGCGTTGCGCACTTTTGGACAAAATTATAATACCCTCTACAAGGGAATAAAAATTAAATAATAATTCGATTGATACTATCGAAAATATCGATGGTCTGGACTATCACTATCGAAAACATCGAGTAGGGGCACTATCGACGTTTTTACAGCGATGAGACTGAGAAACAGAAAGCATTCAATGAGAATATGAGCGTAAGATGAACAAAAAGTGAGCGTAAGAAAGAGAGTAAGATTTCGCTCTGGGGCCTGCTAGGGCCTGTCGCAAGAAATTTTTGCGACCATTTTCGTTGTATGAAATGGGTTCTCTATATGCTGTATGGTTAGTGATACTACGAAGAACTCACTATAAACTAAATCTTGATTTATTGATTTATTTTCGTCCAAATTGAATTTAAACAAGAAAGGAATGCTAACTTCGGGCGGAGCCGATGTTTATATACCCTTGCAGTTAAAACCGGATATATATCGCAAACATCGGATATAGTTGGCCGATCCTTATGGGAATAGGAATATATAATCCAATTTATTACAATACAAAATCTAAAAAAAAGTCCCAAACTTCTATCTTCAAAAATACGAAAGTTGATATTTCTACCAAATACCATTTCCGATCGTTCAGTTATATGGCAGCTATAGGATATAGTCGGCCGATCCTAATGAAATTTGGTAGGTCGGATTAACTGAGCAAAAATATAATCTGTACCAAGTTCCAGCTTTCTATCTTCAAAAACACGAAAGTTGGGTCATTTCCGATCGTTCAGTTATATGGCAGCTATAGGATATAGTCGGCCGATCCTTACGAAATTTGGCATGTCGTATTATTTTGCCAAAAATAGCTCTCATGTCAAATTTGAACTCTCTAACTCTAAAAACACCAAAGTTATACCATTTCCGATCAATCAGTTATATGGCAGCTATATGATATAGTCGGCCGATCCGGGCCGTTCCGACTTATATACTGCGTGCAAAGGAAAGAAGGGTGTGTGCAAAGTTTCAAGTCGAAAGCTTTAAAACTGAGAGACTAGTTTGCGTAGAAACAGACAGACGGACAGACAGACGGACAGACGGACATGCTTATATCAACTCAGGAGGTGATCCTGATAAAGAATATATATACTTTATAGGGTCGGAGATGTCTCCTTCACTGCGTTGCACACTTTTGACCAAAATTATAATACCCTCTGCAAGGGTATAAAAATTGGTGCACATTTTTATTCATGTCTCTTCCCTTATAACTTAAAGGGTTATATACCTTTTTGAGCGAAAAAATTAAGGGAACTTTGGATTTTTTTTCAGGTGTGTAGCATTACACTGAATTACATTACATTTATTACACTGAAGATATTATTTTTTGATAGTACATGTTTTTATCGAAACAACGAGCGTTTGTTCTTGAAAAAATATGAATAATTTACGAAGTTATGGCCATTCTCTCGGAACCCTTTTTTTTTAGCGGCTTGTGGTAACCACGATGGAAGTCCAGCAGGTCAACTGAAATCAAAAAACCAAAAATTTTTTATTAGTATAGTATTATTTCCAGTTTGTGAACGATTATTTTTAAGAATATTTGGTTTTTTCTGCATACAGTAACAATTTTTCCCAAAAGTTGATTTTTCGAGTTCTAAAAATATTATTAAACAAGAAAGGAAAGCTAACTTCGGGAGGAGCCGAAGTATATATACCCTTGCATTTAAAACCGGATATATATCGCAAACATCGGATATAGTTGGCCGATCCTTATGGGAATAGGAATATATAATCCAATTTATTACAATACAAAATCTAAAAAAAGTCCCAAACTTCTATCTTCAAAAATACGAAAGTTGATATTTCTACCAAATACCATTTCCGATCGTTCAGTTATATGGCAGCTATAGGATATAGTCGGCCGATCCTAATGAAATTTGGTAGGTCGGATTAACTGAGCAAAAATATAATCTGTACCAAGTTCCAGCTTTCTATCTTCAAAAACCTGAAGGTTGGGTCATTTCTGATCAATCAGAAATGAAATTATATGGCAGCTATAGAATATAGTCGGGCGATCCGGGCCGTTCCGACTTACATATATACTGCGTGCATAGGAAAGAAGGGTGTGTACAAAGTTTCAAAACGATAGCTTCAAAACTGAGAGACTAGTTTGCGTAGAAACAGACAGACGATCAGACGGGCGGACAGACGGACATGCTTATGTATATCAACTCAGGAGGTGATACTGTTATACTTTATAGGGTCGGAGATGTCTCCTTCACTGCGTTGCGCACTTTTGGACAAAATTATAATACCCTCTACAAGGGAATAAAAATTAAATAATAATTCGATTGATACTATCGAAAATATCGATGGTCTGGACTATCACTATCGAAAACATCGAGTAGGGGCACTATCGACGTTTTTACAGCGATGAGACTGAGAAACAGAAAGCATTCAATGAGAATATGAGCGTAAGATGAACAAAAAGTGAGCGTAAGAAAGAGAGTAAGATTTCGCTCTGGGGCCTGCTAGGGCCTGTCGCAAGAAATTTTTGCGACCATTTTCGTTGTATGAAATGGGTTCTCTATATGCTGTATGGTTAGTGATACTACGAAGAACTCACTATAAACTAAATCTTGATTTATTGATTTATTTTCGTCCAAATTGAATTTAAACAAGAAAGGAATGCTAACTTCGGGCGGAGCCGATGTTTATATACCCTTGCAGTTAAAACCGGATATATATCGCAAACATCGGATATAGTTGGCCGATCCTTATGGGAATAGGAATATATAATCCAATTTATTACAATACAAAATCTAAAAAAAGTCCCAAACTTCTATCTTCAAAAATACGAAAGTTGATATTTCTACCAAATACCATTTCCGATCGTTCAGTTATATGGCAGCTATAGGATATAGTCGGCCGATCCTAATGAAATTTGGTAGGTCGGATTAACTGAGCAAAAATATAATCTGTACCAAGTTCCAGCTTTCTATCTTCAAAAACACGAAAGTTGGGTCATTTCCGATCGTTCAGTTATATGGCAGCTATAGGATATAGTCGGCCGATCCTTACGAAATTTGGCATGTCGTATTATTTTGCCAAAAATAGCTCTCATGTCAAATTTGAACTCTCTAACTCTAAAAACACCAAAGTTATACCATTTCCGATCAATCAGTTATATGGCAGCTATATGATATAGTCGGCCGATCCGGGCCGTTCCGACTTATATACTGCGTGCAAAGGAAAGAAGGGTGTGTGCAAAGTTTCAAGTCGAAAGCTTTAAAACTGAGAGACTAGTTTGCGTAGAAACAGACAGACGGACAGACAGACGGACAGACGGACATGCTTATATCAACTCAGGAGGTGATCCTGATAAAGAATATATATACTTTATAGGGTCGGAGATGTCTCCTTCACTGCGTTGCACACTTTTGACCAAAATTATAATACCCTCTGCAAGGGTATAAAAATTGGTGCACATTTTTATTCATGTCTCTTCCCTTATAACTTAAAGGGTTATATACCTTTTTGAGCGAAAAAATTAAGGGAACTTTGGATTTTTTTTCAGGTGTGTAGCATTACACTGAATTACATTACATTTATTACACTGAAGATATTATTTTTTGATAGTACATGTTTTTATCGAAACAACGAGCGTTTGTTCTTGAAAAAAATATGAATAATTTACGAAGTTATGGCCATTCTCTCGGAACCCTTTTTTTTTAGCGGCTTGTGGTAACCACGATGGAAGTCCAGCAGGTCAACTGAAATCAAAAAACCAAAAATTTTTTATTAGTATAGTATTATTTCCAGTTTGTGAACGATTATTTTTAAGAATATTTGGTTTTTTCTGCATACAGTAACAATTTTTCCCAAAAGTTGATTTTTCGAGTTCTAAAAATATTATTAAACAAGAAAGGAAAGCTAACTTCGGGAGGAGCCGAAGTATATATACCCTTGCATTTAAAACCGGATATATATCGCAAACATCGGATATAGTTGGCCGATCCTTATGGGAATAGGAATATATAATCCAATTTATTACAATAAAAAATCTAAAAAAAAGTCCCAAGCTTCTATCTTCAAAAATACGAAAATTGATATTTCTACCAAATACTATTTCCGATCGTTCAGTTATATGGCAGCCATAGGATATAGTAGGCCGATCCTTATGAAATTTGGTAGGTCGGATTAACTGACCAAAAATATAACCTGTACCAAGTTCCAGCTTTCTATCTTCAAAAACACGAAAGTTGGGTCATTTCCGATCGTTCAATTATATGGCAGCTATAGGATATAGTCGGCCGATCCTTATGAAATTTGGCACGTCCTAATATTTTGCCAAAAATAGCTCTCATGTCAAATTTGAACTCTCTAACTCTAAAAACACAAAAGTTATACCATTTCCGATCAATCAGTTATATGGCAGGTATAGGATATAGTCGGCCGATCCGGGCCGTTCCGACTTATATACTGCGTGCAAAGGAAAGAAGGGTGTGTGCAATTCAATTTCAAGACGATAGCTTTAAAACTGAGAGACTAGTTCGCGTAGAAACAGACAGACGGACAGACGGACATGCTCATATCAACTCAGGAGGTAATCCTGATCAAAAATATATATACTTTATAGGGTCGGAGATGTCTCCTTCACTGCGTTGCACACTTTTGGACAAAATTATAATACCCTCTGCAAGGGTATAAAAATTATGGCGCATGAATGCTAACGTTGTTGATTTTATATATATTTCATTTATTTGAATATATTCCCATGTTATTGCCTTCCGCAATAACATAAGGAAAGAAAAGTTAATTTGTTTTTGTATCATAAATTAATAAATAAATATTTAATAAAAATTAATGCAATCTTGGAATATTATTTTTATATTATATTTTTGCTGAGTTCCACAATTAAAAACATTTCTAATGTTAATTAAAATCCCTTACTATCAAATTTGAATTGAAAATAAATAAGTTACTTAAGGACATTTTAAGAAATAAATTTAGGAAATAATATTAGAGAATACCTGCTATGGAAGACCAGATTCTCTTAATAAACATTGTTAATATTATTTTTGTATAGCCATATATATTATTATTTCATTATTATTAATTTTTCTTATGCCGACTAATAGAGATATAAATTCTAATTTAATTTTTTTTTGTTTTTAACATATCTACTAAATACATTTACCTTTATACCTACTTTTAATTTCCCCTTTTTTTTTGCCTTATGCAACCTTATAACTATGAATAAATTTTATAACGTTTAAAAATGAATTGCTAAATCTATTATCTGTGGGAGTCATGCAGGATGAAGATGGCAGGTGAAATTAGATAGCCGATTTCTTTGGGATCACCAATAATTATTTCGCGGAACTGGTGATCATGGAAGGATGGGCAACAGCTGTGGCAAAACATCCGCCCAGCTTTACGTCGTCTGCTGCAACTCCACCAGCGCAGTGACAACGGCCTTAATTACTTTGAATGTCGAAAACGATGCAAGAATCCTTTTTGTCCCACTTCCCGCTAATTCCTTCAATACGTACTTCCCCTGCACGCAAATTTCTTTTAAATAATCGATTGATAACTGCGAGCGAGTAGCACAAGGACCCTAGAGATCCACTCCCATCTACCGACCAAAAACCCGGAACCAGCGCGTGCAACCTCCTTGCAGCTACACTACCATCAGCCCGCTTACATGGTTACATGTTACACGGGGGAATGCAATATCACACCCCCCATCAACGAGCAGATGGCACTGGTCACAAGGCAACAAATCACGTGCATTAACTACGCAGCTAATGCACGTATCTGCCCTATCAGGCAACAAATAATACAGAATCGTTAAAAAAATAAAGAATTAAGAGAGGCAACTAATAATAATAATAGTAAACATAATCGAACCATAAATCATTTCACAAACATTAAACCGAATGTGACATTTGCATCCAAACCATGCAAACAAATGCCACAAAACCAATCATTAGTGCTGCAAGCAACAAAAACAACAACAGCAGCAGCACAATCATCACCATCAACAACAACAATAGCTAGGATTAGGAATAATAATAATTATACTAACACTAATACCAGCACTACGCGATCGAAAGCCCTTTCAAAATCAGTTGGTAACATGATTTTTGGTAGAACGGGCATCCGATGCGTAATGGTGGAGATACAGGAGGGAATCAATAGTGCTATGCTGTTGCTTAAAAGCCGTTTGGTGGGGGCTGATAAGTTTATGTTTCGTAATGAACCACATTAACCTTTTGGCTAGCATTTTTTCTAAGGTCTTGCTTAAACATTGGAGTAAAGAAATAGGTCTAAATTATGTTATTTTATGTGTTGGTTTGTTAGGTTTTAGGATAGGGATAATTACGGCGGATTTCCACACATGAGGGTAGGTACCCCTAGCGAGCATAGCGTTATACATCTCTAATAGACGGCATTTGGCCTCGGAGCGCAACTTTTTCAGCATTGTGTAAAGTGATGGCTTTTTCAAGTGGTCTCGCAGGTTTATTCTTGAGTGGTTATGATGAATATAGTTTTACATCATTTGAATGAGTCTTAATTTATGCGACTTTTACTCTTCGCCTCTAGCTTAAAACTAAACTTTTCTCGCTGGGTCAGTTACCCGTCTCGCCCTGGTATTTCTGGTGATGGTCACTGTGCCGGACGGATGGTCACATCGCCCAACAGTTGATTTGTGATCATCTGCTTACAATTGGGTATGAAATTCGGTCTATACCGGGTGTGCTCCCTTTCCTTAGAGTAGTCCGATCAAAAGTTCCCAAATGCATCGGCAATATCTATGGAGTGGTGGAAGTTCTTGTTGTTATACCCTTGCAGAGGGTATTATAATTTTGGTCAAAAGTGTGCAACGCAGTGAAGGAGACATCTCCGACCCTATAAAGTATATATATTCTTGATCAGGATCACCTCCTGAGTTGATATGAGCATGTCCGTCTGTCCGTCTGTCTGTCCGTCTGTCTGTTTCTACGCAAACTAGTCTCTCAGTTTGAAAGCTATCGTCTTGAAACTTTGCACACACCCTTCTTTCCTTTGCACGCAGTATATAAGTCGGACGGTCGGGATCGGCCGACTATATCCTATACCTGCCATATAACGGATTGATCGGAAATGGTAATTTTAGAGCAGTGGTGGGCAAACTTTCATTTTACATAGCACGGGAGTATAGGGTAGGAAATTCTGCCGCAGCGCTGCCGGCACACTGACAGTGTGAGCACTCTCTCAAATATTTTTAGAACCCTCTCATTTGCTCTCATTTTGATTCATTTGACAGCACAAATTAAAAATCAAAATGTTTCCACTGAGAAAAATTTTCTCAGAAATTGGGTTGGAAAAAGTTTTGTCCATAGAAAATATAGATAGAGAAGCGTAGCTATCTTCCCTTTTTTTTAAACTCTGGCTAGCAAAGCTTTCTTTAACACAAAATACACTATTTTAGTGCCCATTCCAACTTTTGAATTAACGAAAAATGAAATAAAAAAATACGTTTTGTTCGCTCAGTGAATTCTCTGCTCTCATTGTTTTTCTCTGCTACGCACACACTCAAATTTTAAACATGTGTTAGTTTGGCCCACCCCTGTTTTAGAGTAACAGAGTTCAAATTTTACATGAGTGCTACTTTTGGCAAAATAATACGACATGCCAAATTTCATAAGGATCGGCCAACTATATCCTATAGCTGCCATATAACTGAACGATCGGAAATGACCCAACTTTCGTGTTTTTGAAGATAGCTGGAACTTGGTAAAGATTATATATTTGGTCAGTTGATCCGACCTACCAAATTTCATTAGGATCAACCGACTTTTGGGGAGTTTGGGACTTTTTTTAGATTTTGTATTGTAATAAATTGGATTATATATTCCTATTTTCATAAGGATCATCGAACTATATCCGATGTTTGCGATATACAGTGGTGGCCACAAGTTTAGCACACTATGCCTCACCAAACTTTAATTGTGTTTTATTTTGCTCCCCAAATGTTTTGCTCCCCAAATGTTTTGCTCCCCTTTTCTTAGTTTGAGATTTTGGTTATCATGTGAAGACTAAGTACAGTTATTTTCACGAAATTTGCTTCTTGCGTTTTTCTATAATTACCGTTTTCTTGCGAAGCCCGCCAAGTTTGGCTGGTCACAAGTTTAGCACACCAAAACAGATCGCTATTGATATTCGTTCTCCGTAGAAAGTTTAACAATTTTGGATCAAAAGTAGAGAAAGCAGTATTAAACTATAAATAACAAGAAAGGAAAGCTAACTTCGGGCGGAGCCGAAGTTTATATACCCTTGCAGTTAAAACCGGATATATATCGCAAACATCGGATATAGTTGGCCGATCCTTATCTGAATAGGAATATATAATCCAATTTATTACAATACAAAATCTAAAAAAAGTCCCAAACTTCTATCTTCAAAAATACGAAAGTTGATATTTCTACCAAATACCATTTCCGATCGTTCAGTTATATGGCAGCTATGAGATATAGTCGGCCGATCCTAATGAAATTTGGTAGGTTGGATTAACCGACCAAAAATAGAATCTGTATTAAATTCCAGCTTTCTATCTTCAAAAACACGAAAGTTGGGTCATTTCCGATCGTTCAGTTATATGGCAGCTATAGGATATAGTCGGCCGATCCCGGCCGTTCCGACTTATATACTGCGTGCAAAGGAAAGAAGGGTGTGTGCAAAGTTTCAAGACGATAGCTTTAAAACTGAGAGACTAGTTCGCGTAGAAACAGACAGACGGACGGACAGACGGACATGCTCATATCAACTCAGGAGGTGATCCTGATCAAGAATATATATACTTTATAGGGTCGGAGATGTCTCCTTCACTGCGTTGCACACTTTTGACCAAAATTAAAATACCCTCTGCAAGGGTATAAAAACTAAAAAGCTACAATTTACAATGGCAAAGGGGTCCTAGTGCACTGAAGCCAAGCGCGAGATTATTAATTTAATGAAGTCATCTGGAAAGACGATTTCTGAAATTTCCAGAGATTTGAACTGCTCCCGGAAAATGATATACAATGCTATTAAGCATTACAAAAGAAACAACACGTTTAAGAACGTAAAAAACAAGCCAAAACCACTAAAAACTACCACCAAAGAGGATAGTCTTAGATAGACCTTAGAAGAGGATAGACCTCCAGCATCATCCAAAGGGAAGTGTCTTCAAAATATGGAATTAACGTGTCCTCCAGAACTATTAGAAGACGATTAAATGAAAAAAATTTACGTGGGTGCATAGCACAACATAAGCCACACGTGTCAAAAAAAAATTAGGCCAGATTAGCGTTCGCCAAGGAGCACCTAAAGAAACCGCTAATTTTTTGGAAAAATGTATTGTGGAGTGACGAATTGAAGTTTTCCCGGCTGGGATCCGATGGTAAGCAGTATGTTTGGCGACCCCCCAACTTGCAACACAGCCCACGATATACTGTGAAGACCATCAAGCATAGCGGTGGAAATGTCATGGTATGGGCAGGCTTTTCTTGGCACGGCGTGGGTCCTATCCACAAAATTGACACTAGGATGGACCAGCATATGTATAAGGACATAATGACAAACATTATGATACCCTTTGCTGAAGAAAATTTACCGTTAAAATGGCGATTTATGCATGACAACGATCCTAAGCACACTTTACGTTTAGTGAAATGTTGCCTTCAGGATAACAAAATAGAGGTCCTAAAATGGCCAGCTCAATCCCCAGACCTAAATCCGATTGAGAATTTGTGGGGCGATGTCGAGCAGCACATTCGGGCTGTTAAACCCACGAATTTGAATGAATTATGGACTGAAATCCAAAAGGCCTGGTATGCTATTCCTCAACGTCGATGTGCCGTCTTGGTGATGTGCAGAAGATGTGCAGCAGTTATTAAGAATAAAGGATATCCCACCAAATACTAATTATATTTTTAAAAAATTTTTTTTCCATTATGAAATAAAACAAGAAAGGAAAGCTAACTTCGGGCGGAGCCGAAGTTGATATACCCTTGCAGTTAAAACCGTATATATATCGAAAAAATCGGATATAGTTGGCCAATTCTTATGGGAATAGGAATATATAATCCAATTTATTACAATACAAAATCTAAAAAAAGTCCCAAACTTCTATCTTCAAAAATACGAAAGTTGATATTTCTACCAAATACCATTTCCGATCGTTCAGTTATATGGCAGCTATGGGATATAGTCGGCCGATCCTAATGAAATTTGGTAGGTTGGATCAACTGACTAAAAATAGAATCTGTATTAAATTCCAGCTTTCTAACTTCAAAAACACGAAAGTTGGGTCATTTCCGATCGTTCAGTTATATGGCAGCTATAGGATATAGTCGGCCGATCCTTATGAAATTTGGCATGACGCAATGTTTTGCCAAAAATAGCTCTCATGTCAAATTTGAACTCTCTAACTTTAAAAACACCAAAGTTATACCATTTCCGATCAATCAGTTATATGGCAGCTATAGGATATAGTCGGCCGATCCGGGCCGTTCCGACTTATATACTGCGTGCAAAGGAAAGAAGGGTGTGTGCAAAGTTTCAAGACGATAGCTTTAAAACTGAGAGACTAGTTCGCGTAGAAACAGACAGACAGACGGACAGACAGACGGACAGACGGACAGACGGACATGCTCATATCAACTCAGGAGGTGATCCTGATCAAGAATATATATACTTTATAGGGTCGGAGATGTCTCCTTCACTGCGTTGCACACTTTTGACCAAAATTATAATACCCTCTGCAAGGGTATAAATATTTGTTACTAAGTGTGCTAAACTTGTGGCCAGCGTTTTTTTGGGGTTGCTGCACTTAAGGTCCTGTGGCAAGAAGACAGAAAAAGCTAGGACGACAAAAAAACCAGAGATACTCTCAATAGGATAACCTAGCCGCACGTAAAAGAATCAAGGATCTAGTCCTTGCAGAATCGAAAATATCTTTCAACAAAGTTTCGCGAAGCATAGTGTGCTAAACTTGTGGCCACTACTGTATACTGTATATACAGTATATATATACTGTATATCCGGTTTTAACTGCAAGGGTATATAAAGATCGGCTCCGCCCGAAGTTAGCTTTCCTTTCTTGTTATATTTTATTTTATTATATTTTATCGTGAGGTTATTTGAAAAATTACATATCAAGCGATTTAGGTCAGCCCAAGTTTTCTTGGTCGATGATAGAGGGGTTATATTAAAAGTGAATCTTTCATAGGATTCCCGTAAGAATTCCCGTTCCCGTTAAGGATTCCCGTTCTGTAAGAAATTAGAGAAGCGGTGCTCTGAGTTTGTTTGTATGCGTGCCAAAAAGATTGCTTTTGTTGCCTTAAATCCTGCAGAGTTTTGCTCCACCAAGAAACATTTCTCTGATGTAGAGAGGGGTTGGTTTGAGAGATTGCTAAATTGGCTGAGGCTTTGATTCCTTTTATTATTTTAGCGGCAAACAGATTTAAGTCGTGTGTTGCAGGAAAATCAAAGTTATCTCTGCATTTGGCACGATACAGATCCCAAATGGCTTTATTAAATTTAAATTTCTTCTATTCTACTTCTTCTATTTGTAACCCTCTAGAGTTATGCGAAGATGATCCCCACAATCGACTCCAGGCATTAAAATCTTCCACATATAAGAGTGGCTTGCTAGAAAGATCTACTATTTTAAGAATTTCGTTGGCTGCTAAAAATTGAGATGGAGGTATATATGTATTAAAAATACATATTTTGGGATCGGCTAGGAGTTCAATACCTAAAGAACAAGTATTACTGTTAATTGGTATGGGCTGGTGGGGAATGTCTTTACGTACAAGTAGGCTAACACCTTGTTTGGCATGGGTATTAGAGCTAAAGTTATAGAAATATCCAATAAATTGCTTGGGGTAAGCAATGTTCGTTAGGTTAGTATTGATATGTGTTTTCTGAAGGCAAATAACATCAGGGTTGCTATCGTTTATCAAAAGTTGTAGGTCGTGGTAGTTGTTAAAGTAACCATTCATGTTCCATTGTACTAGTGTAATGGAAATAAGTGGGAAGAGAGAGAGGATGTTATTTGGTTTGGTTTGGATTGATGAAGCTAGTATGAATCACCCATAGCATCGTCAGATTCAGATTAAATTAATATTGTGTGTAGTTGGTTTATTTTGATTTGAAGATGTTGCTCGGCTGCTACTTTCTTAATCAGCGTGGATTTCTTGTAAGTATGCATGTGATGCAGGAGATAAGTTATACTTGTTATGAGCAAGTGAAGTGGATTGCTTTGGCTGATAAGGGGTTGTGGGGATAGGGGACTGGGGAATCGGGGAGTGGGAAGAGGAGGGTGAAGGGGAGGGGAAAGGATTCTTTTTTTTGGGGCTTCTTCGGTGGAAGTAATTTTAATTTTGTCATTTTTGTTTTGGTTTGCGTTTTCGCTACGTTGATTTGATGTTTTGGCTACTGAAGAGTATGAAGCGGTATTAACGGAGTTATGTGTGAGGTTGAAAAAATCCATTTTTTTCACTTATTTCGTATTTTTTCACTTAGTACTGTTTATTAAGAATGTTCTGTTAAAGTTTCAAATAAAAATATAAAATAATGACAGAGATACAGCCCATAATCGAGAGCGTGCCTACACCGAATAGTTTGAGTTACTCGGTAGCGTCTAAACTTTAAACGCGTTTTTCTCGGAACGACATTTTTGTGTGCGGCGCAGGTGATTCACAAAATTCCATGGTACCGATCTAGCTGAAATTTCCCGTACTAGAATCATTATTTTTAATGATTAGTTTTTTTTTTATCATTAATTTAAGATAAATTTTTTTATTTTTATTTTTTTTTTTTGTTTGGTGATTTCGCCATTTTGTTGTTTATTGATGAAAATACAGAGGGACAGAGCCATAAGCTTACAAAACAATAATCTATTCTAATTTTTTGTTTCGGATGATTCTAGCGTATATAAAGTGTAGTAAACTACACAAAAATAAATTAAACAAAATATTTTCAAATAGTTTATGATGCCTATAAAAACATATTTGAAAATTGAAAAAATCGCATTATTTTTTATTCCAAAAAACATTTTTTTGAAATAACCTCTAAAAAGTAGGCCGGAACATCAGACATCATCTTAAATATTGTTTTGGCCTCACGCATAGTGCATTTTCTAACTGTTTTTAATTTGAGTATTTCTCTTTGTTCTTGGTACTTAGGGCATTGTCGGGAAGAGGCCGAATGCTCGCCAGAGCAATTGGCACAACAGATTTTGGTGCATTTACTTGGGGGATGTGGTGGTAGGGCACATTCGGAGCAGAGTGGGGTGTTAACGCATTTTTTGGTTGTGTGGCCGAGGAGTTGGCAAGACTTACATCTCATGGGGCTTGGAATGTACTCGCGGACTTTAACAAAGTGCCAAGAAATATCGATTTTAGATGGGGGGTTAAAGAGCTCGAAGGTTATTAGGATAACTCCGCTGGGCTTGGAAACACCATCGTAGGATTTCATAAGTTTATAAACTTCCGTAACCTTTTTTGTTTTAAGTTCATCGACGATTTCTTTTTCGGGAATGTCGCAGAGGTACGGGGCATAGACTGTCCCTCTCACAAAATTGAGTGCCTGGTGGAGCTTACACTGTACTTTGCACATACCGGTGAGCTCGGTAGTATTAATAAACTTATCAGCATCGGCTTGATATTTAACTAGCATAAGTAAATTTCCGTCTCTGAAGTTCGAAATAGTAACTATGTTTTTGGAGATCATTTTAAGGGCGCGGTGGACGGCGAAGCATGAGAATTGAGAAATGGTCTTTTCTGTATTGATGGAAGCGATTGTTATATATCTTGGATTATCAACTGAGGTAGGTGGAAGTTCCGGGAATGCAATATCCAGTTTTTAGGGTTTTCTTCTTTTTTTTAGATGGTGGGCTGATGGCAAGGGGCGCAAACCGATTGTCGCCCAGGTTTGAAGGCCCTGGGCCCATGATGGGGCTTATTGGTAAAGAATGGAATGAAGACTATTTAAAAGCACAATGAAAAAGAAAGATAAGAACCACGTGGGTCCAAAAAGAACAGTGACCGGTCGAAAAGCTCTGTTTGGAGATAAGAGACGTCCGCTCGCGATGAGAGATAGTCGAAGACTGTGACCAAAATTATAATACCCTCTGCAAGGGTATTAAAAAAAGATTAAAAAAATAAAAGTGGCGCCCAATTATTATAAAAAATATTAAATTTTTTTTGGAAATCAGTTAAATTACAGTGTAATAAATATTAGTCTAATCACACAGTGCGACAAAATAAACAAAATTGGATGAACTTTTGAAGAGATCTAGTAGGAATTGTTTATTACGTCGAATATAGTACAAACCCGTGTTTGAAATATTTATAACACCCTCAAAATCTTGATTTAAACAGTTTTTCGGTTTTTCGTAAAAGTGTGTAAAAAAAAGGAATAAGCGAAATGGAAGGGCACATTATTGCTCCGGAACGATAGCAGGATTGCACTTACTTGTTTTGGAAAAAGCGTTATAACTTCAACAATTTTCATTATTTTGTAATGAAATTGGTCTCGTTATATTCAGGATTAATAAGGCAATATTTATATGTATAAAAAATGATACCATTTCTTGGAAGTTGTACCGGCGTCAAAGTCCGGAAAACACGACAAAAATTCAAAAATGTCATTTTCTTGTGTACAAATTGTATCCCTTTTGTTTTAATTAATTAAAAATATATTTCTTTCAAAAGCTAAAACATTTAATTATTAAAACACGTCGGAAATTTTAAAATCCGCTTAATGATAGGGCTTAAAGAATTTTTAACCGCAAAAAGTCTCGAAAAAACGTTTTTTTTAAATAAATGAAGATTTTGAGGGTGTTAGAAATATTTCAAACACGGTTTTGTACTATATTCGACCAATTAAACAATTCTTACTAGGTCTCTTCAAAAGTTCCAAATCACTGTCGCACAGTGTTATTAGTGTTCATTACTGACCAGGATTCAAGAGATAAACGAGAAATTTTCTTAAATTTGGCAGAAAGGTCAACAATGTGTTGGAACCTGAGGAATACAAAAAACACGAGCTTAGGTCGAATTCTGGCCCTGGCTAAGACACGGTGTAACCACTCTATCAACTTCTACTATTCTAAGAGCGTAATGAATTTCACTGAACGGAATATGGTGGTACTACTCCAGAGTGATGCCCCATCCAGAAAGAGTTGATGAGTTTAAGAGTAGAATTCTTTGGATTACTTGACACTTCGGTTATGGTTTTTATTTGGAATAGATATGAATCTGTCGGAAACAGGTCGATGGCCAAGACCAAACTAAAAGCTAAGAAAAGTAATATCTCTAGATCTTCAAAGGAACTGAGTTAAAGTCATTACCTATCTACCTTTTATTTTTCCTGAGAAGTCGAGGAATAACAAATACCCTACAATACGTGTGACATCTAGCATCAGTTCGGACACCCGACACATCAGTTTGTTTTGAAAAGTTACGATTTTTAGATAGACCGGTCTCCATATAAAGGAGCTGCAATCAGTTATAATTCCTGTTGTCCGATATGTAACGCTGAGGTAAACGCTGCGGAGGTTTATGTAACGGCATGAGTCAGCATGAGTTTCATAGGAAATGCATAGAAGCTCACTGGAAGAAGAGTTTGCAATATCCGGGGTGCAAGGCGATATATATCCGGGGCGATATGGAGACCCAAGGGGCCTAAGGTTATGGATGACCCGAAAAAGAAGAACCCGAAGTCAATCCCGAAATCAGCCCATCTCCGATAACGTCGGGAGACAAACGTCTGACGATATAGCTACTACTTGAGGGTATACCTCAATTAGCAACAATGAAAGCATTATTTCGGCTAATGCCATAACGCTACTATCTATGGAGCGGAGATTGCTGGAGTCACTTTCGGAAAAGATGGCAGAGCTAATCCAAACTCGGCAACTCAAAATCACAGCTCGGCAATGAGTCAGCCGTGTTTACCTCCAACCGAGGAAAGTCTGCAAGATAGGATAGACCCAGGAAATTTCAGGATACCTGTGAGAGAACACACTTTAAGTCCGCGTTCCCAAAATTCTTAGGAAAGCAATACGTCCGATTTGTTGAACCGCCCAGATAAGGAAGTGCATATCCTTAACGGCTGGAAAAGTAAATATTCCGGAAAAGGAGTGGACTTTTATAATGAGTTGAAACAACTTTTTATAAATAGTTGAAGCACTTACACAGCAGACTTTAGAGGAAAACAGAACAGATTGGAACAGACTGGTATTACAGAACAGACTGGTATTACTGTACAGAAATACCAGTGTTATTTCCTAAGGTAAAGCCTATGAGTTTTATTGGCGCTACCACATGTCCGTGAGTAGAGTACAATGGGATTTGTTGTGTTTCGCCTTACGTACCTAATTTCGGGAAAAAAGGGACGTGGAAGAGCTCATCAGAAATAGGAAGCATAAGACTAATGAATCTTTTGACAGCTTTTACGATAGCATATTGAGATTGGTGGACCAATTAGAAGTTCCTTGGCCTGCTCGTAAGCTTGAACGAGTTTTAAAGAATTTACGCCCAGAGATTAAGGACGTAATTCTTAACGTAGAGATCAGAACGGTGTAAGAGCGGAGAGAAACTTCCAGAAGACGCGAGGTCTTCTTGGACGAAGTCAAAAAGATACACGGGTATGCAAAAGCCGGCACGTCGAGGTCGCCGTTCAGACCGACGCCTTCGCCTTACGACAACGAGGGAGTAAGAAGAACGGCCTAGAATACATTTGTGCCAATCCTTATGTAGTTCGAGATCCTGGACCATTTATTCCAGTTTGGCTGTTGAATCGCACTGTGTATGGCTTACTTGATTCGGGGGCGTCTATAAGTTGTGTAGGTGGCAGCTTAGCAGCCGAAATAATGAAGGGAAATGTGCCATTTAAGGCGATGGAAAGGGATGCTGTGACGGCTGACGAAAGTCCTCAGCGTATAATAGGCTGGATCAAAATTAAAATAGAATACGCAAATGTTAAGACATTTTTTACCTCGGGATAGATTTCTGGAAACACTACGACCTTCTTCCCAAAAGTCTAACGATAGAGGAAATAGAGTTAGCTGAAACCAAAGCTAGTGAAAGCAGTAGTAGTAGTAGTAAAGTGATGCCCCATCAAGAAAGAGTTTATTAGCGTAGAATTCTTTGGATTTCTTGAGGCCATGTTTCATCCGAAGACCAGAAATGTTTTATCCTAAGACCAGAAAAAGAAACCTTCGGAAGTTATCAATTCTTTTCCATCTTTGACGCAGAAAGGTCTTAGGTAGACTAATTTAGTCACGCATTCTTTAGATGTTGGTAGCGCATCCAAACCCAGTGAACCCATAAAACAACGTCATTTTCCGTTTTCGCCGGCCGTGGAGAAGGCTATGTATATCGAAATAGACAGGATGCTACAGTTAGGCGTTATAGAGGTGTCGCAAAGTGCTCGGTCTTCGCCAATAGTTATGGTAACCAAGCCAGGTAAAGTCCGAATCTGTCTTGACTGCCGAAAGGTAAATCACAGAAAAAATCACAGCTTCACAGAAAAAGATGCTTATCCCTTGCCGCAGATAAACGGGATTTTGAGTCGACTTCCCAAGGCAGAGTTCATTACTAGGTTAGATTTGAAGGATGCTTATTGGCAAGTACCGCTAAAAATCAACTCTCGCGATAAAACAGCCTTTACTGTTTCCAGTAGGCCGCTTTGCCAATTCATGTACAACGAGTATAATGTCTAGACTGATGGACAAAGTGGTACCGCCGCATTACCGATATGAAGTTTTCGTTTATTTAGACGACTTACTGGTGGTTTCGTCAAGCTTCGAGACCCATTCGCAGGTGCTCAGGGAGTTGGATGTACACATAAAAAGAGCAGGCTTGACAATCAACGTTGGCAAGAGCCATTTTTGCATGGGATGGGTACGGTATTTAGGCCACATTGGTGATGGCGGAATACGCACAGATCCAGAGAAAGTGGCGGCTATCACAGATTTTCCGATTCCGAAAACCTTCCGTGGACTACGAAGTTTTTTGGGACTCTGTGGCTGGTATAGAAACTTCATTCCGAATTTTGCATCTCTGTTAGCACCGTTAACAGACCTGATGACGACAAAGCGTAAATTTAGTTTGACCCCTGAAGCAATAAAGGCTTTTCAAGACTTAAAGAAGTGTTTAACGGAAGCGCCTGTTCTGTGCAAACTAGATTTCTCAAAGCCATTTCTCTGACGATTTAAACTCTAGTCATTTCAAGTCTGTTGGTTACAAGGCATTAGTCGATAGTGTCAGCGCTAACTAGACCAATTTCCCTGATTTGAGAAAACTCTTCATGATGAGTATGCATGGAAGCTGTGGATACCCAAAGAAGTGATCCCAGAAGTCATTGTTCGCGCTCATGACAGTCCATTATGCTCACACGGCGGGTTACACAAAACTATAGAGAGGCTTAGGCGATTGAATGCTTGCGAAGTGTGCAAGTCAACCATGTCGCCGAATTGTTCACTGCGTCCGCCGTTAGGAAAAGCTCCGGAAACACAAAGGTTCTTCCAGCGAGTTTTTATTGATTTTCTCGGACCCTATCCGCGCTCTCGTAAACTATCTCTTGCGCTCTCGTTAGTAGTAAACTATCTCGAGAGTGAACTTTTTATGACATACGGGGTGCCAGAGACCATTGTTTCAGACAACGGCTCCCAGTTTCGTGCTGAAGGGTTTAAAAAGCTAATGCATCAGTTTGGAGTAACGCACGTACTAACAGCTGTGCATTCCCCTCAAGCTAACGCTTTGTAACTCGTTCATCGATCCGTTATCTCAGGAATCAGGGATTATGTACTTTCTGACCAAAAGGACTGGGACGAGAATTTGAGTAGGATTAGTTGTGCTTTGCGTTCTCTGTGCATTCTAGTATCAGAACGTCTCCTTACTACATGGTCTATGATCAACATATGATCACATCCGGTGCAACATATTCTCTGCAAAGAAAGTTGAACTTGCTCGACGATCAGTCCGTACTATTTAATACACTCATACGTTAATAAGACGCTACGAAACGGATGCAAAAGATGCATGAGGAAAATGAAAAGCGATACAACCTTCGGTCAATGCTAGTATCTTTGTAGCGGCGACTGAAGAGTCGTTTCCTAAAACAAAAAAATAAATAAAGAAATAAGATAAATATTTATATTGTTATATTGTATATATACTTTATTTTTTTTTTTTTTAACCGATATATAGAGTGGGAGCTTTTACTATGGGATTTGCCCAATTTTTGAGACGCATCAGGGAGGCTTAGAAAAGCTGCAATATCAGCTGCTTTCCAATTTCTGTAACCCTAATGAAATGTGCGCTGATCCGTCCTCGGTCTTTTTTTTCGAAATCGTCATTTGGTGCAGACGCACTTTGAGATTACGCTCCGCGAGCAACAGTTTTTTATCAGCGTAAAAGCCACATCCCGCAAGTGCAAAGGTTGGTTTTATTTATTCCACATTCGAAAGCGTCGGTTTTTGTTTTATTTATTTGAATTCGCTTATCTAGGTTTTGTGCTAGTAAACCAAAATTGAGGGCTAGCGAAAGGAAGTGCGAAACAGACAGCCTAATCGGAGTCCCTTGGTTGGCCGCGGCCCTATAGAAGCGACAGAATTTTTAGATTATTTTTTTTGCTTATTCCGCCGCAAGTGGTCAGGTGAATATTCATGAATATTTTTACTTAAAATATCCAAGGTACTTATTGTGGCCGTTTTAAAGTTTCATTGCGGCCCACACCAAGCACCCCGGGAGCCCTCCTGGTAGAGGCTCCCAGGTCAGAAGCGGTTAAACCCCATTCCGTTATACCGTGAGCCTCGCATTCCCATCATCATCATACACATATATTGGTGCCGGAAAATTAACACTAGGTGGCCGGAAAACTAACGGTGTAATGGTTTAAGAGAATCTGGACAGAACCGTTAAAGCACAAGTCCCGTTGAGCGTAAGGCTGTTGACCCCGTCAGCAATGGAAGCAATCGGCGTTTTAAGTGATGTTCAATGAAATATACCCTGTTCCTATCTCAGTATATTGATTTTTAATGATTCGTAAAAATATACAGTGGCTCACAGCTTATTTGACACACCTTGTAAAAAAAAAATGTAAGTGGCTGTAACTTTTTAACTAAAGAAGATATGAAAAAAAAAGGGAGCTTTTTCGGTGGGTATTACAGGAATTACAAGGAACTTAAATTGTATTCAAATAATAACAGGTTTTATGATTCAACAAAAAATAAAAAAAGGCCACTTTTCTTCACGGCTTATTTGACCCATTGCATTTATTGCTCAGAACACGATTTCAATGGCCGAGTTGCTTGCAAGATGCCGTTCATAAGCAAAAAAATAGAGACTGTCGCTTAAAGTTCGCAAAGGAACACATTAAGAAGGATGCAGGATTCTGGAGAGACGTAATTTTTGCTGATGAGTCCAAATTTAATATTTTTGACTCCGATGGGCAGACATGTGGAGGAAACCCAATACAGAGCTTCACGAGAAACACCTAAAACCGACGGTAAAACACGGCGGTGGCCAAAAAATGTTATGGGCTTGTATATCGGCTGCAGGTGTTGAAAGGCTGCAATTTATAGATTCCACAATGGACAAAATGGTGTACCTCAACATATTGAAGGAAAATTTGATCCAAAGCGCCGAGGATTTGAGTATAAGAGAATCTTTTCGCTATTATCAAGACAACGATCCCAAGCATACCTCGGGGATTGTTCAGACTTGGCTGATCTATAATTGCCCCCACGCACTATGGGGCCAACGACCACTTTTTGTGGCCATAAGTCATTTTTTAAAAGTCCTTAAAGAAAGGATCTAATGACGTCATTAACTTAAGATAAAATCAAGCTTTTTTACTGTTAGTGCCGATAAAAAACACGTGGTAGATTAGCAAAATATTTGCGTTTTTTAAAAGAGTTTTTAGTGGACTAAAAGGATTTAAAACATTTATGTTTGATATGCAGTCGAACCAAAGGGGTTTGTACTAAGTGTTTGTGGGTGTCAATTGTAGGAATTGATCGTGTTGTTTTTGTAATGTGTGTATTTGTGTACCCCCTGAAAAGGTAAAAGCTAAATTGAAGTACATTTTTCAAATGGAGTAAACAAAAAAATGTAACCTAGTTTCACCTTAATATTTGTACTGTGTTGTAGTGTCTTTCGTCCTCTTTCAAATGAATTTAGTCTTAAGCTGTATATGTTTGAACTTTTTATGGTATTTTGATTTTTAGGTCAGTGCCTGAGCAACGATAAATTGTTCCATAAATGGAAATCAGCTGCTACGAAAAGCTGAAAGAAGTCTGCTATTTTGGATTGCTTTAGGAAAAGTGTAAATGGGCCTATATCTGAAGACCAAGATACAAAATTAGTAGTCCAAAGCGAACAATTTTGCTACCGTTTATCACGAAAGCGGAATAGTTGCAAAAGAAATGTAGCATTGTTTAGAAGAAGGCATGCTGTTTGGCTATCTTCGCAAACTGTTGTGCATATGGAAACAAAGAACCGAAGATCCGTGGGTCGACCTTCATTATCATACGCGGTTAGGAGTTACAGAACGATAAGAAGGGCAGCATCAGGTCTTGCTTCTCGCATGGCAGGAAATGTAGGTCTTCTAATTCAATCAGCGAGTGCAGCAGCGCAAAAAGGGGGCAAAGTTGATCTCGCCTTTGTTTTACAGCTATTAGCTAAAAGTCCTAAAAAGGCAACAAATACTCATTGTTCATAAGATGTTCAACAACTGTTCATAAGATCCTTGTTCATTCGAGTGACATAATAGAAAACACAGTAATTCCAGTGGGATGCTTCGGAGAAGAAGGAGCAGAATCAAGGAACAAAATTTACAAGTCTGATCGGCTTCACCATGCAAGAAAAACCAACAGAATAGAAAATTTTACGGATGTTTTTCAAAGAGCATTGGACACATCCGATCCACTCATTTCTACCGTTAATTTATCAAAGCGTATACGGACTCAGAAGCAATTCAGCCTACTTTTAATAGTTACTGAATTGCTTGATGGCGTAAGTTGTACTTCAGATACGCATTTAGAGGACCTTTCAGATGATCAATTTGAATTTTCTTTTGATATGGAACTGCAAGCCGAAGAACAAATACAATAAAAATAGAAATGAGGTACTTAAACATAATATTTGAATTATTCTACATGAATTTTAAAATCAACTATTTACAGCTAGTCAAGCCTGACATTAATGTAAATGGATATTTTGAGGAGCACTAGTGCCTTTTTATTATCAATAAATAAATATAGACAAATAAACATATATTTTTATGATTTTTTTACGGAATTTTATGATGAAATATTATAATAGGTATATCTTTTAAAAAAAAGGTGGTGCCACGCCCATTATCATAAAACATATTCATTTTTTTATTAGAAACTCAAATCCGAAAACCAAACCGAAATATCTCATTTCGTTTTCGAGATATTAATTTCGGCCACAAAAAGTGTTCGTTGGCCCCATAGTGCCACGTAATGAAACCACCGGTTTATTATTTTTTGCTGAATCATTATGAAACTTGTTATAATTTTAATAAAATTTAAGTTCCTTGTTATTCCATTAATACCCACCGAAAAAGCTGCGTTTTTATTTTTTTCATATCTGCTTTAGTTAAAAAGTTACAGCCACTTAAAGTTTCTTTTACAAGGTGGGTCAAATAAGCTGTGAGCCACTGTATGTATCCTAAACATTTTACTGCTAACACATAATCTTATTACTAAATGAATTCAAAATGTATGCTGAAATATCAAAAATTTAATATAATTTCTGTCGTCATTTCACCCAATAACGAATACCCGAATTTTGTTAGGGTGTGAATGTGTGACACGCATACATACATACGAAGATCAATCCAAGCGCAGACCAACCTTCTTCATCGCGCTTCTTTCAGAGTATGAGAAACAGAAAGCATTCAATGAGAATATGAGCATCAGATGAACGAACGATGAGAGTAAGAAGGGCAGTGCTGGGCAGTGTTGCCATTTTAGCTTATTTCAGGCCAGATCTAGCATATTTGAAAATGAAATAGCATAATAAAATTTGCAAATAGCTTACAGCCTGAAATCTAGCTTATTTTAAAGCTTTAGCTTATTTTATTTTAGCTTATATACAAATATTCGAATTTTTCAAGGTCTCAAATATTAATGATTTTTTTATCGCAAAATTACAAAATTCATGTCATTAGATGGGAGCAAATTAATAATACCGTCCAGTTTAGGCAGAGGTCTTAGCGTATACAGACGCAGGAAACAATAAACCTTTTGAGTCTATTGCCTCTTTTGCAATTCAATTGCTTTTCTTACCGTGGTCTAATGCGAAAGTTGAGCGCGTTTTTAGCCAGATGAATCTTGTCAAAACAAAACTACGGAATAGACTCCAGCTAAAATCGTTAAACGCTATTTTGAGCATCTGGTTTGTTTTTAAATTCATAATCAGTTATTTTTTAATTATAGTACATACTTTTAATTTTGCATATATGGATGCGCAGGCACGAAGAGTGTTGTCATTCATAAAACGAACAAGAACTAGTGCTGCAAAAACATCGGCACACTATCGATACTATCGATGTTTTTATTTTTTAAAGAAAACATCGATGTTTTTTTTGCGCTATCGATGTTTTGTTTGAATGGATTACCATCACAAAATTTACTAAAAGCGCGCGAAGCAGGTTTGGGTAACATTATAAATTACAGATTATTTTAAAAGCTTGGCTTAAATTGGTGTTGGCGGTCGTACGATGGCTAGTCCTGTAAATAGAAAGCGTAAGTACATGTTTCTAATCTGTTTGAAGGTGATTAATTCATGGCTTGTGTGTTTTCAGGCAAGGCAACTATCACAACAGGCAACGACAATGCGGCAAGCAATTCCGAAATAAATGATTCAGATGAGGAGAATAGTAGCTGTATTCTGAGCAGCAATGCAGCAGCTATGCCTGGCAAGTCAAAAGTTTGGCAATTTTTTGAAAAGTCGAAGGATGGCAAATTTGCGAAATGTAAGTCGTGCGCAAAAATATATAAGACTAGTGGTAATACTACCAACTTAAGAGATCATTTGAGACGTTTGCACCCATCTCTTAAAGTGAGTGACCTGCCGAAATCATCAAATACCATTTTGCCATTCATAAATAAAAAATATGACAAGTCTTCTGAACGCAAAAGTAAAATCGACAATGCACTGTCCGAGTTTGTCGCTTGTAGCATTCAACCTTTCAGTCTCGTTGAGGAAAGTTCTTTTCGAAAATTTGTTGCTGTTCTTGATCCTCACTACGAGTTACCATCAAGAACAACTTTAAAAAATGTTAACATGGAAATGCGCTACAAGGAAATGACTGCAAAGTTGATGTCAATATTACAGGATATTGAAACTGTAGCTATCACCACTGACTTGTGGACGTCAGTAGCAAATATGTCATACATTACTATAACATGCCATTTTGTTGACGACAATTATATTTTGCGTTGTGCTGTTCTATCCACAATGTCTTTAAAAGATGAAACAAACCACTCCGCCAATAATATTGGTGACACATTAAGTGATGTGCTTCAAAAGTGGAACATATTGGACAAGGTTTCCACAATTGTGACTGACAATGACAGATCTATGATCAAAATGTGTGAAAATTTAAAAAAACGACATCTGCCTTGTTTTGCCCACACACTTAATCTTATAGTAAGAGAATGTCTTTCAGTAGACAACATTCAAATTGTAATAATCAAATGCAAAAAAATTGTCACATATATTAAACAAAGCAACATCGCATATGCGAAATTCAAAGCGGCACAGTTGCCAAACAAAACATATGGCTTAAAGCAAGAAGTGCCTACCAGGTGGAACAGCGCCTATGCCATGTTAGAGAGAATACTTGCGACCAGAGAAGCACTTGGACAAGTTCTGCTGACCACTCCCAAGTCACCGCCACCTCTAACTGCGGAAGAAGTAAATGTAATAATGGACATTGTAAAGCTGCTCGCACCGTTTAATGACGCTACCCAAAAAATATCGGCTGGAGCAACTGTGACGATTTCTCTAATCATACCATTTGTCTGCGGACTATTAGATAATATGGAGGATATCAAAACAACTCTTCGAACGGATGAAGGCTTTAAAATGCGTGAGCTTCTCGTGGCAAATATAAAAAAAGACTTTTAGAATACGAAAAACGCACACCAACTAGGATTGGAACTCTGCTCGATCCTCGTTTCAAAAAGGAAGCATTTTTATCGCCTTTGAATGTTCAAGAAGCCACAAAATTATTAGAAAATGAAATATCTAATATAAACAGGAGTCTGGATATAACGCAGGAAACTTCAGAACCGCCAACACCAATAGAATCAAGCCAACCACTGCTTAAATTTTTAAAAAGAAACATCGCGCAAAAGATAAAAAATTGTCGAAGTGATTCTATTATAACCCTGCGACAGTACTACCAAAGTGCCAACATTGACGAAAATCGAGATCCGTTGAAGTATTGGAAAGTAGGGTAAAAATTATTTATTAGTTAATGCATTATTTAATTGTAATTTTATCTCATGCAGCAAGCCATCAACGACACAGCTCTCCAATTGTATGCCAAGAGAATTTTGTGTGTTCCAGCAACGTCAATTGAGAGCGAGAGGATTTTCAGCAAAGCTGGAATTATAATTTCAAATAAAAGGGCATCCCTTAAGCCCTCAAATGTGGATAAAATAGTGTTTCTTAGCAAAAATCAATGGATAAACGAATAATTATTATTACTATTAACATTTATTATAAGTCCAACGATCTCAACAGATCTCAAAGCAGAGCCTTTGGCCTTGAAGGCTGTTATTATTATTTTGTTGATTTGTTATTTTTGATTTGCTTACTATTCATTGAATTAAATTTATTATTTGTTTTGGTTTAGAAAAAAAACTCGCTTTTATTTAAGATTTTAAACTTGTATATCAAATAATTACAAAAAAATTGTTCTAAACATCGATACTATCGATGTTTTTTTTTTAAAACATCGGAAACCTCGATGGTGCCAAACCTCGATGTTTTTGCAGCACTAACAAGAACGGAAAGCTAACTTCGGGTGGAGCCGTAGTTGATATATGTACATACTAGAGGTCTGCAGGAATACATTCTTATTGCGTCAGCCATAGAATACATCCGAATGGAATAGAATGAATGAGTGCAAGAGACACAACGAATTGAATGAGAGGGAGTGAGAGAGTGAGAGAGCATTGTAACTCATGGGCATTCTCTTGCTTTGAAACAGAGTGAGTTGGGGTGGGAAGTAAAAAGAGTGCTTTTGGAATGAGGAATGGAGCCGAATGTCTCGAATGGTTTTTAAAACACTCTATGCATTCATTTATTTTCTTCTGTTGCGCAAAACGCTTCTTAAATACTTCTTTAATAATGAGGGAATTGACCGAAAGGTGAATTATGATAGAGTGTTTTTTTACTTTGTTTCTTAACTGTTATTATTATTTTCTTAGTGTTTATTGTTTAGTTTTTCAAAATTAAATTATTTTGCAAATTTTTTTTAGCGGCAAAATTGTGCTGGAAAATTATTTATTAATAAATATTGAAAATATTTTTACATTTATATAAGTAAAATATGTAAAATAAAATATACAGCATAATAATGAATATTTCTGGAAAAAAAAAATCAATGACTTAATTCACTTTTGAATTATTTTATTATCAGCGTCTAAAAATACAGGCAAATATGCATAGTTGTATTGTACATTCTAGAATGCATTCGAAACAATTCGAATGCGAGCTGTAACTCTAACTCATTCAATTCGGTTTTCATCCCCCGAATGTTGTGCGAGTGAGACCTACACAGTCGCACTCACTCATTCATTAATTTTCGTCTCAGCATTCTATCTCACTCAATTCATTTTCGAAGTTGTGCATTTGAATGTCGTTTTTTAGCTATTCATGCAGACCTCTAATATGTACATACCCTTGCAGTTACAACCGGATATACAGTGGCGTGCAAGTCTGAGTACATTTTTGCAACTTTTGACTTTGGGGTCGCATAAAAATGTTATTACTGTAGTAAATGAAACCAGATTTTGTGTGTTAATTCTTTGAATATTTGTTAACAAAATCTTATACAAAATGTAACAAAAAAAACTAGTTGTTCTGATTAAGAATGTTGAGAAACGGACTCCATTCTGGCGGCGTTGCCAATATTCAAGTTACCATGGCAACGCAGATCGACGCGTCGTCATTTCTTAGTATTAGTTTTTTTTCTGTCTTCTTTATACGCATTCCGGCGCTGCGTCGCTTTTAGTTTTTAAGTTACTTATTCTTCAGCAGTGAATCCGTGAACACGCAGCATAGTACCACTAACCATACAGCCATGGTTAGTGATAGTACATACAGTCCACTTCAATAAAATACATATATTGGAAAATCAACAACGCATTACGTTTCTCATCAAAGAAATAAAAACCAAAAAAAACTCGCATGTACTCAATTATGCTCATTTTAAACACTTTTCCGCTAACGGTTTTTTTCATACTTTGTCTAAAGACCCTTATTTTTAATAACGCTATCTATGCGCGCTGGCATACTTTCTACCAAATTTTCAATAATTTCTTTTTCAGAATATCGGGGTAGTATTTCTTCTTTATAATTCCATTTATTTTTTTAATTGGTCCGACGCTCCACCAAGTAAAACAGCTCCAGACAATGACATTTCCTCCTCCATGTTTCACAGTTTCTTGTACGTGGCGTCTCTGCAGCGACTCATCAGGCTTCTTCCAACAATATTCTTTACCATCCGACTGGTAACGATTGAATTTAGATTCATCAGACCATATAACTTTTTTCCATTCGTCTAGATTCCAATTTTTATGCGCCCTCGCAAATTTTAATCACGCTTTTATATTTTTGTCGGACAAGACAAAGTTTCTTCTTTTTAACTTCTGAGATGTATCCAATGCGCCAAAGTGCTCGACACGCTGTCCACTGGCTGACGGGCTACCTATGGCTGCAGATGCATCCTTGGGTCTACAATTTTTCTCTTTTTTAATTTTTTACATCATAAGCTGCATCAGTCAAAATTCGACGTGGACCGCTTCTTTGTACGTTGGGTACAGCGTTGCGCCTTTTTTGCACACGAATGACTACGGATTTTCAACTTTTCGGATATCATTCGTGTCGAACATCCATTTTCAGTTAAGTTCACAACTGAATCTTCAACGTTTCTAAGCAATTTCTTCATTTTTAAGTTTTAATAGAAAAGAGAAAAAACACGTGAGATTTCATATGTTTTTAGTTAAAAGCTATCATAAATCACTTAAGAACAGAAGCTTCTCAAAAATGAACGGTAAAATTCTGTAATTATGCTTCAATTGCATCAGCTTGCAAAAAGTTCAAAATGAGCATAACTGAGTACTAACGAGATTTTGTTGTTTTTTATTTCTTTATCAGACGAACTTGTTTTTATACCCTTGCTGAGGGTATTTTAATTTTGTCCAAAACAGACATCGCCGACCCTATAAAGTACAGTGGGTCGCAGCTTATTTCGTGCAGGGGAATAAAAAATGTTTAAGTCGTTATTGCCGCTGAACGAATAGGGATATTTAAAAAATTTAAACGCAATATTTTAATTTGGGATATTAACATATTTAATAACTAAAAAAAAACTTCATAAACATAAAAAGAAAAGAATAACGTAACAAAAACAAAATTACAGGCATTTTCAAGGCCGCAGCTTATTTCGTGCACTTAATTATACTTAACATAAAACTCTTATTTTATAACTTAATATTTAGTGTGTCCTCCCTTCTGGTTCTGGACAGCCGTCAGTCGGTTTCTCATTGAAGAAACCAATTTTTTGAAAATCTCCTTTTCCGGATAGCCTGGTCCAATATTTCCCTCAAATTTTCTATCACGTTTAACCCTTTACATGGCAATAACTCCGATTTTCTTGATTTTTTTTTTGTTCGGTAGATAAGTGAAAATAAAAAATACACTTCTTTTTATTTTTTTATTTAATTTTGATTTTACCTTAGTTTTTTTACAAAATGGGGAGTGATGCATATCTGCATCAAATGGTCTTAAAAGGAAAATATGTGTATCTGTCCCATAGAAAGATAATTACATTCATTCAATATTAATAGACAATAATTTTTATTTTAAACGTGTTAATTTAAATGAAAGTTTTTAAAACAATTATTTCTTTTATTAAAACATAAAAATACGCCACATTTTTCGCACTCTGTTTGGGAGAATCCAGTGCAGCTCGGATATTTGCAACGCAGCCGCTTGTCAGTCCAGACAGGCCAATGACCGAATTGATCCTGCCGAACCATTTTGTCCGGCATTGCTTGAGAGGGTCCTTTAAGCTTTTTTTCGTTCAAAGCATGTTGGATATTAGAGCTACGTTTTCCTCGACTTTTTGTAGCGTCCAATTTCGTCAAAGATTCTGCTATTTGCAGACGAAAATCTGCAGAATTAAGCAACTTTTCAGTTGACGCCTTAGCTTTGTGAACACGCTTGTATAAAAGCCACGCATTGCTCACAGTCAAGTCTAGAAGATGGTAAAATATTCTAACTTGCCACCTTTGACTTCTAATTGAAATCTTGTACCTTCCTATAATGCTATCAATTAGGTCGACGCCTCCCATATAGTTATTGTATTGCGCTACTGAAAACGGACGTTCTATTACAATATATTCTTTTTTAGCGCGATCGAATCGACGGGCAGTATCCTTAGGAACAATTCCAGCATAGTTTGACGCTAATGTTACGATTTTATTGTCCATCCATGACGTCAATGAAATCTCGACTCCATCATAATTTGTTACATATTCTGAACATGCGCCTCGTAATGTTTTCTTTCCTTTCGAAAGCTCTTCCATCTTGGAATTCGGAATTCGGTTCTTTCGAATTGTTCCTAATGCCAAAATTCCATCATCAGCTAAGAATTTCAAGAGGGGCAAGGATGTAAAATAATTATCGAAATATAGACGATAGTTTTGGTGCCTTGGTATTTCTCTGGCCAATCTCACAACGCAATTGGATGCAGCACCAAGGTCAGGTTCCTGTGGCAATGTGATGTTTTCCTTGGCCGTATCAAATTCAAATTTATAGCAATAACCTGAATTACCGCTCAGCAGCAATAACTTATATCCCCATTTATGAGGTTTGTTGGGTAAATACCTCTTCATTTGGTTTCGAGCTTTGGTGGAGCAGATTTGCTCATCAACGCAGAGGAACTGCTCCATTGGTATTTTACCGAAACTTGTGTTCAGTTTCTCTACAATTGGCCTTATTTTAAAAAGTCGATCATGTCGAGGATCGCTAGATGGAATAATGTTGTCGTTATTATTAAAATGAATATTATTTCTCATTTCTTCGAACCGTTTTTGCGACATTACATTATAGACAGCAGCCATTCCAATATTTTGGGACCAATACTTAGGCACATTGGGTAAACGTCCAATGGACATGTATAAAACAACACCAACAAATTGACGGAAATCCAAAGACGAGAACGTAAGATTAGAATTTGGATTCTTTTGATGCACGTAGATATTAGATTCATCCCTAATTTCATCAAATAATGATTTAGGAAATAGATGGAAAAAATATTCGATCGGCAATTCAAGCGCCATTATTTCTGATGGTAATGCGGTATTCCCACGGAACTGCAGTTGGCTATCATTTAGAATTAAATTTCGCTGCTTCCAAAGAAGTCTTGCACTCAATTTTTTTATGCTTGGGATTGTTTTGTCACACACCATGCCCACATCAAGGTTTTCTTCACATTGATTTACAGGTTCTTTATCGATCAAGTCCATTGAACGTTCGCCAAGATCTTCCGAGTCTCCATCATCTGAACTACAAATTTCATCTGGTTCTGGGGAGTAGTCGCTCTCACTATCTCCGAAGAAATCAAACTCATCTTCACTTTCGAGTCCATTTATAATTCCAATAATTTGAGATGACGTCAACCGCTTTCCAGACATTATGCTTAAATTATAACGGACAAACATTTTTTTTGTACTAATAAAAGTAATATCAACACAAAACACAGAAAACGAACACGTATACATTGGGACAAACACATAAATAAATCATATAGAAAAACACAAATCACAAAACGAATAAAATTAGAAATGCAACAAGCGAAACATAAATGTTATTTATCAAGATCACGCTGAAAAAGTCATTCATGGTTGCCAGAATTTTTTTATGCCTAAAGCTACTTTGATGCATATCTGCAACAAAGCGAAATTGTTGATTTATTCGTATTATAATGCAACAAACACAAAAACTCGACAATATACAACTAAATATAATATTTACCTGTTTATAAATATAAATTGAATTAACTAAAAACCTTTTTTTGTTATTTATATTTGGATGTGAAACTGCACAACCACAACAGAATACCACATTCACGAAATTGGCGGGAAAAGTAATAAGCTGTTGAGTATTGGACAGAATTCTGAGTGACCAACACTTGTTAAATGAAAAACGAAAGTTTCTGAACAGCATCAAAAAGATTCGAGACAGTTTTGCAACGCACGTTCAAAAATAATTGAATTTAAACGGTATGATGCAGATCTGCATCACCACCATGTAAAGGGTTAAGTCTGGGGATTGGGCTGGTGTTATAAACACGTGGGGACAATTCCAGACGAGCCAAGTCTTCACAATGCTGGCTGAATGCTTCGGATCATTGTCCTGATAGTATCTAAATCGGTCCCTTATGCCCAACTTATCAGCACTTTGAAGCTGGTTTTCCTTCAGCAGAGCCAAATACATTTTGGCGTCCATAATGCCGTCGATGAAAACCAGGTTTCCGACTCCTGAGGCTACCATATAGGCCCAAACCATCACATTACCGCCGCCATGCTTCACCGTAGCTTTTAGGTTCCTTTTTTCCAACTCTGTATTTGGTCGCCGCCACACAAATTGTCGTCCATCCGAACATCCGTCCAAAATTTAACATTTTTGGTTCGGATGGACGACAATTTGTGTGGCGGCGACCAAATACAGAGTTGGAAAAAGGAACCTAAAACCTACGGTGAAACATGGCGGTGGTCACGTCATGGTTTGGGCCTGTATGGCAGCCTCTGGCGTGGGCAACCTCATTTTTATTGATAGAATCATGGATGCCAATATGTATCTGAAAATTTTACAGGATAATCTACTTCAATCTGCTGAAAAACTGGGTATACGAGATCGTTTTAGATTTTACCAAGACAACGATCCGAAGCATTCTGCGGGAATTGTAAAGTCTTGGCTTATCTGGAACTGCCCTCATGTCGTTATAACGCCAGCACAGTCTCCAGATTTGAATGTGATAGAAAATTTATGGGAAATATTGGACAGCGCCATAAGGAAGAGGAAGATTTCCAACAAAAACGAGCTGAAAACTGCTCTTATGGAAGAATGGCAAAAAATTCCAGTGGAAACCAGTGGTGTCATTTCCGCTTTTTTCCCGTCAGATCTGGGTTTTTTTGAAGCGTGATTTAGGCAAGGGTTCAATAATAAAACAATTGGGTTATTTTGTTATAACTTTATTTCCCTTAAACCTGTTAAGGTAAAGGCCAATATTGTTTTTACAATTATTAATTAACACAACTATGGTTGTGGAGTACAGCTTTTAGACTAACTTAAGGGTCTGATCCGGCTGCAGCTCGAGGCCTTTGCCTAGTCGCAGCGCTGTCGCTAAAGGTGCCGGGTCAGCAGTTGGTATCCGGTGACGATCACTCGTTGCACGAGTGCTAGGCCGGGCTCCGGGCGATTGCCCCCAGAGTGCGGATTCGGCAGTTTCTTTACTGCGCGTGTTGGCCACCGGATACGGCCTGCAATTTGGCAATTTCTCCTTGTGAGAACTGGGTGTGTTAACTTCTCCTCCCTTTAAGTGGTTGCCGTCCCGGTGACCCGCCAGCTCCATGTCTTTATTAGTTCCTGGTTCGGGGTGACCTCTGATCTTTAGGTAATGGTAGCCGAGCCAAACGGTGGAGCATAGTAGGAAGAGAGCGAGTAGGGTGAGGGAGTAGCTGAGGAAGGAACCCAAGGTAAGTTCTTCTCTAAGGGTCCTGATGTGGTGGAGGTTGTTAAGACTCAGCTCGTGAAGAAGTGGGAGACTTAGCCGGTTTTGGTGTGTCGTGATGTTGACCACGGTCATGGCCGACACAGCAGGTTTTTTCATCGAACTTCCCAGCTGATTTACGAACCAAGTTCCGTTGAGGGCTATCCTGTCAGAATAGGTTACCAAGTAGGATCCAGATATTCTTTGGTCCCGTCCCTGGTCGTCGGTTATGGTCATGTTGGCCTCGTTTATTATAAGGGTGCCGTGATCTATAACTGTAACTGGATCTAGATGACCTGGGAGCGTAGAGCATTGCGCAATAGCTCCAGAAACTATTTGCTGGGCACAAGTGCCATTTTTGAGCTCCTTGCAGAAGGTGGCTCCAACCGTCGTCTTGCAGTACCCGATGTTAATGTTTCGTTTGGGCACTCAGCGACCAAATTTCCACTTTCGAAGTCCAGAATCTTGTTGTGGTGCTGAACCGGATAGACCGTTATTTTCTTACATACGAGCTTAGGGTTAGGGAATTTAATGAGAAATTGAATGATATCGGAATTTTGAAAAACATTTATACTAGATACTTCTAATATTTCTATTAAACTAATGTTAATAGGCTGCTTGTCTTTAAATTCGCCAATGTCAGAGCTATCTAGAATTGCCGGGCTTACAATATTTAGTTTTGCTAGGGTTAGGCCCATGAGGATATTTTCTAAATCCGTGATTATGATTCTGTTTTTAGCCAAAATAATTTCCAAAAGGTGTGTTTCTTTATTTGTTTCGAATTTTTGAATTTGATTCATTGCGTTTACAAGTTCGTTTAATCGCTCTTGGAATTTGATATTTAATTCAATTTGTCCTTCATCTGCTCTCATTAATTGATCTTGATTGAATTTTATTTGCTCCCAATCGTTAAAGTCGGGTGTGCCTGCAATAACTTTTAAAGCTGTCCCTATTAAGTTTATACTCCTAGCGGCCCTATGATGAATTTTTAGAGTTGCTACTAACTTGCGAATGTGTGTGAGGTCTGTCATTATAACCGGTATTCTGTGGTCTTCAGTAAATGTTCTTGTCAACGTTTCGGTCTGGTCAGCGTAGTCCTCGTAAGTTGTCATGTTCGTCGCGTGTTGTAGGTATCTGTAAGATTCCCAAACTACAATTTCACCGTCCTCTATAGGGATATAGTCCGCGTTCGTATAGTCATTCAGTTTCACCGTTGCGTCTGTTCTAACAGCCGTTAGTGCCCATACTAAAATGTATTTTCCTAACCTAGAAAGATATGAATGAATAAAAAAATGTAAAATTTGTAAAAAGGGTGAGGAGTCTAGTGAGGGTTATTAGCGTAGGTTGTCCTTGTGGACCACCCTCCCTTTAATTAGGACCGTGGTCCCCAGGTCTGCCTCAATAACTTCTTCCGAACATAGCGGTGATAGCTTGTTTCCTAGTCGCTTATTCCCTTTTAGAAAAACTTTCTCGCCGACTTGATAGTCCTTATAGGTCCTATTCTTATTTATTTGGTCAAGTGCCTTTTTTTGGGCTTCTTGAATTTTCTTACTTATTTTTTCCTCGAATTCTGCGGACTTTGAGTGAACGATTTCCATTGGTTTTTTATTAGTTACTGAGTGAATTGAATTATTGTATTTGTTAGTCGCCAAAAGGATTAATTCTACGGTATCATTTAGATTGCGTCCCAGTTTCAGACATCTGGCTATTTCGGCTAGAGTGCTATGAAACCTCTCTACCTGACCGTTTGAGGTGCTATGCAGAGGTGGGGCATTTGAAATGGTGATATTGAAATGATTTAGCAAAATTGATTTAATGGTCTCGGAATTTAGTGATTTTTCATTATCGCAGTAGATTGTTTTTGTTTTTGGGAAAAAATTTATAATGTGTAACAGAGGGGCTTTTATGTCTATGATAGCCCTCGATGCGATGGATTGCACCGTGGCGAATTTCGAGAACTTATCGACGCATGTAAGAAAAAGAGTTCCGTCTGTTGAGAAAATATCAATGTGTAGGATTTCTCCCACAGAAGAAGGAATAGGTGTTTCTGCTACCACCTGCCTAGATGGATGGCGTTTGTATTTGGCCATGGAACTGGTTCGACAGTTTGACGTAATTTCCATTGCTAACCGGAGCATTTTCGGGAAAAAGTAATCCCTTAGAATTTGCTTCACGTTTTCCTGTGCTGCTCGATGAGCTCTATTGTGTTCTGCTATTACGATTTCTTTCTGCTCGGTCGTGTCCGTTATGTCTTGTACGAAGCTTTTTGTGTACTTGAAAGAAGTGCTAGGGAAGGCCTCTATCAGTTGGTGTTGGATAAATGCTAGAGTTGGTAGGGTACAATATATTGCGTTTACCACTTCAGCGTTTACCACTTCCTGTAATACATTTAGCAAGTTTTCCTGGTTGGGGGTTCTAATTATGTGCCTCACCTTGCTTTTAAACAAGATGAACGTTTCCACGGAAAAACTGTTTCCATCCTCAATTATTATTTGATTTCGGAAACAATTTACTGGGTTTTCAGTGGTATCGATGGTGTATGTCAGGGACTGTTCGCTATGAATGGTGGCTACGTCTGATTCCGGAACGTCCTCTAAGGCGTTCATATTCTGGCGAGACAACGCGTCCGCCACGAAATTTTCTTTGCCTGGTTTATAGATCACCTTTGCGCCGTGGTCGTCGATAATCCCCTTCCAGCGCTTCAATTTCGCGTTAGGGTTTTTTTCTGATACGGCAAAGGTGAGTGGTTGGTGATCTGTGAAGATCCGCAGATCTTTTACTCCGTAAAGGTAGTTTCGGAGGTTTTTTAATGCCCAAACAATGGCGAGGAGCTCTCGCTCGTTGGTTGCATAATTTTTTTCGTTGTCACGTAGGCTACGTGATATCATTGTGATTGGGCGGCCATCCTGAGATAGTACCGCCCCAAGTCCGAGACCTGATGCGTCCGTTGTTAAATCGAACGGTCTCTTAAAGTCTGGGTATGACAGCAGAACGTCCTCTGATGCCAAGATTTCTCTCAGCTTGTCGAACGCTTCTCTCTGTTCTTTGCTCATATTGATGTCAATCTTTCTTGATTGATGTTTGCTGACCTTGCCATTTTCTCCCTTCAAAATATTCGTTAGGGGCCTTGCGATTGTCGCGAAGTTTTTGATGAAACACCTGTAGTAGCTTGCTAACCCCAAAAATGATCTGAGATCGAAGAGTGTTTTTGGTGGGGCAAAATTCTTAATGGCTTCTACCTTTTCGGGTGATGTTCGAAGTCCCCCCTGCGACACTATGAACCCTAGGTATTCAACGTTCTTTTTAAAGAACTTTGACTTTTCTTGGGATACTCTCATGCCTGCTTCTAAGAGTTTTGTTAAGACCCAATCCACGTCCTTTACGTGGTCTTCTTTTGTTTTTGAGAAGATTATGACGTCATCTACATATACGTAGCATAACTTAGAGATTCCCTCTCTTAGAACGTCATCTATGGCCCTTTGAAAGATGCTCGGGGCATTTTTAAGTCCGAATGGCATTCTACAGAACTCGTATTTGCCATTGTTTATGGAAAAGGCAGTTTTTTCCCTGTCTTTTTCCGCCAGTTCTATCTGGTGAAAGCCTGATTTGAGGTCGAGCGTTGTGAAAAATTGTGACTCGCCCATGTTTGACAATATTGTCGAAATTGTAGGAATAGGATATCTATCATCTACGGTTCTTTGGTTTAGCTTTCTGAAGTCTATAACCAAACGCTTCTTCTTAGCCCCATTTGGGTCTGTTCCCTTTTTATCTACAACCCAGGTGGGGTTATTATATGGGGACTTGGATGGCCTTATTACGCCGCCCGCAAGAAGTTGTTTAACCTCTGCATTGACGAATTCGGTTACACCCATGGGGTGCGGGTACGACCTGGAGTACACCGGTTCCCCATCAGTTTTAATTGTGGCTATAGTGTTTATGTTAAATGGCAGCGCTTCGTCCGGATCGGCGAAGGCTTTATGATTTTTACAATCATTTTATCAAAGGTGGCTTTTATTGCCAGGGGAACGTCTTCATCATCAATTTTAATAAAATTTACGTTTTCCGCCTTGGTGAATTTAATATTTTCGTTTCCGTTGTTTGTGTGCAGGATATTGCCGGTAAAATCGAGTTTCGCATTCACTTGTTTAAGCAAGTCGAGCCCGATAATGCCGTCGAAGTCTCTGAGGTTATTTAGTATAAAAAAGGGTGTTTTTACGTTAAAAACAGAAACTAGACATTTTTTGTCAATTTTGGTGAATCCATGGATTGACTTCACCGTGAAGGGTTTCTCCGCTGCCACGATGCCTTTCAGCCCCGGGATTGGAGTAATGTAATTTTTTGAAGTTCCTGTGTCTAAAAGTAATTTTATTTCTTTTCCTGCTACCGTACGTGTGATGTAAGGGAGCAGGGATTTTACCCTAAAAAATTACAAGAGTCGTCTGCGTCCAGTTCGTCTTCTATTTCAGTGGCACAGGCTTGTGCTAAAGAGTCATAGTCTTCGTCGTGGTTTTTTTCTTCTGGCATGAAGTTTACTTTTTGCTGGAATCGTTCTGACTGCCCCTTTTGCCATATTGTGGGCTGTCTAAACCTGGAAGAGGTATCGACCTCCATTGGCTCTGGAGCTGACTGACCCTGAGTGTTGTAGGGTCTTTGTTTAAAGGAACCATTTTGGCTGTTGGTTCCCTTCTGAGTCCTAATGAAGTGAGGAGTTTTTTTTATTGCCCCCGAGTTTTGGGTATTTTCGTAATGGGTCTGGGGATTTTTCCAACCTGCTTGCCGTTGGATATTCGGCTTATGTGTTCTTTCCTCATAGTGTCGAGCGAAAGTGGCCGCAAAGGCGCTTCTTTCGTTACTTGATTCAGCCTCTTGTGCCAGTGCTAATGCTGTTGGCAGGTCTCGTGGCTGTGCCGGAAAAACGGCTATTTTTAGAGATTTTTTTAGGCCAGATACGAACGCATGTAAAGCGTCATTTCTGTGTTGCCCATTTAAGACAGCTGCTGCGGCTGCGTCGTGTGTCATAATTGTCTTGTTTGTTAAAAGCGTTAGCTTTCGTTCTACTTCGTCGTAGTACTTAAGCAGGGGCAGCTCCCCTTGTCTGCATAAGCTTAATTCTTGTTTAATAACGTGCGTCGGAGTTTTGTCCGCGTACGTAAAATCTAGGCGTGCCAGTATGGCATGAAAATTGAATACTGTGTTAAAAGAGGATAATACAGCAGCCGCTGGTCCTCTAACTTTATTTTTTAGTATTCCTACCGCCTGATAATGTCGGCTACTGCCATCGTAAGGTTCAAAAACCTTATAGGCTGCGGTGGCGGTTTGCCTCCAGGACACATAATTTTCTTGCTTGCCGTCAAATTCTGGGACAGATTTGACCATGTCAAGGGGTTCATTACACTGTATCTCTGTTTTTAATTCAATTTCTTGAAATGTCTGAATATTAGGAATAGTATCTCTACATTTAAGTGAGTTTAATTCCTTCATGACTGCGGCTAGTTTGCTATCAAACAGTTCCTGTTGCTCTTGGAGTGCGCCAGCTATGGCAGCTTCCATACTCGCAATTTGATCTTCCTGCATTCTTTGTGTCCACTGGTGGGTTTCTGTGTTTTGGACGTTGAGAGCGCTGTCTCGAATAAGTGCTACCCTACTGGTAGACGGGGAACAATCTACCTCACTTTGTTGAAGTGTTTTCTGTTTTCCTACTTTTGTTTCCAAAAGCTTCCTGTATTCTGTGAGAACCTCTTCGTCCGATGAAAATTCTTCATTAATTCTGTGCGTGGGTGTGGCTGAATCGGTTTCAGCATTAAATATATTTCCCAATTACATTCCCAGTATTTTTTCCAATGAGAGAAAAAAAAAATAACTTCTATCTGAACTTTTTTTATTTGTGCTTCAAAAATCAATTACGAGCTTGATGAATATTTATTATTAAAAATTAAATACCAAAATAGTAAGGAAGATTTAGTATTAAAAAGATTTGTTTCCTACAAAGAATATTATTTAGTTGGTGATAGATTTTTATAAGGGAATTAATAATGTTCCCTTTATTTTCTGAATGCTTTCAATGTTGGCGAAGAATTTAGACAAGAAGCCTACTCACATTTCTTATTAATATTGTGTGGTCGCTGCTATTTTTGTCGTCGCTGCTGTTGTTGCCGTCGCTGCTGTTGTTGCCGTCGCTGCTGTTGTTGCCGTCGCTGCTGTTGTTGCCGTCGCTGATACTGTTGCCGTCGCTGTTGCTGCTGTCTTCGCTGCTACTGTTGCTGCTGCCGTCTTTGTTGTATCGGGTGGGGCGGGGTAACTTAATAGCTCCCTTTGTTTTTGTTATTTTATCTTCGGAACAAGCTGCAAGCACGATGGAATTGCAGCTTGTTTTTTATTTTTATTTTATTGTTTGCAATTTTATTTGTATGGTAATTGCACTGCACTCGAGTGTTTGGAACTCAGGATTTTTTATTATTTCTTTGTAGAATTATTGAACCGTGCATCAGTTCGGTTTGTTGAGTTTTTTTCTTTTAATGTTTATTTCACTTTTTCCGGCTTTTTTTCTTTGGGTGCGGGTTTTTTAACTACGTTTGGGCGTCAGTTATTATTAAGATCGGGCTGTTATATTTGATTGTTTCCCTTAAGCCTGTTTAGGCAAGGGTTCAATAATAAAACAATTGGGTTATTTTGTTATAACTTTATTTCCCTTAAACCTGTTAAGGTAAAGGCCAATATTGTTTTTACAATTAATAATTAACACAACTATGGTTGTGGAGTACAGCTTTTAGACTAACTTAAGGGTCTGATCCGGCTGCAGCTCGAGGCCTTTGCCTAGTCGCAGCGCTGTCGCTAAAGGTGCCGGGTCAGCAGTTGGTATCCGGTGACGATCACTCGTTGCACGAGTGCTAGGCCGGGCTCCGGGCGATTGCCCCCAGAGTGCGGATTCGGCAGTTTCTTTACTGCGCGTGTTGGCCACCGGATACGGCCTGCAATTTGGCAATTTCTCCTTGTGAGAACTGGGTGTGTTAACTTAGATAAAATTGAACGACTGTACAACGACATAACCCTGGTAGAGTGGGAAAATGTCGATGATACTGTTAAGTTCTGGGCTGAAGTTCTTAAATATCGGGATTCTGGCGGAAACTGCCGTTTTCAGGAATTGGCTTCTGTTGCTCTGCAAATGCAGTCCTGCCTTGGTCGAATGCCGAATGTATAAGGTCCATATTTTAATTTGTATCTTAAAATTATAAATTAATTTACTTAAAATTTAAGGTACGGGCTGCGTCGACACAATATGTGCTGTTTTAACTATAATATACCACCCAGCTGCCTATCTACAATTGAAGACGAGAAATTTTATCCAACTGATGATGATGATAATATTGACGACATCTTAAATATAATATAGATCTTAATTTTTGTACATTATTGTTTTTTTTGTTTCTTTGTAATGATATCCGTTAGAGAATTACCCATATATTTTATGTTAAGTGGAACTGAGGGCTTATTAGTGAATAACATGCAGTACATTGCCTTATAAAAATCAGTTTTTTTTCTTAACTTTTTTTCTCTGTTATTCCGCTTTTTTTAGCTTTTTTTTTTCGTTGATCCAGCTTTTTTTGCTCAGAAAAAAGTGACACCACTGGTGGAAACCACTAAAAAGTTAGTTTCCTCCATGGGTAGTCGTCTCAAAGCTGTCCTGAACCAGAAAGGAGGATATACAAAATATTAGCGGTTAAGATAGAATTAATAAGTTAAGTAGAATCTACTGCACGAAATAAGCTGCGGCATGGAAAAAGCCTGTATATTTTGTTTTTTTTTAATAATTATTTTGTTTTTATGATTAAGAAAATCGTTTTTATTTAATAAACATGTTAATATTCCCCATTAAAATACTGCATTTAAATTTTTCTGTTATCTTGCTTAGTTTAGCCGGAATAACGACCAGAACTTTTTTTAGGTAACTGCACGAAATAAGCTGCGAGCCACTGTATGTTCTTTATCAGGATCACCTCCTGAGTTGATAAACAGTGCCCACAACATTTATTCGTACACCCCATATTTTTAACATCAAGCATCTGAAACTTGGTTTATATTAACGTAACTAAAACAAAACTTTATTGAACAATATTTTTATACCCGTGCAGAGGGTATTATAATTTTGTCCAAAAGTGTGCAACGCAGTGAAGGAGACATCTCCGACCCTATAAAGTATATATATTCTTGATCAGGATCACCTCCTGAGTTGATATGAGCATGTCCGTCTGTCCGTCTGTCTGTCTGTTTCTACGCGAACTAGTCTCTCAGTTTTAAAGCTATCGACTTGAAACTTTGCACACACCCTTCTTTCCTTTGCACGCAGTATAGAAGTCGGAACGACCGAGATCGGCCGACTATATCCTATAGCTGCCATATAACTGATTGATCGGAAATGGTATAACTTTGGTGTTTTAAGAGTTAGAGAGCAAAATTTTTGGCATAACATTACGACATGCCAAATTTCATAAGGATCGGCCGACTATATCCTATAGCTGCCATATAACTGAACGATCGGAAATGACCCAACTTCCGTGTTTTTGAAGATAGAAAGCTGGAATTTAATGCAGATTCTATTCTATATTCCGGTTTTAACTGCAAGGGTATATCAACTTCGGCTCCGCCCGAAGTTAGCTTTTCTTTCTTGTTATTGAAATACTTTATACTGAAATACTAAATACTGAAAGTATTTTTCTAATGCAGATAAACAAAAAAACTATTGAATTCATTTTCAAAACATATAAGAAATTTTTAAAAACAAAGATAAGGCACTTTTTTACGCAAACAAATTATTCGTACAGTAATAAAATAACAAAAATTGTGTTATAGAAATCGGACGAAAATCTTTTTTTTAATACTTTGTAGGACCACCTTTGGCCTTAATGACTGCCTCTAAACGTCGACGCATACTTTTGACCAAACGTTTGGTGTCATCAACCGATATTTTTTCCAACTCAGTTCGTATGGCTGTTTCGAGAGTGGCCTTTGATGTTATTGGGTGTTTTCTGATCCTGCGCACCATTAAATCCCAGAGGTGTCCTATTGGATTCAAATCCGGTGACTGCGGTTGGGTTTTAAACTGTTTGCAGTTGTAAATAAGCCACTCTTGTACGAGATATGAATCATGTTTTGGGTCATTATCTTGCTGAAACAAAAACTTTTGCGGATCTAACCCAAGTTTTGCGGCACTTTGATATAAATTATTTTTTAAAATGACCAAATATGTACATGTGTTTGTTCATTTTATCAGTGATAAACACCATCTGACCAGGTCCTGATGCTGCCATACACCCCCAAACTATCGTACGAGCGCTGACAATAAAGCAGTGGTGGGCAAACTCTCATTTTACATAGCACGCGAGTATAGGGTAGGAAATTCTGCCGCAGCGCTGCCGGCACACTGACAGTGCGAGCACTCTCAAATTTTTTTTAGAAGCTCTCTCATTTGCTCTCATTTTGATTCATTTGACAGCCCAAACTAAAATCAAAATTTTTCCACTGAGGAAAATTTTCTCATAAATTGGGTTGGAAAAAGTTTTCTTCATGGAGAATATAGATAGGGAAGCGTAGTTTTTCATTTGTTTAAGAAATGTTGCTAGCAAAACTTTTGAATTAACGAAAAATGAAATAAAAAATACTTTTTTTTCGCTCAGTGAATTTTGCTCTCATTGTTTTTCTCTGCTACGCACACACTCAAATTTTAAACATGTGTTACTTTTGCCCCCCACTGCAATAAAGTAAGGTCTCCAATTTTTTTTTCATAGAAAATTACATTTATTTAAAAAAGCGACACACCATTGGAAAGGCCAAGGTCTTGGCATTTTTTTCCAACACCTTGCGCATTCGCACGATGAACTTGTCTATGCCGGCAGAATACCACTCTCTATGCGCCTCGCACAGCCAGGTGTTGATACTGCAAGTTGTTCACAAGGATATGACGGATTGTTTCGCTGCAAAACACTCCTCCAAGCTTCTCTTCCAAGTTCCTAATTGTCGCACGGCGGTTTTTGAGCATTTCAGCCTCCACTGCTTGAACAATCGCATCCGAGACCGACGCACACTGGGGCAGAATCCTGAAAAGATGCCTTTAAATCAACGCTTACTTCGATTGAGATGAAATTCGGTATCCTTACGTTTTATGGGTCGCTGATCACGAATCTGAAGTCAAAAGCCATAAATTCAAAATGGCCGACACAATATGGCGGACTTATCTCTTTAGAATTGCACGAATTAGGTTAAAATTAATTTTGTGGTGGTAATTTCACTTCCAAAATGAATGTAATGTACTAATAAAGATACCCATTACTAGAAAAAAACAATTTTTTCAAAGAATAATATTTTTATTATAAAATGATGCACATTGCGTTTATCCATTTTGTAAAAAATACTTATTTTCTTAATTACTTAATTACTTAATTTTACCTAATTGTTATTGAAAATCTGATCCTTATCATCTTCATCATTATCTTCGTCATCATCATTTTCTTCATCATCTGACTTGTGCAGGGCTGAAGCTTTTACCATAAACAGTACTTCTTTCGGAATATTCTTTTCTATTATTTTTGCTGGTTTTTGCTTGCTGCTGATCATAGGATCAGAACTTAGAAGAAAAGAATTAAAAATATCACTATTAGATTTTTCTCTGCTGCATTTTCGCGAATTGTGCTCCCTGTAGCGCTTGAAGTCCTTGTTCCTTGCCTCCTGTGATGCTTCTGTCAATTGTCCGATAGGAAGAAGAGCAAAGGAAATTATTTCTGGTCCATGGATCAAATACTTATGTACTGTAGGTGGCATGTAGTACCATGGGTATAAGGAAACGAAATATCTGGCAGTATCAAGTGCAAATATCCTGTACTTTTCGGGATCTATGTCAATCCCACTCGCCACAGCAATCAATATAACGTGGAGTTTTTTAATTAAATCCATATCTACATTAGTAATTTTTTCGGATAACTCTGGATTTTGTAAGAAACGCCTAGCCGTGTTTCCATCGTTAGTATTACCGAAACCCGGCTTCGGTTTATCCACAATTAGCCCACATTTTTCCTTAAACTCTTTTTTGTATACGAGCTTTATTTTCAGCAACGAGTTGTTTTTCATTTTCCCCACGAGCTTGCCATTTTTTATAGGTAGCTTATATGCCAAATGCAGTAGACATTCGAAGCATCGAATCCAACCATGTAGAACAGACAGACCAAATTTCAAATTATCTGTCTTCACTTTCCTACATACAATGTTATCTATATCATTAAAATCTTTTGAAGTTCCACCACACAAGAAGCATTTCATAGTTGACGTTGTTTCTGCAAGGGCATTGCACACCTTCCCATCCACCATTGATAAAATTAGGGTATGACGAATTTTTAATTTTTTTGAACTGCTACTTATGACGCTTTCTTAAAGATATTTGGATTTCCATCTCACGATTTGTCTGAATGGACACATCAACGGATTCCTTCTGAAATTCAAATCTTATTGGTCTACAATATCTTGTTGACGCAGGGCTTGGGTTATGCCATATGATAACATCCTTAGTCATGAAACGAAGCGGTACGAGACAAACGATAAATACAGCTGAATAGTTAGCTTTAGAGTCTTGAAACGCTTGTTTATAAGAGCTGTGTCCCGAGGATCCATCAAATCCCCACTTAGATATTAGACACATTTCCTGAAGTTGGTCATCACTCAGGGTATTTATGACAGTAGTCAATGTTTGACATAATCTCATAATAGTATGGTCTAACAGAGATTGCAGTTTTACTGAAGCGCCAGTTTCAGTTACAATAATATCTGTTGGATAGTAAAGTTTTTTAGCTCCTTGAACTGATTTATATGAAGGGAATTTTTCAGGATTACTTCTTCTTATCACATCTACTGCTCGCGCGATAGTTTAGCTTCTATCAGGACAGACAATGCATCTTCAGGAGACAGTTGTTGTGGTTTTAGAGATTTCTCATAAGCTTTTTCATAACACTTAGCTCGTTCAGGATGGTCAGAAATATCTTTTATAAGCTTTGAAGCATGCACTTGACCTTCAGCTCGTAAATTCATTCAAGTCGCGTAAACCAACTCTGTGGTAGAACATGATTCACGTAATTGTTTAGTCTTCAAACGTTTAGTTTTTTCTGAAGAGTCCTTAAAAGATAAAACTGGTCGACCTTGACCTGTTTTAACTGTTGAATTTATAGTACTCGGAAAAGTAATTGAACTCTCAAGCCACTCTTTATTATATTTTTCAAATTTTTCTTTTATTCTACTCGCTTTGCACCATCTTGACTTATACTGGAACTTGAAACTACTCAATTTTTTTTTTTTATATCCTTGACTTAACCACTTGTTCGTTTTTGTATCTCTCTTACCAAAGACATGTATTGTTTTTCGAAACTCTTCTCGCCAGAACTGGACATTAAATTTAAAAGTTCTTTTCTTGTAATACATAATGTATAAGAAGACATTTCTGAAAGAAAAATTATCTCGGATCCTGGTCGGATTTATACACGAAAAAATTCCGATTTTATAAGAACTTATAAAAACATGTGTTCACCCGGCCCGCCAAATGTTTCCTCCCAGGTTCGCGCCAAATGCTTCCTACCAGGTTCGCGCCAAAAATTCCGTTTTGAAGGTTTCTAGTAAATTTTTTCAGAAGATAATATTTTAAGTTTGACTCGTTTGATTTACTCTTTTTTAATTACGAAACTGATAAAATTTGCGAAGTTTTTAGTGAGAAATCCGTATGTTTTGAAGAAAATTAATAATAGCGTTGTCGGCGTATAGGAACAAATTGGGACCTGTCGACATTGACGCGGGCGCACTGTTCAAATCGTTATATTTTCTAAAGAAGCAAAATATAGCAGAAAACAAAAATTGCTTGTAATAGCCTATACAGTAATAATTATTTTCAGATAACAACCAACCTTTAAAAATGCTTCGAACCCTAACAAAATATCTATTGTTTATTAATTTTCCAATCATACAACTACACCATTAACTTTATCTCGACTAACGGAAACTATTCAAAATTCATATGAAAAACCATTACTTAAAGATATTTACCTACCTGGGGATATGGATTCCATTGCACAATATAAAATAAAAAGAATTATTTAGTTGTCAAACTAATAGGAACTTGCGAGTAAATCACAACTACTGAATAGCGCGGTCAGCATGACGAAGTTCACTTAACACTTAATAACCGAATATATTTTTTGTTTGGTTTCTTAACATCATCTAAAAGTACCTTACTTATTCTACTAATGATGCAATGTAATGAGAGAGTACTGCAATCACTTTCTTTTTTCTCAATTTTTGGCGTCTTATTGGGATTCTGCCCCAGTGTGCGACGGTCGGCCACTTCTCTCCTCGTCGTGAACATTAGTGCGCCCGGAATTGAAGTCGCGGCTCCACTTACGCACGTTTTACACTTTTCCCCGTAAACTTCAACTAGCTGACGATGGTTTTCAATAGGTGTCACCATTTCGCACTCAAAAAACGTATTACAGAACGCAATTCGCACTTGGACGCTGACGCGGGGGGTACCACCATCGTTGACGGCTGCTCAGCCAAGACTAGGGATGCGAAAAATATATCAAAATATTGATATATCGATATTTTTTGAGAAAAATAAATATTTTTATCATAAAGCCTAGTACTGTGACGACGAAAATCCGCTGTCGCTGTGACAGCTGTCAAACTGCATATAAAAAAACGGTGTAAAAAAAGGAAGAAGAAGAAATTTTTGTCTCTTAAGCCTAGTACTGAGTTGACGAAAATCCGCTCTTGAAAATCTGACAGCTGTCAAACTCCATATAAAAAAACGGTATAAAAAAAAGAAGAAGAATTTTTCGTCTCCTAAATTTTTCGGGTACTGTGTTGAGAAAAATTTTAGCTATCGAATTGAATGGCGTTGCCGGATCAAAAAAAATAAACAGCTGATTTTGGGGTCTTGAAATAAATCATTTTATTTTTTTTTTTTTTTTATATATTAAGTTACTTCCTGTAGTGGAAGGATTATTTGGCCTCCCCGTTTAGACGGGTTAACGCCACAGCCAATGTATGAAATCTTATTTCAGGAGATCTAAAAAATTGCGCTTGTATTAAAGACAATAATTTTTATAAATTAATTTTGGCTTGCTTTAAGAACGACGTTATCGATATGTAGTTGTCGATTGGTTCATTTACAAAGAAGCGATAAATATCATTATATTTTAAAAGTGTTGGAAAATGGCGGCGAATGCTTGAGTATTTTGTACACATTAAAATAAGATGGAAATATTTTCCACTGCATTGCATGTGTCGCAAAGAGCATTGTCAAAAATATTCATTTTGGATATCGTGAACTTATCGAACGCATGTCCGCTAAGGATTCTATTTAATTGTTTTGTGTCTAAACGGTCGAAAATATCCGTTTTATAGAACCAGGGTTTCTTCGTGATGAAAGGCCTAAAGTTTGAATAGCCTATATTACGTTCCATAGAGAAAACGTTATAGTCTCTTTCCCAATCATCTTGAATATAATGAAAAATATAGTTGATCGCATCACTCAATGTCCATCTAACATATTTGAAGGAGCCGTGTATAGAAGCGTTTTTTGCTGCTCTATCAGCAATTTCGTTTTCCCAAATATTTGCATGGCTGGGTATGTGGTGAACTACAACCTTTGAGAGCGTGGGACAACTTTCGATTTTGGAGAATATTTCCTGGGCAATATAATTGTTGGAGCCGTTATTTTGTAGAGTTTGTATAGCGCCAAGGCTATCCGTCAGTATGGCTATCTTTGGGAAGCAGTTGGAAATTGCAAAATCAATGGCTTTTTCCAAGGCTAAAAGTTCAGCGGTCATAGACGATAGCTTTTTGTTAGTAAAGAAACTATCAACAGTATTTGACTTTGAATGAACAAATGCATAACCTGTAAAATTTTCCGAGACTGAACCGTCCGTGTAAAAAATTTCCATGTGTAAGTTATTAAAAGAATTCAATTTTTCGTTCAACAAAGTAAAAACAATGACTTCATTAGCTTGCTTTTTGTTAACGCAGGTACCTTTAAAAAAATTTGTGTCTAGGGATAATTTGCAAGGAAAAGTAAAAATAGGGTTGATGGGAGCAATATGATTAAAAAGGTTTATATATTTAGAATAAATTCTACTACAGCTGGTTTTAGTGTATGAGTATGAGGTAAGAGTAAGAGGTAAGAGTGAAGCAGATGGAAGTTTGTACGCGAAGGATTTGGCTAACTCTTTAGCTGTAGCGAATTCAATTCTGTAAATGGGAGGTAGTTCAGCAGCGAGATGATAAATAATTTTGACAGGAGTTGACTTAATAAGGCCTAATGCTTTTCTCAGGTGAAAATTAGCGTGGGAATTAATAATATTAAGAGCTGCTTTAGACAAGTTAGCAAATGAGGAACAGGCGTACTCAAACCTAGATCTTATAAAAGCTTTATAAAAAAGAAGCGATTTACTTGGATGAACTCCGAAGTGGCAACCACTTAGCATTTGTAGAAACACATTTATTTGATTTGATTTTGAAATAATTTTTTTAACATGTGGTACAGACGAGTTGTTAGAACTTATGATTCTACCCAAATAGTTGACACTATTTACATTATTTAAGGTGATGTTATTACACTGTACGTTAAGAGGTCTTCTCATAAGATTTAAGTGTATAGTGGCTGATTTATTTGCATTAAATGAAAGATTGATTAAATTGCACATTTCCCTAAAAAGATTCACTTTCTGCTCTAATTTAGATTCAGCCAACGAAAAAACCTTGTCATAGCAGACTAAAAAAAAATCGTCCGCGTACTGGAAAAGAGTACTGTCATGATTGTTGCTTAGATTATGAAGCTCAAGAGTGTAAAGATTAAATAGAATTGGGCTAAGACAGCTTCCCTGACTAACCCCTTTGTCGACTGTAACCTCTGCCTTGCCCAAAGTTAAAATTCTTTTATTAAGGAAATTGATAATGAATTTAATATGGGAGTGGTTAAAACCTAAATTAACTAATTTTTTACCTAGGATAGGAATTTTGACCGCGTCAAACGCTTTGTTTAAATCAAGAACAGCTGCTGTAACATGGAAGCCACGAGCTTTTAAATTAGCTATAGTGTTGATCACATCATTGATACATTGCGATGTTGAATGGTTTTTCCTAAAAGCATAGGACCTTGGAGGGAGGATTTCGTGTCTATTAATGTGATTCTCCATACTCGATTTAATTAGGCCCTCTAAACATTTGAAAATTACACTTAGAAGGCAAATAGGTCTATTGTTTGTAATTATAGAAGAGTCAAGGTTTTTTTTTGGCACAGGAATAACTTTTATTCTACGCCAATTATCTGGAATATTACCTTGGTCTAAAGTAGAATTAAGCAAGGAAACAAGGTTTTCTAATTGCACAGTAGGTAAGGCTAGGAGCATTCTATATGAAATCTTATCGAGTCCCTTAGCAGAATCAGGGTTACGGGATTTGAGAAAGACAAGAAGTTCATGATATGTGAAGTTTGAGATAGAATTTGTGTAAAGTAAGTCGTCAGGGAAAATAACATCAGAACAAGTATCAGTGTTAGGAGCTGTGGCTATTTGGCTAAGAAAAGCTTGGTGGTCCGAGTCAGAAAATGAACTTTTGGAAGGTTTTATTTGTTTATAAAGTTTAAGGGAATGAATTTTTCCCCACATATCTTTCATTGAGGTAGGGTCAGATAAATCATCTAAAAGCCTGTTTAGGTTATTCTTTCTCATTTTATAAAAGTAATTATTAAGTTTTCTATTACTGTTAATATAGGCAATAGCATCTGTATAAAGCTTGGATTTAAAATATTTTTGTCTGCACGCGTTTCTTAGCCTAAACAGTTTTTCACAAACCTCATCCCAATATTTTTTAGGAACGTATCTATTATTCCCATTTAATTTTATCGTATTATTGGCGTGAATGTTTTGAGAAGAAGTAAAAAGGGTGTCTAGAGAAGTAATATGAACATTTGAGAAATCTTTAATAATTTTTGGGTGATTATATTTATAAGAGTTGAAAGAAGCCGAAACATTATCAACTTCAATTAAAACCGGAAAGTGATTGCTATTCGAAATTTTAGAATTAACTGAAGCCCATTTAAATCTAAGATGATTATTATTTGTGAAAGTGACATCAAGGGTAGAGAAATAGGACGGATTAGGTGAGTAGGTTGGATCGCCATTGTTAATGCAGAAAAATCCTGAATTTAAAAGAGCGTTTTCCAAGATGACTCCTCTGGCATCCAGCGTGTTGTTACCCCAAATACTAGATTTGGCATTAAAATCGCCACCTATAATAGAAGTACCGTTCAGTTCAGACGCAATAGAAAATAAATCGTTACAACCTTGTTCAAAAGAATTAGCGTTAGGATTGGGTGCGGCATAGATACTAAAAATGTTTATATTGTTTTTTAGATTCGTTGTACAGACACCAACTGCTTCAATATTAATGTTACATTTAATTTTCCTAAAACGTATATGTTTTTTTAGATAAATACCAACGCCTCCATACCCGTCGGCACGAGGTTTACACACAAAATTATAATAAGCTAGGCTACACATAGAATTGTTTGGAATCCAGATTTCTGACAAAATTGCTATGTCTATATTATTATTAACTAAAAATAGTTCTAACAGATGTTTATTGTTATTAGCAGTTAAGCTCTGAATATTGTATTGGAGGATTTTAAGAGTCATTATTATTTATTATTATTATTATTAGTCATTATTATTTATTATTATTTTTTTTTAAGAAAAGTATATAGACAAGCAACATTAAAGAACTATTGTAACGATTGGTTAATTTTAATTAAATCAATTTTTGAATTTGTAATAGAAATACGATCTTTTAAATTAACTAAAAAGTTTCTTGATTCAGGAACTAATATCGAATTTTCGTTGACTAAAAAAGAGGAAATGTCTAGGGCTAGTTGGTTTAAACTTTTTTCTGCAGCTTCTAGAGCTGGGTTGTTGCAATTATAAATTTCAACTTGTTCAGCAGAGAAAGGATCTTTAGATTGGGTATTAATGAATTTTTCTTTGAGAGAGTACTCATGTTTTTTAAGAGCAGCTTTCCAGCTGATCATTGTGTCGTTGGTATTGTTTTCCTCATTTTTTTTGTTAAGAGAGATCTTAACCACTTTGTTAAAAGGGTTATTTTCAAATAAATGTTGCGTGGCTTATTTGGTGTTATTTTGTAAAATTGGTGTAGTAGATTTCCTTTGCCATGATGGCTGTGGGAAAAGAGTTATGTCGTTAGTATCAACTTCATCTAAAATTTGAAACAGAGAGGGATATCTAATTTTCGCTTCTGATTTTGATAAGTTTTCAAGTGTCATGCACTTTTTAATTGCATAGGCTCTTTTACGAGCAGGACAATCAAGAGAGGTGGCTACGTGAGATTGTTTGCAGTTAGCGCAAACCAATTGGCTACATTGCTGCTCTTTGGTATGAGATAATGAACAGCTACTACATTTTTGATCAGCTTGTTTGCAATTTTGAGCAAAATGATTAAACCTAAAACAGCGATAACATTGGCTGAAAGGTACATACGGACTAACGTTAACTTTAGTGTATAAAAAGACGACTTCATTGGGAATTTGTGTACCTTTAAAGAGAATTTTAACCCTTGAAGTGTTAATAAATTTATCTTTAACCTCTTTATCCCTAGTTTTAACCCGAATGATCTCGTGAATCGGTACAGAGGAGAAAATGTACTCTTTCAGTTCGGAGTCGGAGAACTTTGTAGGAATATTAAAAATAATACCCATTTTAAAAATAAAGTGTTTTAAAATCTTGGGTTCATAGCAATTATTTTTCAAATCTGACAATAAAATGTCATTAGCTGCCGCAGCAGACTTAAACTCAGCTTTGCAGCGTCCAAAGCCAATCTTACTGACGGATATAATGTCTTTGATTTTGAGTTTCAGAAGTGTAGCATTCAAATCTAGCGGATTAATTGGGACTCTGTTCTGTCGGCTCTCTAAGCCAGTATCTCCGATTTTGTCAATATAGACCACAAAGGGCCCTTTGTGAGAAATGTCATACAAAATTTCATTTTTATCCAATTGCAAATTTTCTTCCAAGCAAACATTTTCTAACTTTCTCTTCTTTTCTTCTTTTTGACTTTGATTCGTTGAATTGTTCCCATCGTGTCCAGTCAAATCCTCCATATCCGAAATAACTACTTCATCACAAATTCTTTTTGGTCTCTTGAAAGTGGCCTGCTCCGAGGAAGGGATGGGACCCTTGGCCTCGTGGGCCATTTTTGTTTTGATTTTCCCCGTAACAAACAAAAAAAGCGAATATTTTTAGCAAAAAAACAAAAAAAATAATTTACAACTTTCAACTTTTTTTTAAAAAAAAACTTTTTTTTTTTTTTTTTTTTTCTCCGGTTTTTTTTTGAAGTACCGTTCCGAGTCAAAGTAAAACGAATACTGAATCATTTTATTTATTTCGATAGCTAAAACATGGAGGGAAAATTGATGAAAGGAAAAAATAGTCAGCGCGAAAAATTTTCGGTCAGGTCGAAAAACTTTCGGCGCGAAAAAAAAAGTGCGGTCAGGGCGAAGCCCATAATATAGGATTTGACCCGCAGGGGCATTTTAATGCCATAAAATGGCATTGAAATGATTTGTGATTGATTTTGATTTTGACCCTCTTTTTCTTAATCAGCTCCTTAGCGGCGAAATACATAAACAAAACACCAACATCCAATCGTTTTGAATTCATTTTTGCTTATTTGTTTTTTGTTTACAAACAACAGCTGTTCAGTATTACCTTATTTCTTAATTTTTTTGGTCACACTAGCTCGGTAGCCGAATAAAGTGCGATTTCGTTATCGGATTTTCGTCGTCAGAGTACTAGGCTTTAGAGGTGGAGAACTATCGATGGCACTATCGCCACTATCGATGGTTTAGCACTATCGAGCCACCATCGATGGCAGCAGACACCTTCGATAGTGGCCCATCCACTATCGATGGTGCCATCGATAGTGCGCTTCTTACATCCCTAAAAAATTTGTTCGCGCATTTTCTGTGTCGGCGTCAAATGGAAAAGCGAGGAAAAATTTAAAAACAAGAAACAATTAATATGGATCGCTTTTTAAATCTTGGTATGTTTACTATATTATATACGTAAGCGTTTTGATCTATAATTTGTTTAATTTAAGGTAAACGTCGAGTGTCTGCATCAAGTGCCGACAAGCCGGACTGTGAGTGCTCCTCCAGCACAGACTCTGAAAAAGATTTGGAACCAAATCGACAGAGTAACAAAAAGAAGTCGAAAATTTCACATGTTTGGAAATATTTTAAAAGGTCTGACGACAAGAAATATGCCAAATGTCTCGATTGTGGCAAAGAATACAAGACAAGCGGCAATACATCTAACTTGCACGACCATTTGAAAAGGTTCCATCCTGGCGTGGAAAGAAAGAGCCCAGAATCGAGCACACAAGTTGTACGTGCTGAGAGGAACGACACTACATCTACAAGCAGCAGTTGCAGATCGAGCATGAACTCTGTGGCGTCTTACTTTAAAAGAGCCGTCATGTATGATTCAAATTCTAAAAGAAAGACTGACATAGATAAAGCTCTAACTGAAATGGTTGCCAAAGATGTGCAGCCCTACAATATTGTAGAAAACGAAGGGTTCGTGCAATACACTCAGGTATTGGATCCTCGGTATAAATTACCCAGCAAGACGCACTTAAGAGATGTGCTGATGTATAATTATTTTACCGAAACTTCTGCCAAGTTATCAGCAATCCTTGTAAATGTTTCGAATATCGCAGTTACGTGTGATTTGTGGACATCAAGTGCCAATGTTAGTTTTTTGACTGTGACGGGTCATTTCGTATATAACTACGAATTAAAAACAGCATCCTTAGCAACAAAAAAACTTCTAAGCACAACTAATCATTGTTCACAAAACATTGCTGATACATTGCGGGACATTTTTATTGAATGGAACATTCTGGAAAAAACTGTATGTATTGTTACCGACAATGCCAGCACCATGCTTAAAGCATGTGATCTATTGCATATTCGCAATCTTCCATGCTTTGCGCACACCATAAATCTCGTGGTGCAAGATGCTCTAAAAGTTGATGACCCAGTGCTTCAAACTTTATTTACTAAGTGTAAATCAATCGTTCGATTTTTCAAGCAAAGCACTATATCAAATGAAAAGCTCAAATTAGCTCAAGAAGGCTCAGAATATACTTTGTTGCAAGAAACGCCCACTAGGTGGAATAGTTTTTATTTTATGATTGAGCGTATTATAAAAATTAACGATGCCATTGCCAAAGTTTTACTATCAACAACGAATGCACCGCAGCCATTTACTGCTGAGGAAATACTTATGCTGAAAGATATTGAAAAAATATTGGCTTTCTTTCAGCAAGCAAGCGAGAAAATTTCTGGCGGAAAATACGTAACGATATCGCTGATTATTCCCATGACATATGGACTTTTTCGGAAAATCGAAAGTGTTGTACCTTTACTACAAACTCTTCAAGGAAAAACTTTAAACAAAATATTGATGGAATCAATCAAGCAACGTCTTTCCGCATATGAGCAGAGAACAGTCTGCAGGATGGCTACGCTTTTGGATCCACGGTTCAAAAAAAGTGGATTTCAACATAGCTCAAATGCTGAACAAGCAGCAACATGTTTTGAAAATGAGCTGGCCAATTTTCCAGTTAAAGAGACCGCAAGTAATCAACCCGTAGCACCGGATTCAAGTTTACAGGATACTTTGTTCGATTTTTTGGGTGAGCGTTCCACGAATAAATCTGTAAACTCAAGAGTCGATGCCATTTTAACCAAGAGACAGTATCTGGAAAGGGCAATTGTCGGACAAGATATCGACCCTCTGTTATGGATGAAGGTATGCCTTAATTAAAAGTGCCGAGTTATAAATTGCATATAATTAAGTATATTACTTTTTTCCAGGTGAATCAAACTGATTTCCCTGCCATTGGGAGCCTTTTCGAAAAATATTTTTGCATTCCGGCTACGTCCGTGGAGTCGGAAAGAACATTCAGCAAGGCGGGACAAATAATCTCGGAGAGGCGAACCCGGCTCAAGGAAAAAAATGTAAACATTCTTTTGTTTTTAAATCGGAACTATTGGCTGAAATAAAGCATATTTTATTGTATTCGTTTCATTATTTTTTTTTTAAATCGTAACTTAGTTAAAATAAAGCATAATATTTTTAAATTTGCTTAAAAAAAATTTTTTTGTTGGGCTACACTATCGAGCCACTATCGATGGCACTATCGACACTATCGATGGTTTAAAATAAACTATCGTCGACTATCGATGGCGCCCACTATCGATAGTTCTCCACCTCTACTGGGCTTAATATTTTATTTTACTTATATATCGAATATCGATTTTTTTTTAAAGATATTTTTGATATTTCTATTTGGCCACAATGAGCTGAGAAGAAGAGAACGGAAAACAAGCGAACATGAGCGCTAAAATTTATTTTGGAGAAATTAAAAATAATTCGGCAACCTGCACTATTTGCAGCAAAATTGTGAAAACGAGAGGCAACACGTCCTACTTGCTCTCGCACCGGAAAAATAGGTATCGAGATGCCTATTTAAAGTGTGTAAAGGTAAAGTGAATTTCTCGCGAAATATTTTCGCGAAAGTGACACCTACATATGTATATCCTCGTGTGTGTGTAAATTTCCCGCGAAATTCAGTGAATTGTAAAATACATCACATTAAGAGGATATAGTCGTCACTTAAAAAAAATATAACAAAATGTTTTTGTATAATGCAATTAATGTATAATGCAATTTTTTTTTATTATTTTTTCAGAAAGCGACAAAATTAGACAAACCTACTACAAAAATTGAGCACATATCCATTGAGAACGCGTTTAAGAGTTCGTCAACTTCTTAAGGTAAAAATTTTTTTATCTTACTTCTTTAGGTATGAAATAAGAAAAACAAATTTTTTTTTTCGTTTTAGAAAAAAATGATGTAACGGAAGCGATCGTTTGTCAACAATTTTCCAGTCCGAAGCGTGGAGAAAGAAGGTCTTGCAAAGTTGCTAAATACATGTGTCCCAAAATATAAAATTCCAAGCCGATTCGATAATTAATTTTTATCTTATCAAATCATTTTCACAGGTAACAGACCTATTCGAGGCAAAGTACGAAAGCTGTATAGCAAAGATGAAGAACCTTTTTAAAGACGTAAAGGACTTTGCGTTCACCTGTGACGATGTAACAATAACCAATTTTATTCGATCCTATCTCACCGTGACTGCCCACTTCATCAACAATAACAGCCTACAGTCTGAATTTTGGTGTTGAATTGATAATGTCTATATTCATTTTTATAAATAACTTTGGCATAAGAATACAAGCCAAAAGAAATATTAAGATGTAAAATGTAAAATGAAGTACTTAATTCAATAATGTTACGATTTTTATAGTTTAGTTTAATAAAAAAAAAAACAAAATGAAAACAAAACATTTATTTTGGGGATTTAAAAATAAAAAAATGGTTTTAAAAAAACTATCAAAAATACACGATATATCGATTTTTTTGGGTTTTTACCAAATTAAATATTTTTTAAAAATTTGATATATCATCGATGCGAAATTTTTATACCCTTGCAGAGGGTATTATAATTTTGTCCAAACGTGTGCATCGCAGTGAAGGAGAAATCTCCGACCCTATAAAGTATATATATTCTTGATCAGGATCACCTCCTGAGTTGATATGAGCATGTCCGTCTGTCCGTCTGTCTGTTTCTACGCAAACTAGTCTCTCAGTTTTAAAGCTATCGTCTTGAAACTTTGCACACACCCTTCTTTTCTTTGCACGCAGTATATAAGTCGGAATGGCCGGGATCGGCCGACTATATCCTATAGCTGCCATATAACTGATTGATCGGAAATGGTATAACTTTTGTGTTTTTAGAGTTAGAGAGTCAAATTTAACATGAGAGCTATTTTTGGCAAAATAATACGACTTGCCAAATTTCATTAGGATCGGCCGACTGTATCCTATAGCTGCCATATAACTGAACGATCGGAAATTACCCAACTTTTGTGTTTTTGAAGATAGAAAGCTGGAACTTGGTACAGATTATATTTTTGGTCAGTTGATCCAACCTACCAAATTTCATAAGAATCGGCCAACTATATCCGAAGTTTGCGATATGTATCCGGTTTTAGCTGCAAGGGTATATAAACTTCGGCTCCGCCCGAAGTTAGCTTTCCTTTCTTTTTATACCCTTGCAGAGGGTATTATAATTTTGTCCAAAAGTGTGCAACGCAGTGAAGGAGACATCTCCGACCCTATAAAGTATATATATTCTTGATCAGGATCACCTCCTGAGTTGATATGAGCATGTCCGTCTGTCTGTCTGTCCGTTTCTACGCGAACTAGTCTCTCAGTTTTGAAGCTATCGTCTTGAAACTTTGCACACACTCTTCTTTTGCACGCAGTATATAAGTCGGAACGGCCGGGATCGGCCGACTATATCTTATAGCTGCCATATAACTGAACGATCGGAAATGACCCAACTTTCGTGTTTTTGAAGATAGAAAGCTGGATATTGGTACAGATTATATTTTTGGTCAGTTAATCCGACCTAGGAAATTTCATTAGGATCGGCCAACTATATCCTATAGCTGCCATATAACTGAACGATCGGAAATGGTATTTGGTAGAAATATCAACTTTCGTTTTTTTTATTTTTTTTTTAACAAATTTATGATATTTGGATTGCAAGTGATAAAAACAAGCGTTTGGATGCGGTTTGTGATTTTTCTTTGAATAATCATCGTTTAGTTACATTTTCTGAAGGCTCTAAAAAAGACTTAAAGGCTTTTCTAAAAAATCTGTGTTTACAATTTGAAATAAAATGGAATCAATGCTATCGTTATGAGGAAAGGTTTTAAAAAAAAAATAAAATCTGGTTGAATGGTAATTTGAATTTACCATACACGGTATTGCAAGAAATTTCTCTTTCATCTAAGCCTGGGAGAACACAAAAAAAAATTCGAGGATTGCTGCGATCGCACCAAACGAAGAAAGGTACAACATCTTATTGATTCCACTAGCCCTGAAAAAATTGCAGTTGCAAACCAGGTTAACCTATTTAAAGAAGGTAAACGCAACTCTGCTGCAATGGTTAAATAATTGACATTGGATTCTCCAAATAAAGGAACCCAAATAAAAAATGTTCAAAATCAAAATTTTACTGAATCATCTATACCTACTGAAGAAGCGTTGGGATTCTAGATGCCAATTTATCGGTTCATCAATATGACACAATACGTCAAAGAAAAAATCAAATCGTTAAAAATCTGTTGCCTTCCTATGATAAAATTAAGGAGTGTAAAAAAAATGTTATGCTGAAGTGATAGTAACAGAGTCCTTAGTAGCATGTAAGGTTCAATCCTTGGTTGATAATACTATCCAGCGATTATGCCTAGCTCAAAGAGAAGCACTGAACTCAATAGAACAGCTTAAAATGGGTGGAAAGGAGCTATCGTTGTTAAGGGGTTATATACCTTTTTTATTTTCAAAAAATCGAAAATTTTTGTATTGCTTTATCTTGAAGAAAAACTCCTTAAGAACATTTTCCCAAATTTTCATAGAGATTGGAGCAGTAGAAAAAAAGTTACAGCGCTCCTAACCAGCGCCTTGAACTGAACTTGAAACTTTAAACGCGAAAATCTCGAAATGGTGTTTCTTGAAAAATGACTTTGCGGTGACATCGATTGGCGATTTTTTTTAAAATGTTCGTAATGAACGATCTGTGCTTCTGTGCTTGAACGATCGACTTTTCACACACAAACTTTTTTTCGCCGAAATGATTTTTTTAGTGAAATTTCTAGAGACCAAAATGTTTATTTTTAGCATAAAACGTTCCCGTATGAATAAAAAAAAATAAAAATTTTAAAATCGATCGTTCAAGCACAAGGAAATACACTAAACTAATGAAATTTTTTTACTTTTATGGCTTAAGTTGACCTGTTCGACCTGGGGAACTGTCACCGCAAGGCTCTAAATAAAAAAGCCTCTAAGGGAAACAGCCACCTCTTAAAAACTATTTAATATTTTTCCACCAAATTTTGCACAAACATTGTTAATAAAGTGTACCATCAAAAAATTAAAACATCCCTGTAATAAAATAATTGCTACATACCTAAAAAAAAATCCGAACTTTGCTCTTTTTCTTCGACAAAGAAGGTATATAACCCCTTAATAAAATGGGGTTGTGATGGAGCGCAGCAGAAAAAGTATAAACAGAAATTTTCATCATCATACGGTATCGATGAAAACTTATTTAGCACTTGCATGGTGCCCATTTAAATGAATTATAATGCTAATGGAGGTAAAAAAATTATACTTTGGCAAAATCCAGCACCTTCATCTACAAGATACTGCCGCCCAATTAGGCTGAACTTTAAAAAAGAAACTACAAAGTTGATAAACGAAGAAGTGACTTTGGTGAAAAAAGAAATTGAAATGCTTCAACATTTTAAAATTAAAGTAGACAATTTCTATGTAATGGTGAAACCAGTATTTATGCTGACCATGATAGACGGCAAAATTTGCAGTGCTTTATCTAACGTAGCGTCAACTCAAACATGTTACATATGTGGCGTCAAGCCTTCGGAAATGAACAGGCCCGAATTAATTTTAAATAAGCCTTTAAATGATCAAGCCATGAGCTTTGGATTATCTCCTCTGCATTTATGGATTGGATTCATGGAATGTTTATTTCATGTAGCGTATAGGCTTGATGTAAAAGTATGGCAAGCCAGAAGTTTCGAAATACAACAACAGGTGAAAGCCAGAAAGGAATTTATTCAAAATAAATTCAAAGAGAAACTAGGTTTATTGATAGACGTCCCAACCCCACAGGCAGGAAACACTAATGATGGGAATACCGCAAGACGTTTTTTCAGAAATTCCAAGATTACTGCTGAGATAACAGGTCTTAATCGGGAACTTATTTACAGGTTCCACATAATTTTAGAAACTTTAGGGTCAGGGTTTCCTATAAATTTAGCTGCATTTAATGAATACACAAAGGAAACCAGGAAATTGTACCTTAAAGAATACTCTTGGTACAACATGCCCGTCTATGTCCATAAAGTGTTATACCATGGAAAAGATGTCATAGCCTCATGTATTCTCCCAATTGGACAGCTATCAGAAGAAGCTCAAGAGGCAAGGAATAAGGATGTGAGAAGATACCGGGAAATGTTCACCAGGAAAACATCAAGAATAGATACCAACACAGATCTTATGAATAGATTGTTAGTATCTTCGGATCCATTCCTTGCCAGCTTGCGAAATGTTCGCAAAAAAAGTCAGAGTCCACTAGAACACGACGTTTTCTAGCCCTACCAATCGCAAATTAATAAATACTTTTTATTGTTTTATAATTATTTTTTTTAGTTTTAGTTGTTTTGGATTAAATTTTAATTTTCTATATGACTCCAATATAATAATTTTGTATAAAATATAATATAACATAATGTAATAATAAAATAAAATTGATGAAAACTAACGTTTAAGTTAAAAAATAATGTACTTCATTCGAATAAATATCGAAACAATTAAATCCCGCTAAATTTTGATTTTCCCACACTGTGCTCCGTGATTAACTGTTGGAATACGATCTTTTTCATTCATCTCTTCATTCACCTTCCGCCAGACTTTTGAAGGCCCATCTGCACGAAATATGTTAAATTTTGATTCGTCGCTAAGTATCACATTTTCCAAAATAAGAATCTGCTTAATCTTTGTAGCGTTTGGCAATGTCTAATCGTTTTTTCTTATTTATGTCCGAAATGTATGGCTTGCGACGTGCCACTCTACCATGATAGCCAGCATTATGCAGGCAATTGCGCACCGTTTGAGAGCAAACTTTTTTTTGTACAACTTCTTGCAAGCTTTGACATAGCATTGTACTTGTAGTTTTTGGGTTTTGGAGCACTTCAGCTACTACTTTGCGTTCCTCACGTGGCGTTTGTATTTTTGGCCTTCCAGCGTTTTGGTGCTTTGAGGCCAATTGACCAGTACTTACAGTGGATCTCATGAATATTCGGTTTTTTTTTCAATTTTAATCATATGAATCATATGTGTAAAACTAAGAAAACAAAAATTTTAAATTTTTGATCCAAAAATCGAAAAAAAAGGGTTTCCTCCAAAAGCTAACAGCTGACTAGAATTTTTCGGCATCAAAACAAACAGAAAACACCGCATTTTACCACCAAATTTTAAAATGGGACGCAAAAGCAAAAATTCTTCCTTGGAGCAGCGGAAACTGGTCCTCAATTTACATTTGGAGAGCAAAACCTACAAGGAAACTGCTAAACTCCTTGGTATGAAGGCAAATACGGTTAGTGACATTGTTCGAAGATTCAAAAATGAGGGAAACGAGGGTACAACGGCCAAGTCGCTCGAAAATCGGAAGTTACGGATACAATTTGCCCAGGAGCTTTCCAAAAAGGACCCAAGCTGGTGGGATGATGTGCTATTTTTGGACGAAAGCAAATTCAACCTTTTCGGCAGTGACGGCAAGAACATGGTTTGGCGAAAACCCAATACCCAATACGGGATTGGAAAAAAACACCTAGGGCCTACTGTGAAACACGGCGGGGGAAGTGTCATGATTTCGGGCTGCATTTCCTCAAAAGGAGTAAGTAATCTTGTATTTATTGATGGCATAATGAACCAAGACAAGTACCTCAGCATTTTAAAGGACAATTTGAAACAATCGGCCGAGAAAATGGGCATTATTTAAATTATTTATTTATACATTTAAATTTAAATTATACCAGGACAATGACCCTAAGTACAACGCCCATTAAGTGAAGTTATGGCTACTTTATAACTGCCCAAAAGTGCTGGAAACGCCGCTTCAATCGCCCGATCTAAATCCCTTCGAGAATTTGTGGAGTGAGTTGGACCGCCGCGTGCACAAAACGCCAATATCGTCCGTAGCGGATTTGAAAAAAATGCTTGAGGAAGAGTGGGCTTAAGGGGGGATATTGAGTAGAGTTTTGAAAAATTCGGAAATTTTTTTTTTCCCTTAAAAAATTCTTAGGGTCTTAAAAATAACATATCAAAAGATAGAGTCGGGCCAAAGTGTCTAAGTGTCGAAATTTTCCATTCTGGCCCCGAATATTGGCCCCGAAAATACCAAAAAAATTATACAAAATATGCCAAAAAGATTAAGCGATACTCTAAATAATAACGGGTATACCACAAAATATTAGGTTTAGTTTATTTTATAAATAGTATACATAGTTTTCTTTTAGTGAGTTTAATAAAAACCGAATATTAAAGTGGCCTTAATTTGGAGCTTTTTTTTTGTTTTCTTAATTTTCTTCCATAAATTAAAAAAAAAAGTCTTAAAACATATATCAATGAAAATGTAATTTTTCAAGATTTGATATACCATTTTTAAAATCTGGATTTTTTTTTTTTTACACATATTAATTCACGTTTAAAGTTGAAAAAAAACCGAAAAATAATAAGATCCACTTTAAGTAGTTATTTATTACACTTTGAACAGTGGAGTGCGATCTGCCAATTATTTTCCCAATTTCGCGAAAAGACTTGTTTTTTAAATGCAAATTCAAAATTATTTTGCTTAATTCTACTGGTAAATCAGCACTTCGTTCCATTTTAATTGCAGCCCATAAAATTGTGATCTAAACAAGCATCAAGCTGACAAAAAAAAGAATTGTTTTTTTTGCGAAACATGTACATAACAAACATATCAAACAGTGTGCATTTAAAATTTTGGACTAGTAGCAAATACTTAGCACATAAATCCATATTTTTAAGGAAATGAAAGGTGTACGAATAAATGTTATGGGCACTGTAAGCACGTCCGTCTGTCTGTTCCTACGCAAACGAGTCTCTCAGTTTTAAAGCTATCGTCTTGAAACTTTGCACACACCCTTCTTTCCTTTCCACGCAGTATATACAGTATGTCAAGAAACTGTTTACACATTAAAAAAAATCAAAATTTTTGAATTTGCATGCAAAAAAAACGACTTTATTTTTTTTTTTTTTTAATGTTTTTTTTTAATGTAGAACTATTATTTACTAAATTTAACATAAGTATGTACAAAAATTAAAACGATGTAATGAACCAGAAAATTTTAATTCAACAAATTATGAGTTTACACATCTTTGACACTGTCAGGCTACAAGTTAATGAATATATTTAACAACTTATACCATCTTAAACTAATTTTAATATTTAGTATGACCCCCCTTAGCTTCAACTACTAGCCTAGTGGGATTTTTCATCGAACTGATTAGCTTTTGTAGGTCATACATATATGAACGGAATTTTATACCACACTTCCAGTACTGCTAGGGCGGCGTGTTTTATGTGCTGCCTTTTGGCCACATTTTTTCAGATAAGCCCACAAATTTGCAATGGGATAGTACAAGTATTTGTTTCGCAGAATTAGTTAGCGGACAGTTTCTGCTGATACATCCCTAAACCATCACCGACAATTTGCCAAACTTGACTATCGGAATAATGTTGCGCTGATGTAAAGCTGTTAACGGCTTGCGACATACTCTTGTTGGTCCATCATTGTAATACAGCAGTGGTGGGCACGAAATCTAATGGTCGGAGCCGCAGCTCGGCCAAAAAACAAATTACAACAACAACCAACACCCTCGCGATGGTTGTTGTCGCGTTGTGCGCAAACGGGCGCATGGAGCCCGAGAAGCCATGGGCTTGCCCACCCCTGTAATACAGCATTATTTTGGTTTCGTCACAGAATACGACGTCATCCCAATAGTACGGCCGGAAGTAAGTCGTAACGGCCCGGATCGGCTGACTATATCCTAGAGCTGCCCTTTAACTGAACGATCGGAAATGGTTTTTGGTAGAAATGCCAACTTTGGTATTTTTAAAGATAGAAGTTTGGGACTTTTTTTAGATTTTGTATTATAATAAATTGAGTTATATTATCATATTCTCATAAGGATCGGCCAACTATATCCGATGTTTGCGAAATATATCCGGTTTTAACTGCAAGGGTATATCAACATCGGCTCCGCCCGAAGTTAGCTTTCCTTTCTTTTTATACCCTTGCAAAGGGTATTATAATTTTGTCCAAAAGTGTGCAACGCAGTGAAGGAGACATCTCCGACCCTATAAAGTATATATATTCTTGATCAGGATGACCTCCTGAGTTGATATGAGCATGTCCGTCTGTCCGTCTGACCGTATGTCCGTCTGTCTGTTTCTACGCAAACTAGTCTCTCAGTTTTAAAGCTACCGACTTGAAACTTTGCACACTCCCGTGCGGCACCCCTCCCAAAATTGATACCTCGCCTAGAGCTGGGATTTCGTATCCTATACGATTTTCCAGCAGCCCAATCATTATTGTCATATGATGTGCAAAAGTAGTGCGTCCTTTTTATCTGTGGAAAAATCTCGTCAATTAATATTGCGGCAAAAATATGTATATCAATATAATATTTAATCGTGAAGTAAATAAGCTGTAGTGTTATTATTGCCTTCTTACCTTCGCTTTGTTGGGAGAATGTTTTCAGCAAGTTAACGCTTGGGACTTCCTTTACTTTTAAAGCAGTGGTCGGCACCCCAATACATTGATATAATTTTACCGCATTAGTGTTAGTAACGTATAGCAGAAAGCAGGCTGTGAGCATGACGTTTCACACATTTATACTGTGTGTGTGTGGCAGAGCTCGGACAGAGAAATTTCCTATGCCCCCGAGATAGGGCCGTGCCGACCTCTGCTTTAAAGAGATAAGAGGAAGAGCGTCGGTTTTAAATTTTTGGCTTTAACAATTTTCAGCGAATTTTTCGCATTTATTTAGATAAAGTCGGACGTAGTCTGCCACAATCTAAAAATTTATTCAAAAAATGCATTGAATAAAACAACATTCCAAACCTTATTTAATTAAAATTAAACAACTAAAAATTCACACGTTTTTTGACAAGAAAAATCTGAGTACAAACTTCAGTTAATATAAAACAAGAAAGGAAAGCTAACTTCGGGCGGAGCCGAAGTTTATATACCCTTGCAGTTTAAACCGGATATATATCGCAAACATCGGATATAGTTGGCCGATCCTTATGGAAATATGAATATATAATCCAATTTATTACAATACAAAATCTAAGAAAAAGTCTCAAGCTTCTATCTTCAAAAATACCAAAGTTGGTATTTCTACCAAAAACCATTTCCGATCGTTCAGTTATATGTCAGCTATAAGATATAGTCGGCCGATCGTTATGAAATTTGGTAGGTCGGATAAACTGACCAAAAATATAATCTGTACCAAGTTCAAGCTTTCTATCTTTAAAAACACGAAAGTTGGGTCATTTCCGATCGTTCAGTTATATGACAGCTATAGGATATAGTCGGCCGATCCTTACGAAATTTGGCATGTCGTATTATTTTGCCAAAAATAGCGCGTTAAATTTGAACTCTCTAACTCTAAAAACACCGAAGTTATACCATTTCCGATCAATCAGTTATATGGCAGCTATAGGATATAGTCGGCCGATCCGGGCCTTTCCGACTTATATACTGCGTGCAAAGGAAAGAAGGGTGTGTGCAAAGTTTCAAGTCGATAGCTTTAAAACTGAGAGACTAGTTCGCGTAGAAACAGACAGACAGACGGACAGACGGTCATGCTCATATCAACTCAGGAGGTGATCCTGATCAAGAGTATATGCGTCACTGCGTTGCACACTTTTGACCAAAATTATAATACCCTCTGCAAGGGTATAAAAAGCCATTTATTGATATAATTCCATATTAAATTAGTATAAAGTAGGATACCCCTTCCTCTTTATTGTCTCACTCAATCGTTTTGGCATCGACTAAGCCAATTTTTCGGTGAAAGCAGGTGGTATTTTGATTCACTGCAGTGTCTCCTGACAGGATCGCCATGTAGTGTTATTAAGAAGATGTTTGTTAACTAAGGAGCAGACGTCAGCCTGGTCCGATCGATCTTTATTGAATGAATTCTTAGCTTTTGCGCTGCTCGCTGTGAGCGATGCATTGAGCGGCTATTTTACGCATCGAGCGTAAAAGGCGTAATTGATCGGGCTTCGGAGGGAAGCTGATGTTTACTTTTGATTTTGATTTGTTTGTGGGGAACCGAGATCGGACCTCAGAGCCAAAGACAAAGCCGAAGGCTAATGCAGAGATTGAAAATATTATTTATAAAATTCATAAGTGGAAAGCCATAAGTGGCCTGGATTAATAATTTTGGATTTATAAAAACGAAAGGGTTTAAAATGTTCATATTATCTAAAGAAAGATTTGAGTTATTTGATAATATGTAATCGGATATTTCATAATTTTTAAAGTGGTTCGTAGTAACGTATTCAAGAATTTTATTTTCTAAATTGGTATATGAGATATTACTAATTTTAGTTGTACCATTAAATGTTATTAAAAACGAACCGTTTAAATGGGAGTTGTTAACAATATTGTTCCCACTTATAAGAATGGCACCATCTTGTATGATGTCTATTTTTTTATTTTGGTTCTCTTATTTTTTTACAGGTTGATTTCTCACCATTTAATAATCGGGTAAAACAAGTTTTTTTGTTACTTATTAAATTTTGCAGATCAAATGTTAATAATCGCAAGCGATGTTTTCGAAGTGGTAGATCTTGATCAATAAATACTTTTTTAAAATTATCGGAAAGAGATTCTATTTCTTTGAATAATCGGGAATTGATAATAGACTGCTTATTATTGTTTTCAATGAATTCATTAATTTTATTGTGAACTGTAATAAAATCATCATGGTCCGGAGTTCCAGCTAACCATTTCCACACGGTGCCTAACTCATTTATCCCTCTTTTTGATCTAGTTGATATTAATTGCGATAAAATTAGTTCGATTACTTTTATGTCATATTTAATTTCCCATTGTGACCTTTTATTAGTATCCCTTTTAATATTATCTGATTCCAAATTTATTATTTCTTTATAAAAGCTTAAGTTAGTTACATGGAATAAATCTGCGTATGAATCGTACGTCAATACGTCTTTATTGTCCTTAAATAGAAGATATTCGTGACTTGTACAGTCAATTATTTCTGATTTTGTTAATAAAATAAGGTGTAGTATGAGCACCTGATAAAACATTTTCTGGGAAAGCAAAGAAAAAAGGATGATATATAAATACTTAGAATTTTATATTATCTTTGTGAATAATTCAATTTCTATTGTTGATTATTATTTTGTTGGGTAAATTTTCATTAACTATTTGTTTTTTATATCTGGTTTTACGTTTATTTCTTTCCCCGTGTTTCTTTTCATAGACTACCTGTCCTACATGATATTCTTTTTCTTTTCTGTTTTCGTAATGTGTTTCTATTGAAAAATGAGTTCTTTTATTATTAAATAATAACACCTTTGTTATTTTAAGCTTTATATTTCATTTATTATTCTTTTCAATAGCAACACCAACGCACATGCACATTTGTTGAAGGAAGAAGGTGGAAAGAGGCAGAGATCAAGTGTGACCAACTTAGGTCTCAAAATATAATACCTCACTTAGTATGCATGCTTTTTTTGTATATCGAATAGAGGTGGTATTTCAACACGCCCCCTCAACAATAACATCGCAAATCATAAAACTAAACATATTAAATATTCATTATTTATTCTAATGTGGTTGGTGTGCATTCTGGGAAGTGCTAAGTGATTCAGCATTTGCTGCTCGGGACCGGGGAAAACCCAGAAAAACCCGATCAAATCGCTGTTACTTAAAAGTAAACAAAAACAAAAATTTGCATTTCAAAAATTCAATAAAACTAAAAAAATATAAATAAAAAAAACATAAGTATCTTTAGAAATAAAATAAAAATATTCATTTGGGCGTGGTTTTCATGTTTGCCCTTTTAGAAAAAAAAATAAAAGTATTTTCTTATTAGTTATTATCGTCGAACCGCAGCTTAATAATCTTGTAGCAATCCCAACTCATCTCGCAACTTCAAAAACCTTGGTGCAGGCAGCGGCTTAGTAAAGATGTCAGCAATTTGGTTATCTGTAGAAATATACTCAATACAAATCACATTATTTTGTACTTGTTCTCTGGCAAAATGATATTTAATATCAATATGTTTGGCTCGTTTATGACATGGGGGGTTATTTGCTATGCTAATACAGCCTTGGTTGTCTTCATAAATTTTAATAGGGGTCCTAAGATTGATGTTAACACCACTTAAAAGAGATTTTACGCATAGGGCTTCTCTTACAGCTTCGAATAAAGCCATATACTCAGCTTCAGTTGACGAGGCTGCAACTGAGTTCTGCCTTTTCGTGTTCCAACAAATAACATTTGAATCAAACATTTTAAATAAATACCCTGTTGTACTTTTTCTATCCACCTCATTACTTCCCCAGTCGGAATCTACATAACCAGTTAATATGTTTTCACATGCGGCATTTCTTTTAAATATAAGTTTCATATCAATGGTTCCCTTTAAATACCTAAGAACTCTTTTCAAACACTGCCATAGCTCAAAATTATTTTTGCTACTATATCTACTTAAGATATTTACGGCAGTGGTTAAATCTGGACGTGAACATAGCATTACATACATTAAACATCCAATGAGATTGCGACACGGAGCATTGCAGTTTTTATCAGAATTAAGAGATTCATAATTTAGTTTATTTGGTAAGGGAGTACTGACTGCATTACAGTTATTCATGTTAAATTTATGTAAAATATTTTTAATATAAGCTGCTTGACTCAAGCAAATTTTGTCTTCATACATTTCAATTCGTATGCCAATAAAATGTCGTATTTCCATTAAGTCAGTCATTCTAAACTTCCTGTTTAAGTATTGTTTAAAATTATTCATTCTAGTCATATCCCATGTAGCTATTACCACATCATCAACATAAAGTAATACATATATATTTTCTTTGATATCATCTCTATTAAGTATATATATACAGCGATCTACTGGAGAGTTTACAAACTCACATTCTTTCAACGCGTGCTCAAACACTTCAAACCAGCATCTTGCTGCTTGTTTGAGCCCGTAAATTGCTTTATTCAATTTACATACTTTCTCAGAATTTTCTGATACACCTTGAGGTAGTTGCATGTATATCTCCTCCTTTAATGTACCATTTAAGAAAGCTGTTTTTACGTCCATTTGATGGACTTTCAAATTATATTGAACTGCCAATGATAGTATAAATCTAAAACTTGCGATTCTAGCTACAGGAGCAAAGGTTTCCTCATAATACACTTGATATTTTTGAGTAAACCCTCCGGCCACTAGTCTTGCCTTATACCTAATCGGATTTCCTAATTCGTTATATTTAACAGAAAATATCCATCTACTGCCTACAATATTTTTGTTTTCAGGCCTCTCTATAATTGTCCAAGTATTATTTATGTCATGGGCTGCTAACTCTTCTTTAATGGCTGCCTCCCAAAACAATTTATCACTTCTATGCTGTATTTCATCAAAAGTATTTGGCACATCATTGAAAATGGTGTGGGCATTTAACATAAATTTTTCTAAATTATCATTGTCCTCATTATAGGATATCTGGGGCTTGAACTTTAATCTTTCGCTTCTTCTATTTACTACATTAACATCATTATTTTCATTATCACTACCATCATTTAAATTGGGATTTTTATCAATTGCAACTGCACCTGATTCCTCAGCTGTTTCGCCTTCCGTACTCTCATTCCGGTTGTTATATTCCTTACTTTCATTCAGGAGTTCTATATTGTCGTATTCCTTACTTTCATTCAGGAATTGTTCTCGCTTTCTTTTCTTACTTTCATTCAGAAAATTTTCATCACATTCCTTACTATCTTTCAGGAGTTTTGTTTTGTCATGTTCCTTACTCTCATTCAGGAATTCCGATTGTTTTGTTTCCTTACTTTCATTCAGGAATGTGGTTTCATTTTTGATAACTCGAGAATTAACCATATTGGTTTCATCAACCACAACATCTCTTGCAACAATAAATTTTTCGTTAACAGCATCCCATAATTTATAACCGTTTGGTTCATGTCCAACTAAAATACATTTGAATGATTTATCATCAAATTTTCCTTTTTTAATTTTACTATGTACATATACAGTTGAACCAAACACTCTTAAATATTTTAGACTTGGTTTTCGATTATGCCACATCTCGTAAGGAGTCTTTACTATGTTTTCAAGTGCCCGAGTTGGTATTCTGTTAATTAAATATGTTGCAGTTAACACGGCTTCACCCCAGAAGCGTTTATCTAATTTTGCACCACTGACCATGGCACGAGCCTTTTCTGTTATAGTTCTTATCATTCGCTCAGAAACCCCATTTAATTGGGGCGTATGTGGCACCGTTAAATGATATGTTATTCCTTTCTTTACACAAAACTCACGCATTTCATTTGAAAGGTATTCTCTGCCATTGTCAATATACAAATTAACAATTTTGAGATTGAAATGCGCTTCACTCCTTGCAACATAATCTTTAAACATATTAAATACATCGGATTTATATTTCATTAAATACGTTACACAATAATGTGTAAATTGGTCAACAAAAATTAAATAGTAATTTTTGTCATTTACTGTCACAGATGAGATTGGTGTACTATGAATAGGGGTCTCTTTATATAACTCTTATCTTTAAATTGTTTAAATGGTAATCTAGCTTGTTTTCCATTTAAACATGGTTCACAGATTTCATCTGATACCTCTAACCTATTAAGAAGACTATTATCACTAAATAGATTATTCCGTTTAATCAGTAACAATTTTCCATTACTTATATGGCCAAACCTCTCATGCCACAACCGATAACAATGCATATGTTTTATCTCAGCACTATATGCCTTAAATTTAATAATAGGTATATTATTGATCATACCTGAATTCTCCATGATCACCCGTCCATTTTTTGATATGGTGACACCATTTCTGTCAAACGCAATTGTCATGTCTGCATCCTGCAGGCGCTTCACTGACATCAGATTTCCAGCAGCTTCTTTAGAGTAGAGGACGTCTTCCAGGGTTATCTCAAAAACATTTTCCAGTCGCACAATGCCACGCTTAGTGGCGTATATATATTCGCCTTGTTTTGCCACAGCTATTTTAACTGGTGGCTCCAACTCCGCACTGTCTGCAAACAACGACTCATCATTTATGAGATGATCACTTGCCCCAGAGTCTAGGATAAATCCATATTTATCCATTAGCACACTGTTTTCCACCTTCTTCAACATAAATGCGATGCCCTGTGATGCTGCGTTTTGAGCTTGGCTATTTTCTTTATTACTTAATATTTTTTTATAATGGTAGCAATCTTTCTTAATGTGCCCTTCCTTTCCGCAATGGTGACATTTAATAGTAAATTTACCCTTCTTAACAAAATTCTTTGGTTTGATTACCTGATTTTTAAATTTATAATTTTTGTTTTTATTTTTAACAAAAACGTTCATTACTTTCTTGCTGGTGTCATTGTGATCATTTTTTATTTTAATTTCCTGATCGAGGAGTCTATTCTTTACGAAAGCTAAGGTCAAATTTTCTTCCGATAAGGTTTCTATGGCGGTAACTACTCCGTCATAGGAAGAAGGCAAAGTTATGAGTAAATGAGACACCTTGTCCATTTCATCCACTTTTCCACCCGCGGCTAGCAAATCACGAATCAACTCATCAAAGATATTAAAATGGGTTATTAATGCCATCTCACTTGACAGCTTGAGAGAGAGCAGTCGTTTGCGCACAGCCAATTGTGTTGCCAAACTTCTCCTTTCATATACCGCGTCCAAATTTTTAAAAATCTGACACGCGGATATGTTGCTTGTTGCGAAATTCAAGTATGAGTCGCTTAAGTACTCTATCAATGTACTTTTGGCACAACGCTCCGCTTTCTCCCAAGCGTCATCCACTTCATTTGGCTTTTCTGCGTCAACAACTCTTAGTACGTCTAATTCAGCTAATAGAGCCCTAATTCTGAATTTCCATATGGAATATTTTTCGCCATCGAACGGCTTGATATTACGCTTTGCTTTGTGCATCTTCACACAATGTACACACACAGCAACAGTAAATCTGACTTCTCACGAAAAAAAAATTTTACAAGTCGAATTTCACAATCTGATGTAATTCTAATGTAGGATTCGTTAAGCAGGATTATTTTATTTACTAGGCATGGACTGGGCCCATAACCTATTGAAAAATGAGTTCTTTTATTATTAAATAATAACACCTTTGTTATTTTAAGCTTTATATTTCATTTATTATTCTTTTCAATAGCAACACCAACGCACATGCACATTTGTTGAAGGAAGAAGGTGGAAAGAGGCAGAGATCAAGTGTGACCAACTTAGGTCTCAAAATATAATACCTCACTTAGTATGCATGCTATTTTTGTATATCGAATAGAGGTGGTATTTCAACAGTTTCCAACATTTTCTCTTGAGTATTTTTCAAAAGTTCAGGAATGTTATCGTGCTCTATTTTATTATATAGTACGTCAAAAGGTTTTTGGTTCGTTGTAGAATGAATGCTCTGATTATATTCTTGAGCGGCTCTTATTACTATTTCGGAAAAGTCAGTTAAATTTAATTCTTCTTTAATGCATCGAGCTAATTCTGTTAATGTAGAATGTGCCCCGTTTGACGTGCTGTGCCTCGGGTCTGCGTAATGTAAAGTTAAATTACACCTTTGTGCGAAAGATTTAAATTGGGCCGAGGTAAAGCTCGGTTAATTATCGGTCATTATTACTTTTGCTTATGGAAAACGTTGAAGAAGTTCATATTTAATTTATTTTGGATTTCTTTTACTACTAGAAATTTTGAGTAAGCGTCAATACAAGTTATGAAAGTAAGACCTTGCGCGTAATATATATCAATGTGTAAATTTTCTCCTTCTTTACTTGGAATTGGGGCTTCCCCAATTGGAATTTTTATTGGATGCCTATTATATTTATTTTCGTTACAAATCACGCAATTTTTAATATATTCTCTTAATTTTTTAAAACAGTTTGGCCAATAATATAATTTACTGATCTGTTTGTAATTCTCTTCTAGCCCCCTATGAGCACGGCTGTGTGTTTCTTCTATTATTATAGCTTTATCTTCCTCGTTTTCCACGTCTTGAAGAAAGATTCTTGTAAAAAGGAATGTGTTTGTGAAATTTTTTTTTAATGGTAATTGAATTTGAAATAAGTGCTCTAAGGTACAATGAATTCCTACCGTAATGTTAGGTGGAAGATACTCTCTTAATATAGTTACTAAATTTTCTGGTGTGTCATATTCAATTAAATGTCGTGTCCTGTCAAAGATTTTCAGTGACTCATGTATTGTATACCTCCCCGTTGTTAATAACAGTTGTTGTTTAAATTGATTTAACGGTTTACGGGTCCCTTGTATTACGTTTTCAAAACTACTCAAAAGAGCTGAATGCTGTGTGTTCTGATCTGAGTCTGACTGGTCTGTTTGTTCTATATCGCTGTCAGTAATATTATTTATCTGAATTCGAGATAATGCGTCTGCAACTACATTTGTTGTACCGGACTTAAATTCGGGTTATTTTCGGTGTAAAACTTTAAATGAAAGAATACCATCCTTTCATAGATATGAAGATACATTGTAGTAGATACAATATGTAGATACATTGGGATTTTTATCCGAAATTGTTTAAGATAAAGTTTGATGGTCGGTTTGAATTTCAATTCCAATAACTCTGTAAAAGTAATTTCTTAGATTTTTAAGAGCCCATACTATCGATAATCCTTCTTATCCTCCTATCCTTCTATCCTTCTTATTAGTAGCATAAGCTTGTTCTGTTTTAGACAAGGTTTTTGAAATGAAAGTAATTGGTTTTCCTTCTTGAGATAAAACTGCACCAATTGCGTCTGAAGCGTCGGTGGTCAAGGTAAATTTTTTATTATAGTCCGGTTGAACTAGTTCTACTTGAGCAGCTGAATTAACATTTTTTTTTACATTCTTTTTGAGATTTTGCTATTATGACCTCCAAGATATTTTGTTAGGGGTTTGGCTACGTAGGCGTAGTTTGAAACAAATTTTCTATAATAGCCCGTAAAACCTAGGAAACTTCTTAGTTCCCGAATATTTTCTGGAAGCGGATATTTTCGAATGGTTTCAATTTTCTCTGGGTCTGTCTTGATGACGTTATAGGATACCATGTATCCTAGAAAACGGGTTTCGCGTTTGAAAATTTTAGATTTTTCTAAAGAGATTTTCATGTTTGCCCTCAATAATATATTTATAATTTTGCTTAGATCTGTATAGTGTTGTTCAATTGAGTTTGAGAATATTATAATGTCGTCCATATAGACATGACACGTTTTCCCTATTTGTTCTCTTAGAATATCGTCCATTGCTCTCTGAAAGATTCTTGGTGCATTTGTTAATCCGAATGGCATTCTTAAAAATTTGTATTTTCCATTATTTATTGAAAAAGCTGTTTTTTCGACATCAGATTCTTTCATTAGTATCTGATGAAATCCTGACTCTAAATCTATTGTTGAAAACTATCTTGCTTTTTCCAAATTTGATAGAATTACTGATGGGTCTTGCATTGGGTACCTGTCAGGTATAGTACTTTCATTTAATTTTTTATAATCAATGACGAGTCTTAATTTACGGCTTCCGTCTTGATTCTCTCCTTTCTTTGGGACTACCAGAAGTGGTGAATTGTAAGGGCTTCTGCTAGGCCTTATTATTTTTTCTGATAACATTCTTTTGATTTCGCTATTCACGAAGTCGTTGACAAAGTCGTTTTTAATTCCCAAGATATTTTTAGGCTTTCAGGTTTTTTAGTTCCCAAGATATTTGTATTTTTGTTGACGGATATTTCTACGTCGGCGTTCTCGGGATTTTTAATTCCCAAGCTTTTCTCACTATTTTCAACAAATAAAGAATCTGTGTTTTCGCTACCAGTATCATCAAAATACTTTTTTATAATAAATTCTTTTAACGGAAGAATATTATTTTCTTCAATTAAACGTATTTCGTTTTTCTCCTCATTATATTTTAACTTCTCCTGTTTCCCATTTTATTCCAAGATTCCCTTATCTATATTTATTATAGCTCCAATTTTTCTTAATAAATTGAATCCAATTAGAATATCAGATTCTAAACCTTCGATTTCATAAAATAATTGTTTTGTTTCAAATATATTTATAATATGGTAATACCTAATAATTGAGTAGCCATGAACTGTTGTTAACTTTTTGTATATTGGTAGCTCGTTTTTATTTTCAAAAATTCACCTTTTTATGTAACAAGCAGTGGCTCCTGTATCTATTAAAACTTTTTGCTGCTTCTTGGTTTTTCGATCTATCCTATATAAATAAGGCATTCCTCTGTAGGGGTCTGGTCTAAAATATGGTCTTCATTAATATTATTTAATCTGGTTACTTTATTAGCTGGCTGACTTTCTGTTCCATCTGATTCCCTTTTTTGAGCTTGAGTTTGCTCTCTATTTTGATTTGTGTTATAAAAATTTGAACGATTTTTATTTTGATGATAATTATTATTATATCTACCTTGATTATCGTTTGCCTGCCAATTATTATATCTTCCCTGGTTACTATTTGACTGCCAATTTTGGATCGGCTGCCGATTGTTATTAGATTTATTCTGGAGTTGAATCGGTGGATCAACATCCATTGGCTCGATAGCTTGTTGCTTATGATTATTATTTTGCCAAAAATTTCCCTTTTGTGGCCAATTGTAATTTTGGTTATGATTAAAATTATTTCCCATTTTAGTGGTATTATTATTTTGCCGTATTTGATCAATTTTACTTTCATTTTTAAATCCATTAAACCTATTTGCGAATTGAGCACGGAAGTTGTTTGATTCTAATTCTTGGACCTTTGCCAAAGCATTGGGCAAATCTGGTGGATTTAATGAGAAAAAGAGTTTCTGAAATAGATCCATTAAGTCCGGATATAAATACTCGTAGAGCATTTCCCCTTATTGAATTGTTTGTTTCTTTGGTAATTACACTGTCCTTTCCGTATGTCATTATGGTTTTGTTTATTAGTAAGGTCATTTTTTTATGGACTTCGTTATAGTACTCAGTGATTGTCATTCGTCCTTGCCTGAGGATACTTAGTTCTGACTCAAGAACATGTATTGGTCGTTTGTCACTATATATAAAGTCCAATCGGGATAAGATTGCTTTAAAGTTTAAAACTGTGCCATGATTGGTAAGAGCATCATGGGCAGCTTCCATAATTTTATTTCGTAAAATTGTTAGGGCGATAAAATATTGTTCACTTTCAATTTTATAGAGACTCATTGCAGTTTCTGCAGCTTCCCTCCAACCTACATATTGTGTTGGTTCCCTTGTGAATTTTATAGCTGGGTCAATTGTTTGTACTTTATAATCTTCCACAGTTTTGGCATCTTTGGCTAGCCTTCCTTCTAAACATTCTACTTTCCTGCTAACTTCATTCAATTGAGCGTTTATTAATCTGTTTATCAATTCTACTGTTAAACTGCCGGCTGTGGCTACACTGCCTGCAAAAAAATTTGGTGCTGAACCTCTGGTTGCCATTGTTAGATTTAATTCACAAAAGCTATTTATCAAATCTTCCAGAATTATTCTTTATATTATTTTTTAAATCGCGAATCTTACTTTTTGCTATATATAAATCTTATATTATTTTTCTAAAATTGACAGATCTTAAATTATAGTCTTTAATTTTTTTATTATTTTAAATTAATTTCTCACGATTTTGTCCCGTTGGGGTCTTCCTTCTGTGTGGTTGGTGGTTGATAGTCCTTCCTGGATACAGTTGATAAATGGATAGAGAATGTCCTGTCTTCCTTCCTTGGTTTTTCTTGTTGGAGTTGTCGTTTTATTTGTTTTCTGTTTTTTTTTTTTTTTTGTGCGTTGATTTTTTTTTGTGTTCTTGTAATTGTTTGGTTTAAATTTTAAGTCCACCTTTGTTTTAATTATAAATTTTATAAACAAATTTTAATTAATTTTAATATAATCTTAAATATTGATGGAGGGAAGGGAGAAAAAAAAATCTGTGCCGAAAACCAAGTGATTGGACCCGACGTCAGAATACCCTTTTTAAAATATGTTGAAATATTTTTATATATTTAAGATTATATTTAATAAATTTTTCTTATCTAATCATATGGTATATTGAAATGTATTAATAATTTGCTTTAGGCAAAGCCAAAATGTTCATGTTTGATTATTTTCCTTGTGCGATTCTAATTACAAGGCATTGCGTTGGTCGACTATTGCCTGGCACGCGCCAGAATTATCGGTTGTCAATTTTCGGTTTCGTCTTGCCTCTCCCCTTCTGTTTGCATTTGATGTTCAATTTTCATAAAAGTAACACACGTGTTTGTTGCATTTAAAATTAAATTTTTTAAAAAACATAATACCTGGTGATAATAACTAATTCTGGTGAGTAGTGCATATAATAAACTTATTTATTAGCAAGGCCACCAGCAATGCTGTCAACATGGAATTCCCGAAATTGAAATTCCTTACAGATTCCTCACGGTATACCCCAGGGATTATTTGGGGTGTTTCCTCAAAGATTCCTCAGATGTACCCCAGGGATTCCCTGGGGTGTTTACTTCGAAATGCTCTTCGAATAACTGCAGGAATCCTGCAGTATTCCTTGAGTTGTTCGAATTCCTCGATGCGAGGAACTCTTCTATGGAAATTCCTTGATGGTTTCTATGAAACATACCCCGAGGATTCCTCGGGTGGCAATACTAGTACCTAGACGTTTCCTTGAGTAATTCTTGAGGTATGGTACTGAAGGGTGCTAATGCGGTAAAATCATATCAATGTATTGGGGTGCCGACCACTGCTTTAGATCAGGGGTGTCCAAGCTCAGAATACGGCAGAGCAAACTCCAATACCAGTGCAAAAAATCACCAATACATTTACACCATTTTTTTTCCATTTCGATGCACTGAAAAAGAAAATTATAGTAACATTCACAAGGAGTTTCAAACATATATCATTATTGTTTGTAGGGGGGCGTGGTTCCGCAAAAGATTCCAGGATTAGGGATGAAATGATAAATAGAAGTCGGGGGCGTCTTCCAGTGGATATAACGCGGTCAGCTTTATTGGGCTGCTTACATCGAATTAATTGCTTAAAAACTATTGCAAAAAGTAATAGAAAAACTACGATCGACGACGGCCGGCGAAGGAGCGAGAGCGCAAAGAGGGGCGAGCGCGGATGCGCTCTTCAGCGCGGGTGCGCTCTTCAGTGCTGGTGCGCTCTTCAGCGCGGGTGCGCTCTTCCAGTTGCGGCACACCGGCCCCTCACGTAAACATCCTCCCCCCCTTGCAATCGCTCGGGTTGCAACATATCCCTCGTCGCTAGCTATGCGTCACTGCAGCTAGAGGGCGTACACGGTCGATGAAGGCCCCCGTGTCGAAAATCCGGGTCTCGATGTTGACGCTGTTCCGTCTCAGCAGCGACGGTAGGGTGGGCGCAGCGAGCGCGTCCTGCGGGGGCCCTCGAGGAGAGGCGGAAAGTTGCCTAGGCGCGGATGACGCGGGCGGAAGAGCGGTGGACGGCACCCGATGAGTGGCGGACGAAAGCAGTGGAGCGCTTGACGACTGCCAGCCAGTGGCGGAAGAATGCCGAGGAGTTGCCGACGAGCGCCGGGAAGTCGATGGCCGTGGATCGGCTTGTGAGTGCCGGAAAATGGCGGCCGTCTCCACGCCGACAGGATCCGTCGGAATGCTCGTGGGCCAGGCAGCTCGAGCAATAGCGGTTCGCGAGAGCCGCTCGGAGCCGCTCCTCGGCACTAAGGCGTAGGAAGCGCCGACACTTTTTCAATGGATGGATCCCATTGCAGACTCGGCATCGGTAGGATTGTGTACCTCGAGTACATCTGCTCTCCAGTGACTGTGCGTTGCGTGGATCAGACGGATCATCAGCTGATTGCCACCGTGCAGCGTGATGCGAAGAGTAAATTAAAGCAGGACTCGAGACAGAATTGTGCTCGCAACCTGAATCCGATTCAGAACTGATCCGTGTGGGCACCTCTCCCTGATCCAGTGAGTCACCGAGGCTGCGGGCAACTCGTGCGGAAAAAACAGACACGCTGCGGGGGTTGAATGGAGATAATGGGCCTGTCAGCACCCATCCGAAAATGGTCTCCTGACCGAGAAGCGACCCGCAGATGTTAGCCTTGGAATTACCGAGGAGAATGGACGGAAGAATGATGGCAGATTTCCTGCCAACTGCGGAAGAACGTAGGCCGCAGTCTCTAATTGTAGCCCGGGTCTAGACGGCGACCGCATGGAGAAATGGCACAATTTCGTAGACTGCGCGGAAATGGTCTGATTAAGGCCGGAAACTTGGACTTGAATCGTCTTGAAAGGAGGCTTGACGAGGTTGAACAGTCGTTCCGTTATGAAGGTCGCTTCGGACCCTGAGTCTATTAGTGCTCGTGCCTGGACGGTGCACCCCAAATGGCACACGTTGATAAGGGCCGTGCCCAGTATGACTGCTCCTGACCCGGAAGTGAAACACACCTGTCAGGAAGTTATCTAATTCCTTCCATGTTGGAATCTCGGCCTTATTATGTACGGATTGCTCCCACATAGAAAGTGTGACCTTGGGGAGCTTTGACGAAATCATAAATACAAGGAGACAGTCCCAAGCCTCAACATTAACGGAGGACATTTCTAGGGCTGTCAAACAACTCTGAATGGTAGCTTGCAGCTCCTTCAGCGCGATCCCGGACTCTTGAGAAATAGCCTGGATGTTGAAAAGGATCTTCAACTGGCTGTTGACCAATAGCCGCCGGTTCTCAAAGCGGTCTGTGAGGCTTCGCCATGCGGCGACAAACCCCTCATGGGTAAGCGGAGCCTTAGAAACAATGGCGTGGGCGTCACCACTTGTCTTGGACAATAAGTGGAACAACTTCTCTACCGGGGTGAGCCTCGAGTTTTGGATGTAAATGGCCGTAAACAAGTCTCTGAAGGTGGGCCACCGAAGATAATCACCCGCGAAGACCTCGGTATCCACCGGAGGTAACCGGCAGCCTGTAGGCGCGGGCGTGTGGACATTGACGGGAGCCTGAGTGGATTGGGACGCAATTTTCTCCCGAAGCTGGGCAATACATCTCGAATAGACGGAGTAACAGTAGCTGTACTTCGCTTCCAGCACTGTCGAGGCGGCCGCATTGTCGTCGGACACGGCTAGCAAATCGGAGCAGCTCTCATAGCTCTTCTCCACCTTCTCCCATAGTGCCTGAATTTGGTCCCGATGGACTTCGCACATGTATTGGGAGCCCACGTCCGATTCTCTGGCGCCCGGAGTATTTATGTTGGCCTCAAATTGGATAATTCGATCTGTTGTGGCGATGAACTTTTTCAACGCCACTTCGACCGCACTTGGAGCCATTTTTGCGACGGAGTGAGTCTGCCTCTGTGAAGGACCGGGGGTTGTATTGACGGATTCGTCAATCCTTGCCCTTGGACTGGCACTGGTAGCCTTAGGCTTCAAAAGAGGCGTCCGCGGAGATGCGGATTGAGATCTGTCCAAACGGATGGCTGGGATCGAACGCGGCTTTTTGTCGTCTCCCGTGGGCATTCTCAGAGTCCAATTCGCTGATCAGCGCTTGTCGACTGACTCGCACAACAGGTGCCCCGTACGAAGTGGTGGCCGGTCGCACTAATGTGATGAGAACGGTGAGATCGCGGATGAAAGGCAATTACAAGGAGCAAGTGCGAACTAGTGGCGCCGATGTGGAAAGGAAAGTCGTGTGCGGCACAATTCAAATGTGGAAAGAAAAACTTCAGGCACCAGAAAAAACCCAAAAGGAGACGAGGTTTGTTCGGATTGTAGGCGGATGTTGCCTGATGCGGAGTAGAAGCAGAGTTGGAGGCACGAACAAATGGATAAGGTACCGAAAAATTCGTGCTTGTTCGGAAAAAAATGATGACGGTCTATATATGTATGTATATTTCGACTTGTGTGGTTCGTACTGAATTTAATATATACTGAGATATTAAATTCTTCACTATTTTCGAATTTGCGGAGCCGGAAGGTGGACTTAACTTTGGCTTGAATTAAACACACAAAAATATAAATAATTAATTTTTGGCTAACCTTCGGATTTAAATATGATGGAGCCAGAAGGGTGGAGTTGAAAATATTAATTTTTAATCAATTGAGGTTAATTATCACGAAGCTGGAACGGTGGAATTGAAACCTAAATATTTAATTAATTGAATTTAATTAACACGAAGCCGGGAAGATGGAATTAAAAAACCGCGGCTATATTCGGACAGAAGGTGGATAATTAAATTAATTAATTATAATTTTCCGATAGTTAAATCTTCGACTTTAATTATTGAGTGGCCGGAAAGGTGAATTCAAAAACCTGGCCCTTAGCTTGAACGGAAAATAAGAATTAAATAAATTTTCGTAGTTATAATTATAAATACATAAATTTATAATTAATTGATTTTTTAATCTATTTTGTTATGCAGCCGGTTATGCCGTCGGCACCCTGTACGTACCTCAAAGAAAAATAAACAGAACCGAAAAACACAACACGGCTAGGTCGAGAATTTAAGCGACACAATCACGGATTGTGGGGCATATGATGGTACAGTAGAGCTTCGATAAGTGGACTGTATATGTTAAATTTTATCGGTTATATATTTCCTGGAATTGAAGGCAGAAAATATATGGACATGTATGCAGGTACGGATATATGTAAGGGCATGTGGGCATATGTTGGCACAGTGGAGCTTTGATAAGTGGACTGTATAATTGGGGGAACAGAAAAGTTATGTGGTGTAAAAAAATGACACTGATTGAGGAAGATAAAAACAAATATTACGACAGCGGCGGACTGTTCGGTGAATTTGGAAATTCCGGAACTAATTCACACCGGTGGCCAATATTAATTATGCCTTCTTTTTGTCACCACACAATTTCACTGATCACTTGCGAATTTTTCGCGGATTAATTGAACCAAAATAATATGTATGTGCGTATGTATGTATGTATGCGGATGCACATATGCCTCGACCGTTGGCAAGCGAATGAATAACGGAGAGGCCGAAAACGGCGAGGAATATGGGCAGCACACAAAACCGAGACGGATAGAAAAATTTGCCGAATTTTAAGATTATTATAGATTATTAGAAAATCTCAACCTGCCGTTGTGTCGGAAAACTCGGACTTGGAGTTGACACGGAGGGAAAAACAATCTTGCAGCATTGTGAACGAAATTTAATGTTCGGATCACTGCTGAAGACCGGCAAAGAGATGGGGACGGAAAAATGTACTTATCTTTTGGCGGAACAATGCCGAGAACTGCTGGCAGAAGAAAATCCAGTAATTATCCGGCTCGAAGGACCAATGTTTTTAGGGGGGCGTGGTTCCGCAAAAGATTCCAGGATTAGGGATGAAATGATAAATAAAAAGTCGGGGGCGTCTTCCAGTGGATATAACGCGGTCAGCTTTATTGGGCTGCTTACATCGAATTAATTGCTTAAAAACTATTGCAAAAAGTAATAGAAAAACTACGATCGACGACGGCCGGCGAAGGAGCGAGAGCGCAAAGAGGGGCGAGCGCGGATGCGCTCTTCAGCGCGGGTGCGCTCTTCAGTGCTGGTGCGCTCTTCAGCGCGGGTGCGCTCTTACAGTTGCGGCACACTGGCCCCTCACGTAAACAATTATAATAAAAAATTCATTTTATTATAGCAATTATAAGTAGGCCCTATATTTTTCACAACAGTTTATTATTATACTATGCCAATAAATGCCTAACTTTTTACTTTAAAAAATGTTCTGCAAAGAACAAATTCATCGCTTCAAGCCGACCATTTTGGCTGAAAGAAAAGCAAGAGTGAATTTCTTGCAGTGATCGGCAATCTCGGCAAGTCTTCGGCAATCCAACAACAAAATTCGTTCGGATTAGCACGATTGAGGAGAATAGGGAAAACACGAAAAATTGTTTTTGTATTTGGGCTTTGCCTATGCTGGGAGGAACACACTTACATACTTATGTACTTACTTACATGTATATAAAATTTCGTTTCCCATATGAAAGAGCAATTCCAACAACAAAGAAGCACCGAGAGCAATGGGACTGGGCACCCCTGCTTTAGATTGTTGATGTTTAAGCCTAGTTCTGAGTTGACGACAATCCGCTGTCGAACGAGTGACAGCAGTCAAACTCCATAAAAAAAAAACGGTGTAAAAAAAGGAAGAAGAAGAAATTTTTGCCTTCTAGATTTTGCGGGTACTGAGTTGACGAAAATTTTTGTTATCGATTTCAATGGTGTTGCCGGATCAAAAAAAAATAAACAGCTGATCTCGGGGAGTTGAAAGAAATAATTTCATTTATTTCTATAGGTGTGACATGGAGGGTCAATTGATCAAACAAAAAATAGTCGGCCCGAAAAATTTTCGACGCGCCAGGAGAAGTTAAAATTAATTTCTGCGGTCAAGGCGAAGACCATAATATGGGATTTGATAAACAAAACACCAACATCCAATCGTTTTGAATTAATTTTTGCTTATTTGTTTTTTGTTTACAAACAACAGCTGTTCAGTATTGCCTTATTTGTTAATTTTTTTGGTCACACTAGCTCGGTAGCTGAATAAAGTGCGATTTCGTTATCGGATTTTCGACAGCAAATTTTCGACAATTCAGTACTAGGCTTTAGGTGAGGGGCCGTTGTGCCGCTCAGCTGAGCTTAAGAGCGCACCCGCGCTCGCCCCTCTTTTCGCTCTGGCTCTTTCGGCGGCCGTCGTCGATCGTATTCTTTTTATTACCTTTGCCTTTTTTCTTTTTTAAGTTAAGTCACTAACCATACAGCATATAGACAACCCATTTCATACAACGAAAATGGACGCGAAAATTAATTGCGACAGTTCCCAGCAGACCTTAGAGAGGATTTCTTACGCTCTCTTACGCTCATCTTTCGTTCATCTTACGCTTATATTCATGATACAATTGAGTATAATTGTATCATGCTCATATTCTCATAGAATGTTTTCTTTTTCTCAGTCGCTGAAAGAAGCGCGACGAAGAAGGTTGGTCTGCGATTGGATTGTTTTTTGTATGTATGCGTGTCACACATTCACATACACGGGGCATGTGTGCGCGCGTTACGATTTCGTTACGAAGCCAGCGCACACAAATTTTGATTTTTCTAACTTTTCAGGCTGTCTACCCTAACAAAATTCGTGTATTCGTAAAATTCGTTATTTGTTGAAATGACGAATAAAATAATATTATTTGTTATGTTATATTTTTTTTATATATCAGTAGACATTTTAAATTTATTTAGGAATAAGATTAGGTGTTAGCAGTGAAATGTTTTGTATATATGTACATATTTCTACGAATCATTGAAAACAATATACTGAGAACGGAACAGGGTATATTTCAGTCGACATCACTTAAAACGCCAATGACTTTTAAGTTTTTGTTGCTCTGCATGTGAATTTTTTCGTTATATCCGAAAGGTATTTAGCTTTCATGATCTGAAAGCATTTTTTAAATTATTAAATTTCTTTTGTTAAACAATTTTTTTTAAATATTTCGAAAATGACTGAAAATTTTTTCGAAAATGACTGAAAACTGAAAAAATGGGGCCATATTGGCCTTACAATCGAAAATCTTAAGCTTCCGAGGAATAAGCTCTAACGTTGGACTTATTCAGCCGCTGCAGTGGGTCAAAATTCACGAATCTTGGACTGTACATGATTGGCGAAACGTAATTTTTTGTAACGATACCAAGATAATCAATTTGTCTTATAATAGTATGAGCTAGGTGCGCCCCAAACGCGACAAACGCTTCAAAAATAATTGCTTACGGCGAAAGGTCAGGCAAGGAGCATGCCGAATGGTCCGGGGATGCTTTTCTTACTTTGGCGTTGGTGATTTGGCATTAATTGATGGAACTGTGAATGCCGAAAAGTTCCAAGGTGTTCTGAATCGTCACCTTCTACCCTTAATGGAGGAGCATCTTTCTCGTGCCCCAAACATAATCTTTCAGGACGACTCAGGTCCTTGCCATCGTGCAAAAAAAAAAGGGATGAATTTTTTTTTACTTCTTTAAGGATTTGTTTAAACAATAATTAAAGTTTTAAATTTCTAGTATTTTATTTTTTAAATTTAGGTAATAAATTATTTGCAGAAAAATCGAATATCAACATTAGACTGTTTAGGCAGTAGTCCTGATTTCTATCCGACTCAATATCGTTGTCCTATACCAAAAAATTAGAGAATTTAATTTAACATTGGAAAGTGTCTGTAATAAAGACATAATTAAAAAAACTAACGAACACTTGGTAGATTTTATGCCATCAAGAATAAAGGCCGTATTAAAAACTCAAGGAAGACCAACTAAATAATAAAGAACCATAACAAAATTATTTTTGAATACGTTAAATACTAAGCTATTAAAAAATAATTTTCAAAAATTTTTGTTACCTTGGAATAGTTAAAAACAATTTTTTTGTTTGCCTACATTTTTGTTAATTCCATCGAATATTGAAGTATAATTTTTATTTCCGAATAAAACAAAATTAAATTTTAAAATTAAATTAAAATGTATATTAATTTCATCGATTTAAAACAATTTTACTCCATAAACGCTGGCTGAAAAAAAAACTAAACAAGAAACGAAAGCTTACTTTGGACGGAGCCGAAGTTGATATACCCTTGCAGTTGAAACCGGATATATATCGCAATCATCGGATGCAGTTGGCCGATCCTTATGGGAATATCATAATAAAACCAATTAATTACAATAAAATATCTAAAAAAAAGTCCCAAGCTTCTATCTTCAAAAATAGCAAAGTTGGTATTTCTACCAAAAACCATTTCCGATCATTCAGTTATATGTCAGCTATAAAATATAGTCGACCGATCGTTATGAAATTTGGTAGATCGGATTAACAAACAAAATATATAATCTGTACCAAGTTCCAGCTTTCTATCTTCAAAAACACAAAAGTTGGGTAATTTCCGATCGTTCAGTTATATGGCAGCTATAGGATACAGTCGGCCGATCCTAATGAAATTTGGCATGTCGTATTATTTTGCCAAAAATAGCTCTCATGTTAAATTTGACTCTCTAACTCTAAAAACACAAAAGTTATACCATTTCCGATCAATCAGTTATATGGCAGCTATAGGATATAGTCGGCCGATCCCGGTCGTTCCGACTTATATACTGCGTGCAAAGGAAAGAAGGGTGTGTGCAAAGTTTCAAGTCGATAGCTTTAAAACTGAGAGACTAGTTCGCGTAGAAACAGACAGACGGACAGACGGACATGCTCATATCAACTCAGGAGGTGATCCTGATCAAGAATATATATACTTTATAGGGTCGGAGATGTCTCCTTCACTGCGTTGCACACTTTTGGACAAAATTATAATACCCTCTGCAAGGGTATAAAAAGACGAATTTGTTAATTTTAAAACGTTACAAATGGTTATTGCTGCATGCAGATGAAACTGGATGATCCGCAGATAGACCAGCTTATGGTGCATGCAGGGACGAAAGTAAATACAGAGAGAGGGCGGCCCGACAAGTCACCTCGAGCTAAAGCTCTCGAAAGTGGAGAGGGCGTCTCGACTTAGACATTGCCGAGCTAAAACTCTCTATGGAAAGCTTGTTGAGTCGAGCGGCCGAGCGATAGTCGGCTTGCGATCAACAAAGCCTTTGTACAAACTAAGCCTAATAAATTAACATTACACTAATAATTACACTAAACATTATTTAAACATAAACAATAAACGCCGTGCTGCTGCTTGACCCGACAACTTGTGTTACGAAAAAAGTTCCTTTTCATTTAAAATTAAAATTAAATTAAATAGTGATAAGAATAATAAAAAATTAAAAGTGCCTTTTGAATAAAAAATCCTTTATTTAACAAAGTATGAAAAAAAATGTTTAAAATGCAGAACAAGCCTAAAAATAGCAACTAAAGTAAAAAATTTCAAGTGTGCCATCACTTTAGTCCGTGACTGTATGTCGAATATTACTGAAAATTTTCAAGGGGCCCTTATTGGCCTTACAATCGAAAATCTTAAGCTTCCGAGGAATAAGCTCTAACGTTGGACTTATTGAGCCTTCTTTCGAGGATTTCCTACAAAATTTTGAGAAAACCAGAACTCTAAAGCATTTCCCAGGATCAGGAAAGAAAAAGAAGACCAACTACCACAAGGATCGAATCCTTTCACGATTAGGCATGACTGATCGTTTCAAGTCAGCAAAACATGTAAGAAGTAAGTTTTTCACTCGAACCGTTCGATGGAACATTGAGGAGGCGAACAGCGAAAAACCAGTCTTGACCTCAAAAATGCTCCAGAAAAGGCTGCAGTGGGTCAAAATGCACGAATCTTGGACTGTACATGATTGGCGAAACGTAATTTTTTGTAACGATACCAAGATAATCAATTTGTCTTATAATAGTATGAGCTAGGTGCGCCCCAAACGCGACAAACGCTTCAAAAATAATTGCTTACGGCGAAAGGTCAGGCAAGGAGCATGCCGAATGGTCCGGGGATGCTTTTCTTACTTTGGCGTTGGTGATTTGGCATTAATTGATGGAACTGTGAATGCCGAAAAGTTCCAAGGTGTTCTGAATCGTCACCTTCTACCCTTAATGGAGGAGCATCTTTCTCGTGCCCCAAACATAATCTTTCACGACGACTCAGGTCCTTGCCATCGTGCAAAAAAAAGGGATGCATTTTTTTTAATTCATTAAGGATTTGTTTAAACAATAATTAAAGTTTTAAATTTCTAGTATTTTTCCTATACCAAAAAATTAGAGAATTTAATTTAACATTGGAAAGTGTCTGTAATAAAGACATAATTAAAAAAACTAACGAACACTTGGTAGATTTTATGCCATCAAGAATAAAGGCCGTATTAAAAACTCAAGGAAGACCAACTAAATAATAAAGAACCAAAACAAAATTATTTTTGAATACGTTAAATACTAAGCTATTAAGAAATAATTATCAAAAAATTTTTGTTACCTAGGAATAGTTAAATACAATTTTTTTGTATTTTTTTTCCGAATAAAACAAAATTAAATTTTAAAATTAAATTAAAATGTATATTAATAAACGCTGGCTGAAAAAAAACTAAAAAAGAAAGGAAAACTAACTTCGGACGGAGCCAAAGTTGATATACCCTTGCAGTTGAAACCGGATATATATCGCAATCATCGGATGCAGTTGGCCGATCCTTATGAGAATATAATAATAAAACCAATTAATTACAATAAAATATCTAAAAAACAAGAAAGGAAAGCTAACTTCGGGCGGAGCCGAAGTTGATATACCCTTGCAGCTAAAACCGGATATATATCGCAAACATCGGATATAGTTGGCCGATCCTTATGAAATTTGGTAGGATGGATCAAAATATAATCTGTACCAAGTTCCAGCTTTCTATCTTCAAAAACACAAAAGTTGGGTCATTTCCGATCGTTCAGTTATATGGCAGCTATAGGATATAGTCGGCCGATCCTAATGAAATTTGGTAGGTTGGATCAACTAACCAAAAATAGAGTCTGTACTAAATTCCAGCTTTCTATCTTCAAAAACACGAAAGTTGGGTCATTTCCGATCGTTGAGTTATATGGCAGCTATAGGATATAGTAGGCCGATCCTTATGAAATTTGGCATGTCGTATTATTTTGCCAAAAATAGCTCTCATGTCAAATTTGAACTCTCTAACTCTAAAAACACCAAAGTTATACCATTTCCGATCAATCAGTTATATGGCAGCTATAGGATATAGTCGGCCGATCCCGGCCGTTCCGACTTATATACTGCGTGCAAAGGAAAGAAGGGTGTGTGCAAAGTTTCAAGACGATAGCTTTAAAACTGAGAGACTAGTTTGCGTAGAAACAGACAGACGGACAGACGGACAGACGGACATGCTCATATCAACTCAGGAGGTGATCCTGATCAAGAATATATATACTTTATAGGGTCGGAGATGTCTCCTTCACTGCGTTGCACACTTTTGGACAAAATTATAATACCCTCTGCAAGGGTATAAAAAGTCCCAAGCTTCTTTCTTCAAAAATAGCAAAGTTGGTATTTCTACCAAAAACCATTTCCGATCATTCAGTTATATCTCAGCTATAAGATATAGTCGACCGATCGTTATGAAATTTGGCAGGATTAACAAACAAAATATATAATCTGTACCAAGTTCCAGCTTTCTATCTTCAAAAACACAAAAGTTGGGTCACTCCCGATCGTTCAGTTATATGGCAGCTATAGGATATAGTCGGCCGATCCTTATGAAATTTGGCATGTGTCATGTTAAATTTTAACTCTCTAGCTCTAAAAACACCAAAGTTATACCATTTCCGATCAATCAGTTATATGGCAGCTATAGGATATAGTCGGCCGATCCTAATGAAATTGCGTAGGTTGGATCAACTGACCAAAATTAAAATCTGTACTAAGTTCCAGCTTTCTATCTTCAAAAACAGGAAAGTTGGGTCATTTCCGATCGTTCAGTTATATGGCAACTATAGGATATAGTCGGCCGATCCTTATGAAATTAAGCATATCGTAATGTGTTGCCAAAAATAGCTCGTGTCAAATTTGAACTCTCTAAATGTAAAAACACCAAAGTTATACCATTTCCAATCAATCAGTTATATGGCAGCTATAGGATATAGTCGGCAAATCCGGGCCGTTCCGTTTTATATACTGCGTGCAAAGGAAAGAAGGGTGTGTGCAAAGTTTCAAGTCGATAGCTTTAAAACTGAGAGACTAGTTTGCGTAGAAAAAGACAGACGGACAGACGGACATGCTCATATCAACTCAGGAGGTGATCCTGATCAAGAATATATATACTTTATAGGGTCGGAGATGTCTCCTTCCCTGCGTTGCACACTTTTGGACAAAATTATAATACCCTCTGCAAGGGTATAAAAATCAAGGAAGTTACTCATTTAAGGTGTATGTTCTGAAGGAAAATACATACTGTATTCACATTTTGCAATTGGCAGATATTTTATGTGAAACATAAACAATGATTCAATTTTTTTTAAACATTTTTAACATAGTAACTGTTAATTATAACATTATACTTCGTACTGTACCTTTTTCTTGCACAATAAATAATAAAAGATCAAACGTCACGGACTGAATAAAGATTTTTTTTTTTATTATCAATCAATCAATAGTTATATTTAAAATCTGCCCGGAGTTATGGACAATAATTACATTTTATAATGAGACCTTAACTTAATGAAATATTAAGTAGTAAAAGTCCTCCCGTTTGCCTGAGTGGCAGAGGTCTAGTGGGTGGGTCCGTTTCAGCCTCCTTGTGGTGTAGCTGTTGTCCAGAAGATTGATGGCCTCAGGGTTAGGATATCGGTCCAGCCTTTCCACGTACCTATTGGCAAATCGCTGAACTTCTTCGCTCACATATGGGACTCCCAGTTGGGCGTGGATTGTTGCGTTATCGTGGTACAGGTGAGCTCCGGTTATAGCTCTTAAAGCTTTGTTTTGGGCGATCTGAATGATCCTTCGGTTGCTTAGACACGCCGTCCCCCATAGCTGGATACCATAGGTCCAGACTGGCTTTACAATGGCCTTATATATAAGGAGCTTGACTCTTAGCTTCAGCCTGGACCTCCTTCTAATGAGCCAGTTGAGCTGACGCAGCTTGATCCCGATTTGCGTCCGTTTTCGCTGCAGGTGGGTTCTCCAGGTAAGCCTTCTGTCCAGGGTCATACCCAGATATTTGGGTGTAGGGCTTGCTGGAATTGGAGTGCCTCCGAGACTGACTCCAGGACAGTCGCCTTTCCTCATTGTAAAAGTCGTTTGGGCTGATTTTTCGTGGTTGACAGCAATGTTCCACCTTCGAAGCCACGGATCAAGGATGTCTAGCTGGCGTTAGAGAGACGCAGAGGCCTCCTCTGGAAAGATTGCAGAGGTCAAAAATGCCGTATCGTCTGCATATGTAGCCGCTTGAAGGCCCTCCTCTTCAGCGACAGGCATGTCGGCTGTGCATATGGTATACAGAATGGGGCCAAGTACACTGCCCTGCGGTACACCTGCCTCGTCTAATACGGTCTGAAATCTGCGCAGAAATACTCTCTCAAGTAACTTGGATAGTACTGATAATAAGCTTATCGGCCTGTATAAAGCAAGATCAGCTTCAGGCTTTCCTGGTTTCGGAATGAGTATGACCTCCGCCCTTTTCCAGTCAGAGGGAAAGTGGCCGATCTCCAAGCACGCGTTGAATATGCTCGTAAGCCTTTGGATACCTAATGGGGGAGAAGTTTAATGGCAAGTGCTTCAAGGCCATCCGCACCCGGGGATTTTTTGGTGTTAAGGCCAGCGACCTCCTCTTGAACTTCCTCTTCCGAGACTGGCTCCAATTGACAGAAATCCGTGCAGGGTAGAGACAGAAACCTCTCAGTCTCAGCTTGGTCCACCTCCGAGCATCTATTGAATGGAGTGAAGGCGTCTTCCAAATGAGCAGCAAATGCGTCTGCCCTCTCCTGATCGGAGCGGCACCACTCACCGTCGGGTTTTCTAACCTGTAACGATTGCTACGGTAGTAATCATTTATGGGGAAGGGCTGGTGTTACGACTGGGAGCCAGCGCACGCTATGACATCCGGCTTCGGCTCGTCGGCAAGGGGGGTGTTATTTGCCAGTTCCCAGCAGTGGCCTCCACATTTAAGGATCTTTATTTTAAATTGCGTGCTCGCGACAAGACATGCTCCGGTAATGAGCCCCGAAATCCCCCTATGGCTATGGAGCTTCTATCCTTCCTCGACTATCCCGCAGTCACCCAGGTGTTTTAGGGGCGACTCCTTTTTGCCTACCCTACCTTTGGCCACTCAGCCCCGCTCCATGCGAGTGACCCCTTTTCCTTCCGGGTTCTCCTACATCCTTAAACTGCCGCTGCGGCTAGAATACTGAATTTAGAACATTATAAATTATTTATTGTACTAGACTAATAATGAACATCTTATAAAATAACCTCGAGCGCATAACTCAAATGACGGACAATATAAATTCGGAACTTACACCTATTTATCAGACTAATTTAGAAAATTAAATTAAAATTAAAAAAGACATTTAGGGCGAAGTAACATTAAAGAATTAAAACAACAAACAAAAAGTATAGAAAAAAAACAAAAGGAAACTAATTTTTGATCTTCTGATTGGACTAAATAGATATATACGTGCCATAAAATAAAATAATGCATACATAGGTTTACTCACGATTGCCTCTTTAGCATCCCTCGTCGAAAGCGCTTTCGTCGGTGATGAAAGGGAAAGTTGGGGACATTACACAAAAATAATATTTTCTTTATAAACCTAAGTATCTTACATAAGATTTAATAAGGCATGTTTTAGATGGATACGTAGGGTTTAAAAATTATCTATTAGAATGTTAGCCTCAACCAAAATTTTTCCTTTTCTTTTTTTTTTTTTCTCTGAATTCAAAAGTATTATAAATTGGTTTTTTTTTTCTTGCTTTACATTAATTTAGCCTTTGCTATTTTAACATTTTTTTTCCTGTGTTGTCGGGGACCAAAACATTCAGGGCACATTTCGCTTATTTTTTTTTTCTGGTGGGGCTGAGAATATACCTCACGCTATTTGACTGGGGAAAAACTTGGTGGTCAAACAATTATGATTTCTGACGCACCAGTATTAATATAATTTTCCACCAACCATCACTGAGCACCACACAAAAAAAAATTATGCCTTTTATGTTTTTTTTTTCCTTTTATCTGGCCTTGTCGCCGGTGCAACCGCCGGCTTACTCCCGCTCGGAGCCCCTCGTCGCGATGAACTAATGACCACTCTTCCCTCTTGTCCGATCGCTCGTTTGTCTTACAAACGAACTCGCGGGCGGTACCCGATCGAAAGTGCTGGTCGCTGCTCTATGCCCGGAGATGCTGATCTGCGCCATCGGTCCCACCGAGACGCCCGAAGTCCTCTTTTTTTTTTTCTCTTCCGGCCTCCAATGCGTCTGCTGGTATTTCCGCTCTGGCCGGCCACTCAGTTTTTATGAAGCTGACACTAGGACTCGAATCTCGAATCCAACGAACAAAAGTCTTGCAAAGATTGGGTTTTTTTTTTCCTTCCACTAGTTGATTAACCGTCTGCTCTTATGTAAGGTTTGTTAGGGAATCCTCTCCCCAACTCTCTCTAGCCAGACCGACGCGGGTTTTAAGGCGGGCAGCCTCCTGGAGTCCACAAATGGCGAACTCCTGGATTTAATTATTCCAGGCGCCTCCTAATTCTATATAACCCATTATCTCCCACAGATGGCGCACCTTCCTGCCTAATGCGGCGCATAGGTGTCGCTTTCCGCTATGGCAAGTGCTACAATAAATACCCCCCCTCAAGATCAGACTTGGGGATTAAGTTTCCCAAGGATGATCCACACAGCACTTGCTTTTTCTATTGCCGAATGTCTTTCGCATGAAACCTCCCAACCAGTCGTCCCTGGAGATCCTCTAACTCATAGTAGGCATTCCCAATCTTTCTTCTCACTCTGGCCTTCACGAAAGTCGGTCCCAACTTCGCGTTATAACCCGCCTGGAAATTGCTCTGCTTAAAGTTCCTCCGGAACACTTCTTGCCCTTCGTTGTAGGCCACCGATCTAGAGCGCAGATTATAATTCCGCTCATTCTTTTCCTGCTGCTGCCTCATGACCTTTAAAGCCTGCTCCCGCACTATCTCTAAGGAGTCCTGCCTTGCGAACGTTGCCGATTTATCGTCTAGTAAGGACAGAGCCCTTAGTAACTTGTACGTCGCCCCTGAGGTCATAAAATGTTGCCCAAAAACCATATAATAAGGGGTTGTCCCTAAGCTAGCGTGAGCCGCGGATCTGAGTGCACAACAAATGCTACTGAGTTGCTCATCCCAGTCCTTCTGATCCTCTCGTACATAGGACCTAATTGCGGCAATCACTGAGCGATTAACCCTTTCGGACGCATTCGCTTGAGGCGAGTGTACGGCTGTAAGGGTGTGCGCAATCTTGTTACCGCGCAGCAACCTTTGGAACAGTTCCGCTCGGAACTGCGATCCATTATCCGAAACAATGTTTTCAGGAACCCCAAAAGTATGAAATATTTCCTGTTGGAGATATTTGACAATAGTGTCGGCAGTTAATTTTTTTACCGCTTTTAAAAAGACGAACTTTGTGTAATGGTCGAGAACTATAAAGATCCCTACATTACCACTCCTTGATCGCGGATAAGGTCCTAAAAAATCCATATACAGTTTTTGGAAGGGTCGTTGGGATTCGGGAGCCACTCCCATTGGGGGTCGCAATGAGTGGTTAGGGGCTTTGGTCGTTTTACAAAGCTCACAGGACTGCACGTACTCCTTTACATCCTTTACCAGTCCAGGCCAAAAATAGTACCTCCTGACCCGTTCAAGGGTTTTATGGGTGCCTCCATGAGCCGCTAACGGATCGTCATGCGCATTCCTTAGAATTTCCGGAACCAATTTTGTCGGTACCCAAAGTTTCCAGCAAAAGCTATCATGGATTGGTTCACCTGTCACATGTTCGGTTCGCTTAAATAGCAACCCATCCGCTATTTTTAGGTCTGGTAATTTCTCTAAATTAGCAGCTATGCCCTCCATCAATTTAACATATTCTGGATCTTGGAAATGTGGTGATTCCACATCTATTAGTAACCCCTGTTTTGCATCTAAAGCTGCCACTTCCTCTTCATGTACTCGCGAGAGCGCATCGGGGACTACATTAAGGCTTCCCTTACGGTGGTCGAAATGAAATTTAAAACATCGTAGCGACATGGCCCAGCGTCCTAGGCGCGAATGTAGGTCTTTTTGGCCCATCAACCACTTCAAGGAGGCATGATCAGTGATTACCTGAAATTTATGGCCCTCAATATATGGACGGAACCGCTTTATGCAAATAATCGCAGCCAAACACTCCTGCTCGGTTACCGTGTAGTTTCTTTGAGCCTTGTTCAATTTTTTTGATACGAAGGCTATTGGACACTCATCCCCTTCCTCCGATGTCTGCACTAGCACTCCTCCCACTCCGGTACTACTAGCATCGACACAGTGGTACAGTGGATCGAAAAAAGCTTGCTAAAATCGGGGCTACACAAAACTGGTGCCGAGCTCAATAGTTTCTTTAAGTTCTCAAATGCTAGCTGTCCTTCTGGGGTCATGGCGAATCTTTGTTTGGGTTTCAGCAGATCCGTTAACGGTGTGGCTACTGTTGCGAAGTTGCTAATAAATTTCCTATACCAATTGGCCATTCCTAAGAACCGTCGCAATGCTTTTAATGTTTTCGGCAAGGGAAAATCCACCATTGCCGACACCTTTTCGGGATCGGTTCGTACCACACCTTCGCCTACAATGTGCCCTAGGTATTTCACGCTGCGCATACAAAATCTACTTTTTTCCACGTTAAGCGTTAACCCCGCTATTTTCATTCGGCCCGCAATCGCACTTAGGACCTTCAGATGACTATCAACTGAATCGGACACAATAAGTAAGTCATCTAGATAGACAAATACTTCATTTCGTTTTTCCACAGCAGGAGAGACCGGAAAATGTCTTTGCTTAATTGGTTTGGCGTCACCCACATCGATACTGTGCGCTATGAGTCCCGTTTTTCCTAATCCACAAATGGCACAGGATGGAAACTCTCCTACCACTTTTCCGAGCGCCAATTCCTGGGTCTCGGTTAAGATGTGTCCATCAGTCGCTAACTCAGCTACTTCCATACTGGGTGGCAAAAGGTTGAAAGTGGTCCAAAAATCTATTCCAAATAAAGATCCTGACTCAGCGACGGGATTATGAAGAGTTGTAATTCTTTTGTTATATTCTCATACTGTATCGGCTTACTGAGACGCCCTACTACCTCTTGCTTATGACCGTCCGCCGTGGAAATCGGCCCAAAACTACGTTTAAACGGTATGCGTTTTTTTATGATGTGCTCCGCCAACTTTCCCCCTACGACACTGACGGAAGCCCCTGTATCCAATAGACCAAGTACGGTTTGGTCTAACAAGCGTACCTCGGCATACGGTCTACGATTCGACTGTTTATGTCTAATGGCGTTTATGGTTTTGGTAGCCTTCCAAAACTCCTTCATCCGCTTAGCATTTCGCGTTGGCGTGCTTTTCCTAACTGGGGAGATCTCTGGGAGAATATTAAGCTTGACCCTCCGGGGCCAGAAAATTTGACTTTCCAAATTTGACTCGGACGAACAGGACACAATGGACGGAGACGGACTTGCCAATTTTGAGGCATCGAGCTCGGACGTATTAGAGAGGTTTGAAACTGTGGACTCGGTCGAACCCGACAATTTCGGAACTACGGACTCGGACAGATTGGACACTAGATTCAATGATTCTCTGATTTTTCGCCGCTTCGACGTGGAACACACGACTGCGTATTTTGTCGTGTGTTCACCTTCCCGTTTTTTTGACACTTATTACATTAAGGTTTATAAGTGTTTGGAGTGCCACACCCATAGCAAAATATCTTGCGCTTAGCCTCGCAGTCGTGGTAGCGGTGGCCTTCCTTCCTGCAGTTCCAGCATACTAACGCTAGAGCATCTACCTCATTTACCGCCTCTGAATCCGAGAACTCAGTTGCCTCATCTGGAGCCATCTCCTCGACTAACTCGGCAACGTGTTTCCGGAAGGGAACCGGTTTTTGATAACCGTAGCTTCTCTTGACATCTTCTAGGAAACTTTCTCTTCGCCTACACACATCCCGCAATCTCTGCACGGAGTCGATGGAAATGTTAAGCAGCTCATGCCTAATTTCGGGACGCAAGTTCCTCCGTAGGATTTCGATAAGTTCTTTTTCCGTCATAGGAGTCTCTAAACAGTCAGTCAGTTGGACTATCCCGTCGTAGAACGCATCAAAATTTTCCCTGTCCTTTTGCTTTCTGTCTCGGATTGCTTCCCTCAGATGTAGATCTGTCCGGGTATCACGAAATTGTTTCCTCAATGCTTTCGTCAGCTCATCCCACCTCAAATGATCCGCTGTCCTATGGAAACGCCAGTAGAACTCGCGGGCTTTCCCGTCGAACAATAAACTGGCATTGCTGCACAGTACCGAAAAATTACCCTCCAATGTCTGATGCGTTAGGGCCTCCACTCGATAAAGAAAATTATCAACAGATAACACCTCTGGGCATCCATTAAAGCGCAGCTTCCAACTAGTAATTATATGTCCAACTTTATCTGGACGACTCGCTAAGTCGGAGTTTGAAGAAGCAGACATTGGTCGACTCACAGTTGGCCCTTCATCTGGTTGCCGGAACGACACGGATCTAGTTTCTGAGTTCTGGCCAAACTCGGTTGGCCGATTATGCTGTAGGTGCGCCGCGCCATTCACCTCAATCAATTGGCGCATCTGATCCGCCAACTGCGTGAGCAATTCATTTTGCAATCCTCGTAACTGCTGAGAGACTACGGTTTCAATGGTCTGAGCAATGTTTGTTGCTGGCTCAGGAGCTACAGGCTGTGTGGTTTGAGGTAGTGCAGACTCTTTTGCCGATTTGCATTTAGGGCACGAACCCTTGGATTTGGCATGAGCCTGGAGACACGTTTTATGAAACGCATGTCCACAATTAGCTTTGGCTAAAGGAGCGCTTGAAAGAGACCTGTCGCAAAGAACACATTTCGAGGTACTAGGCCCCTCTCCTTCCATTACTGATGAATCCATGAATAAAATTAATACAAATCAATAAATATAATCAAATTAAGATAGCTAAGTAACTGCCAAAAATAATAAATATAAATATTAACACCCACAAGTGTGTGTGACTAATTATCACAGCACCAGAGTCAATGACCTCGGGTTAGGTAAATTCTTCCCTATTTCTTCTTCCTTCTCACAAGCTTAGTATTACACCTTACATGCAAAGCTTTACTCTTTGAGGTCGCTAAACTCTTTTCCTTTGGTATCCGTACTTCCTTTTGTGCTCCCCTTGTCTGGCTACAACTCGTTTTCTTTGCGTGTGTTACCAAAAACCCTAATACTTTAAACTAATAACTAAATAAAAAAATATGTATTATATAAAAAATATTTAAATAATTTTATAAAATGACTTAAACCACTTGTACTATGGAAAAGTATAAATATGGCAGATATGCAAAAATATAAAAATGAAAAATCTGAACAAATATAAATATGAAAAATATAAACCAAATATGCAATTTTTCAAGATCACCAAAATTTTTTCTTTATGTGTATATCATTAAATAGTGCCAGCAAGCAAGCAAGATTTAAGTGATATAGGCGAAACCCAAGATTATTTTTTTTTTCGAGATTAGGCTGAGAAAAAGGAATATGGAAAAGGAAAAAAACAAAATTTGAACTGCTGATTATCGCAATTTTGCGACAATAAAACCACAAGTGTCTAACCGCGGACAGACAAATGAAGGAAATGCAATAATTGCCTCATTAGCATAATCTTTTCTTCCTGCATTCCTGCGGTTAACACTTCCCTATGTTCGCAGCTGAGCATATTCGCTATTATGCCAATCGCGGTATCCAGTGCTCTTTTCTAAAAAAACAACGACGCTGTATACTCTGCGAATGAAGCGAAAATGCTATTTGAGGATATAAAATAACTCCCCAACTGCCTTAATCAACCGTGGTCAAGCGTCTCTTCCAAGGAAAATTTACGCTTGCATTTCCTATGCGTTTGAATAAGTCCAGCTCGGTGTATTTTTCTGGATTTTATGGTGAATATAGTTCCTACCTCCTAAGTTAAGGTCTTCCGTGGACAGATAACAATCATCAAGATTTATTGATCTGTGGTCCTAGCGACTGACCTCTAATGTTAAAGGCAACTATCTGTTTTGATCACCACCGGCGGCAACCGTGGCTATGGCTGGTTACATAGCCCACCACCTGGCTTTTGATCTTTCTATTTAAAACAAGGGAATTCGGGAGCTTGGGTCACAACGAAAATGTGGCCTTAAAGTTGGGCGCCAAAAATAATATCCTAAATCATATTTACTAAATGATTATAATTGTAATCGATTATGGGGAAGGGCTGGTGTTACGACTGGGAGCCAGCGCACGCTATGACATCCGGCTTCGGCTCGTCGGCAAGGGGGGTGTTATTTGCCAGTTCCCAGCAGTGGCCTCCACATTTAAGCATCTTTATTTTAAATTGCGTGCTCGCGACAAGACATGCTCCGGTAATGAGCCCCGAAATCCCCCTATGGCTATGGAGCTTCTATCCTTCCTCGACTATCCCGCAGTCACCCAGGTGTTTTAGGGGCGACTCCTTTTTGCCTACCCTACCTTTGGCCACTCAGCCCCGCTCCATGCGAGTGACCCCTTTTCCTTCCGGGTTCTCCTACATCCTTAAACTGCCGCTGCGGCTAGAATACTGAATTTAGAACATTATAAATTATTTATTGTACTAGACTAATAATGAACATCTTATAAAATAACCTCGAGCGCATAACTCAAATGACGGACAATATAAATTCGGAACTTACACCTATTTATCAGACTAATTTAGAAAATTAAATTAAAATTAAAAAAGACATTTAGGGCGAAGTAACATTAAAGAATTAAAACAACAAACAAAAAGTATAGAAAAAAAAACAAAAAGGAAACTAATTTTTGATCTTCTGATTGGACTAAATAGATATATACGTGCCATAAAATAAAATAATGCATACATAGGTTTACTCACGATTGCCTCTTTAGCATCCCTCGTCGAAAGCGCTTTCGTCGGTGATGAAAGGGAAAGTTGGGGACATTACACAAAAATAATATTTTCTTTATAAACCTAAGTATCTTACATAAGATTTAATAAGGCATGTTTTAGATGGATACGTAGGGTTTAAAAATTATCTATTAGAATGTTAGCCTCAACCAAAATTTTTCCTTTTCTTTTTTTTTTTTCTCTGAATTCAAAAGTATTATAAATTGGTTTTTTTTTTCTTGCTTTACATTAATTTAGCCTTTGCTATTTTAACATTTTTTTTTCCTGTGTTGTCGGGGACCAAAACATTCAGGGCACATTTCGCTTATTTTTTTTTTTCTGGTGGGGCTGAGAATATACCTCACGCTATTTGACTGGGGAAAAACTTGGTGGTCAAACAATTATGATTTCTGACGCACCAGTATTAATATAATTTTCCACCAACCATCACTGAGCACCACACAAAAAAAATTATGCCTTTTATGTTTTTTTTTTCCTTTTATCTGGCCTTGTCGCCGGTGCAACCGCCGGTTTACTCCCGCTCGGAGCCCCTCGTCGCTATGAACTAATGACACCTCTTCCCTCTTGTCCGATCGCTCGTTTGTCTTACAAACGAACTCGCGGGCGGTACCCGATCGAAAGTGCTGGTCGCTGCTCTATGCCCGGAGATGCTGATCTGCGCCATCGGTCCCACCGAGACGCCCGGAGTCCTCTTTTTTTTTCTCTTCCGGCCTCCAATGCGTCTGCTGGTATTTCCGCTCTGGCCGGCCACTCAGTTTTTATGAAGCTGACACTAGGACTCGAATCTCGAATCCAACGAACAAAAGTCTTGCAAAGATTGGGTTTTTTTTTCCTTCCACTAGTTGATTAACCGTCTGCTCTTATGTAAGGCTTGTTAGGGAATCCTCTCCCCAACTCTCTCTAGCCAGACCGACGCGGGTTTTAAGGCGGGCAGCCTCCTGGAGTCCACAAATGGCGAACTCCTGGATTTAATTATTCCAGGCGCCTCCTAATTCTATATAACCCATTATCTCCCACAGATGGCGCACCTTCCTGCCTAATGCGGCGCATAGGTGTCGCTTTCCGCTATGGCAAGTGCTACAAACCTGAGCCACCCTTTTCTTTGGACGCTTGATGTGACTTGTCAGTTGCCACAAGTTGTGCTCGGGGTCGCCGGGCTCAACCCGACGTAGGTATTCCTTAAGTCCGCAACCTCTGGAGCAGCTTCGTGAGTCTTTTGGTCGCACGATTGAGAGCTGTTTTGTCGCTGGGATACCTAGTTCGGAACCAGATCCTTCTAAGCCGTCGCTTTTCATTGAGCAGTAGAGCTACTTCTGGAGACCACAAATGTAGGTGCCTTTGAAGGATTTTGTTATTGCATGGAGCCCTTGGTGTTGCGACTAAGGCAGCATTGTGCATCTCCTGAGTGAGGTTGACCACGGCATTGTCAATATCAAATCCTGTGTTGAGGTCCGGCTGAGTATTGCCTAGGGCGTTATTAAGCCACCCTGTGTAGGTTTCGATGTTGGTACATGATTTTATCATCCGGGAACTGATGACCTTCTTTTCAACAGGGGTATTAATGTGGAGCTCCACCGCGCTGTGATCCGAAAGGAGATCTGCATTTGACGAGCAGGCAATAAAGTCCGGATGAATTCTGTGGGATATAGCAAAGTCCAGTAGGTCCGGCCGTTTTTGGGGGTCAGTGGGCCAGTACGTAGGTTCTCCGGTTGAATGACAGTTGAAGGCTCTACGCTGACTACACCTGAATAGCGTAGATCCTTTAGGGTTAGTCACCCTCGAGCCCCACCATGGGTGCTTGGCATTGAAATCACCTGCAAGTATGAATTTGTCGCCCATGTCATTCAGCAGTAAATCAAATTGGTTATCGGACACTCTCTGTCTAGGAGGAATATAAGCGGAACCGATCATAATTTTCCCCCCGGAGGTGGAGACACTGATTTTGGCGCACTGGATCCATTATTCTTTGATTCTTGCGATCTCGCTGTAAGTAGTCAATGCTAGATTTGATTATAATTGCCGCTCCTCCGTGCCCTCTGCCACTGGGATGATTAGCATGAATGATATCGTAGCCGTGTAAAGTCAGGAATGATTTGTGTGTAAAGTGGGTTTCTGAAATTAGCAAAATGTCAATGCAGTGGGTGTGGATGAAATGGTCCACTTCTAGCCTTTTATTAACTAGGCTGTTAGCGTTCCAGAAGGCTACGTGCAGTCCTACTTGTTGCATATCTGAGTAAGGATGGCTCTCATCATTGTTGTTATACGTTCTAACATCTTATCCAAAACTCGCGGTGCTAAGCCCAAATAATCTTCGAGATTTTTAAAATATGAAACGTCGCCAAGATTAACCAACGATTACATCATACATTCAAGAAACCAAAAGCAGATAATTTGGAAAATGCTGAAGATGTTGATGGTAAGTGAAGTGAAGTTATAAATGTAAACTTCAGGGTTATGTTATCATCGATCGCGAGCAAAATTAACTTCATCTTGCTTTTGTTAAGAAAAGTATTAATTTATTGATGTCGATTTAATTTCGTTTCGATATTTTTTGTACCGATTCTTTACTTCCCATAGATTTTGATTGCTTAAGGGGGGACATCTGAGTAGAATTTTGAAAAAATCGAAATTTTTTTTTTCGCTTAAAAAATTCTTTAGGGTCTTAAAAATGACATATCAAAAGATAGAATCCGGCAAAAGTGTCTAAGTGTCGAAATTTTTCATTCTGCGGCGATGCCTCACAGGTATATCCCACAGTACTTAAAACTTTAAACGCGTTTTTCTCGAAACCACTTTTTTTGAGTTGGCCGAACACCTAACTCGAACAACTCTTAACCTATCGATCTAAAATTTTGACAGTATACTCAGAATACCTATGTCTATCGACACACGTAGGATTTTTTTTTTATTTTGCTTACTTTTTTTTTTATCAACAATTTTGTGACGTTTTTTGTTAGTGAAAATTAAAAATTTTGTTCAATCACTTGCCATTTTGGAAAAAATCAATATATCAAAAAAATCCTACGTGTGTCGATAGCCGTTGAGATAAAGAAACTAACCAAACTTGATTTTTTGTTCGGCCATGGACCCCCTTTAAAAAAATAGGGCCTACGAATAAGGGCTGCAGGGCCGCCATTTTGTTTTCGATTTATTTAAAAAAATTTCATTGTGTAGTTTAAATATAATATAATAAAACCCCATTTACAAATTTTCGATTAGCTGTTTTGATTTGGCCAAAAAAAATTCGAGAAAAACTGCTTTTTTTTTGCCTGTTACTCAGATGTCCCCCCTTAATTTAGCTTTGTTTGCAATTATTAGATTTTGTTTTGTTTAGAATTGGGACTTTGCATCAAAATTTGTTATTGCTGATTTTAAGCAATAAAAGTTTATTGAAAATAATTCGACACGTACTCAAGGACAAAAATCAATAAAAAATGTGGACTTATTTCAATAAATTCAGAAAAAGGCAAATCACACATCAATCTTTAATCATATTTAGGAAGATTGCTTTGAACCTAACGTATAGTTTTAAGTGTGTGTTAAAAAATCAAAAATTTCATCAAAAACAAAAAATTAAAAACCACGTTTATATACACAATCTCGGTGCCAATCGTGGACAAAATCAACACGATGGATGGAAAATAAAGCCGTCTTCTAAAAAGAAGCCCTATTCTAACTTTCAAGATGTCGACTCCAGCGACTCCGAGCTTGGATAAATGAAATGGAAGTCGGCTAAAAAACCCGTCAGGGAAGACGAACCAACCACCAGCAAAGCAGCAAGAGCGGCATTGAAGGCTAATATTGAAAGTAATTATTATGCTATTCTATCTGATCTTGAAGATGAAGTTTTAGACAACGGCACGTAAGCGGTCGATGATGAAGAGGTACTTATGTCTTCTAAGTCCCCCAAGAAGAAGGAAATCAAGCCACCACCAATTTTTATCCCAGATGTCTCTAACATTGCTGCTCTAATTTCCTGCATCGAGGACATCGTTGGCAAAAAGAAGAGCTTCTCCTACAAAGCCGCCAGAGACAATCAGGTGAGGATTATGATGCCAAATAAGGAGTCGTACTCTGCCCTCAAATCCCAGCTTGATAGCGCCGGGAAAAGATATTACACAATCCAGCCCAAGAAAGATAGAGCCTACAGAATTATAGTAAAGGGACTCCACCACACCATCGATATAGACGAGATTAAGGAAGACTTTCGGCATCAAGGACATGCAGTCCGTGATGTGCAAATCACCAAGAATCCATTACCTATATTTTTTCTTAATCTAGAGCCGTCTAGCAACAACAAAGAGGTCTTTAACGTGAATAGAATTTGCCACTCTGTGGTTAAGATGGAATGTAAATTCCATGACGTGTCGCAGTGCTATCGCTGCCAAGGATTTGGTCATAGCCAGCGATACTGTAAATTGCAGCATCGTTGTGTCAAATGTGGTGAACAACACAGTACAAGCGAGTGCAGGAAATATCGAAAAGAGGCGGCAAAATGCGTGCACTGCCATGAACCCCATCCTGCCTCCTACAAAGTCTGCCCAGCATATAAGAAAGCCAAGGCCAGCACGGCCCATTAAGATCCACTTCCAGCTCAACCACGTCGTTTAGATTTCCAACCCGTTCAACACTATCCAACAGTGGGCACCTTATCAAGGAGCTATGCTGATATACCCAGGGGAGGAGCTCGTTCACAACAGCAACAAGCGGCAGCACCCGAGATGCCACAAGCCGACCAGTTGGCAGCCTTTACGTCGAGAGTGAAAAGCCTCCTGGAGAGAGTTTTGGATAAGATGTTAGAACGTATGACAACAATGATGAGAGCCATCCTTACTCAGATAAGCAACAAGTAGGACTGCACGTAGCCTTCTGGAACGCTAACAGCCTAGTTAATAAAAGGCTAGAAGCAGTGGTGTCATTTCCGCTTTTTTCCCGTCAGATCTGGATTTTTTTGAAGCGTGATTGCGGGAAAAATATGAAAACAGCGGGCAGCGGGAATTCTGGCTTTTTGAGCAAATTTACGCAGCTTTTTTTTTTTTTGTTTACTTTTTGATGCATTCTCTGTTAAAAATATTTTAAAAATCAAAAAGAAACAAATCTCTCCAATCCTTGAGTATTTTGGTACTCTTAATATAGAAAAAATAAAGCGCGTGTACAACGACATAACCCTGGTAGAGTGGGAAAATGTCGATGATACTGTTAAGTTCTGGGCTGAAGTTCTTAAATATCGGGATTCTGGCGGAAACTGTCGTTTTCAGGAATTGGCTTCTGTTGCTCTGCAAATGCAGTCCTGCCTTGGTCGAATGCCGAATGTATAAGGTCCATATTTTAATTTGTATCTTAAAATTATAAATTAATTTACTTAAAATTTAAGGTACGGGCTGCGTCGACACAATATGTGCTGTTTTAACTATAATATACCACCCAGCTGCCTATCTACAATTGAAGACGAGAAATTTTATCCAACTGATGATGATGATAATATTGACGACATCTTAAATATAATATAGATCTTAATTTTTGTACATTATTGTTTTTTTTGGTTTCTTTGTAATGATATCCGTTAGAGAATTACCCATATATTTTATGTTAAGTGGAACTGAGGGCTTATTAGTGAATAACATGCAGTACATTGCCTTATAAAAATCAGTTTTTTTTCTTAACTTTTTTCTCTGTTATTCCGCTTTTTTTAGCTTTTTTTTTCGTTGATCCAGCTTTTTTTTCTCAGAAAAAAGTGACACCACTGGCTAGAAGTGGACCATTTCATCCACACCCACTGCATTGACATTTTGCTAATTTCAGAAACCCACTTTACACACAAATCATTCCTGACTTTACACGGCTACGATATCATTCATGCTAATCATCCCTGTTGAATTGTATAAATATCATAATCTAGAGTCACATATATTTAAGCCAGTGTAAATAAGATATTCTGTATAGTATATAATATTATAATAAGCTATTGTAAATTAGATGTTATCGATAACTATTGTAATAAAGCTACACTCTTTACTTTACCAACTGAAAGCATGGTTTAACCAAATTAACTCTTCCTAAATAAAAACATTCCTCGAATCTCAACATGGTAGCAGAACAAGGTTATTAAACAAGAAAAGGAAAAGTGAATAGCATTTTGGCATAAAATAAAAATAAACAGTTTAAAGAAAAGTTGAAGTCCAAGTAAATACCTTGCCAACACATACACATAAATCTACGGCAAAGTGGCACGTGGAACGAACAAAAAACTTATAATCAGTGAAGGCGTGAGCAAAAACATCTGCATTAAATTGAAGCGTGTGGGAAAGCATTTAACTAAATCAATCATCATAATAAGCAAATACTTACATATATTACAAAGGAACACGTGGATGCTAACAGATTAAAAATTTTAAAAAAGAAAAATAAAGAAAAAAAACTGATCAATGCAAGGTGTTGCTATAAAAATTGAAAAAGACATTACCGAAAATAATACAGAAATTGAAAAGGCCATAATTATGGCTGCTCACGCAAGAATTGAAGACACCTTAATGCCCGTCTTCGATGGAACAAATTTCACAAGTTGGAAACTGAGATTGAGGTACTTCTGGAGTACAAAGAGTGCAAGCAACAAGCAACAAGGATGAAGACCGATAAAGAAGCTGAAGCGGACTGGAGAAAGAAAGACCTAAAAGCAAGGATGATGATCATGAGTACAGTCACTGACAGACAGTTGGAGTACATAGGTGAATGCAAATCAGCCTATGAGATGATGGAAAAGTTTGATAGTATTTACACAACGAAATCAACGGCGCTCCAGATCATTCAAAGAGGCAAAATAGACGAAATAAAACTAAGCAATTACACAGAAGTGGACGACTTCTTTGTTGACTTTGAAAAGGCGATAAATGATTTTAAAGCAGCTGGTGGAGTTTTGGAAGAAGCAGAAAAAATGAGATATCTTATAAAAGCATTGCCGCCAAACTACAGCTATATTGGTGATTTTATAGATATTGTACCAGAACAGCAAAGAACAGTTGAATATGTAAAAAGCAAAATTAAAGAAAAAAATTTCAACAAAAGCGAGACGTCTAAAAGATCAAGCGTGAGTACATTTAACGCGAATACTAAAGGAGCCTGTTTCAGTTGTGGCAAATATGGACACCAGAAAAAAAATTGCTATTTAAATCAAGGAAATCAAGCAAGCCAAAATGCTATTCACACTGGACAAAACAGAGGATTTCATCACAACCTGGGCAGAGGGAAAAGAGGAAATTTCCATGGCAGATCACGAGGCTACAGCAGAGGCAGGGGATCTCACCGAGGATACGTGAACGAGGCTTCAGGCAACGAATCGAGCGCAGCATGGTCTGTCGAGTTACATCATCCTGCAGCTAATGGACCAAGTGGATGTGATTTCAAGGAATCAAGCGAAAATAGTTATCAATTAAAATGGATCTTGGACAGCGGCTGTACGGACCATATAATCAAAAGCGACAAATATTTCGTAAGTTATCAAGATTTAAAAATTCCTGTCGATGTTAAGCTGCCAGATGGCAAATCTTTAAAAGCTACCAAAATTGGTAATATCAAACTAACTTTTAAAACCTTCTATAAAAATAAAACTGTAGAGTTAAAAAATGTTTACTATGTAAATGGAATTCAGGAGAATTTATTAAGCGTAGCAAGAATAACGAAAAACAATATAATTGTTGCAAAAAACAGTAATGCAAAAATATATGATCAAAATAATGAATTAGTAGTCGTTGCTAATAAAGTAAACAACTTGTATATGATAAAAGGTATTGCAAAAGAAACTGACAGTATTAAAGAAGTCTATACAAATGTATTAAAACTCACAAATAAAGAAAAATGGCATAGGGCACTTGGCCATATAAACTTTAAATATTTAGATAAATTAGTTTCGGAAAAATTATTAGAAGGTTTGCCAGATAAGCTAGAAAAAACTGAGATGAAGTGTGCGAACTGCTTACAATCTAAAATGTCCAATAAGCCATTTGAAAATAATAGAATAAAATCTAAAGAAATTCTCGAAACAATTCATACAGACTTAAATGGACCGCATACCATTGGCTATGGCGGAGAAAAATACTTTCTAACATTCGTAGATGATTATAGTAAATGCACTAGGCTATATTGTATCAAAAATAAATCAGACACGGTAAATTGTTTCAAGGATTACATTAACTTCGTAGAAAATAAATTTAACAAATGTGTGAAAAAATTACAGTGTGATAACGGAAAGGAGTATTTAAACAATGAAATTTACACCTGAAGTTCTTAAATATCGGGATTCTGGCGGAAACTGCCGTTTTCAGGAATTGGCTTCTGTTGCTCTGCAAATGCAGTCCTGCCTTGGTCGAATGCCGAATGTATAAGGTCCATATTTTAATTTGTATCTTAAAATTATAAATTAATTTACTTAAAATTTAAGGTACGGGCTGCGTCGACACAATATGTGCTGTTTTAACTATAATATACCACCCAGCTGCCTATCTACAATTGAAGACGAGAAATTTTATCCAACTGATGATGATGATAATATTGACGACATCTTAAATATAATATAGATCTTAATTTTTGTACATTATTGTTTTTTTTGGTTTCTTTGTAATGATATCCGTTAGAGAATTACCCATATATTTTATGTTAAGTGGAACTGAGGGCTTATTAGTGAATAACATGCAGTACATTGCCTTATAAAAATCAGTTTTTTTTCTTAACTTTTTTTCTCTGTTATTCCGCTTTTTTTAGCTTTTTTTTTCGTTGATCCAGCTTTTTTTTCTCAGAAAAAAGTGACACCACTGGCTAGAAGTGGACCATTTCATCCACACCCACTGCATTGACATTTTGCTAATTTCAGAAACCCACTTTACACACAAATCATTCCTGACTTTACACGGCTACGATATCATTCATGCTAATCATCCCTGTTGAATTGTATAAATATCATAATCTAGAGTCACATATATTTAAGCCAGTGTAAATAAGATATTCTGTATAGTATATAATATTATAATAAGCTATTGTAAATTAGATGTTATCGATAACTATTGTAATAAAGCTACACTCTTTACTTTACCAACTGAAAGCATGGTTTAACCAAATTAACTCTTCCTAAATAAAAACATTCCTCGAATCTCAACATGGTAGCAGAACAAGGTTATTAAACAAGAAAAGGAAAAGTGAATAGCATTTTGGCATAAAATAAAAATAAACAGTTTAAAGAAAAGTTGAAGTCCAAGTAAATACCTTGCCAACACATACACTTAAATCTACGGTGGAACGAACAAAAAACTTATAATCAGTGAAGGCGTGAGCAAAAACATCTGCATTAAATTGAAGCGTGTGGGAAAGCATTTAACTAAATCAATCATCATAATAAGCAAATACTTACATATATTACAAAGGAACACGTGGATGCTAACAGATTAAAAATTTTAAAAAGAAAAATAAAGAAAAAAAACTGATCAATGCAAGGTGTTGCTATAAAAATTGAAAAAGACATTACCGAAAATAATACAGAAATTGAAAAGGCCATAACTATGGCTGCTCACGCAAGAATTGAAGACACCTTAATGCCCGTCTTCGATGGAACAAATTTCACAAGTTGGAAACTGAGATTGATGGTACTTCTGGAGTACAAAGAGTGCAAGCAACAAGCAACAAGGATGAAGACCGATAAAGAAGCTGAAGCGGACTGGAGAAAGAAAGACCTAAAAGCAAGGATGATGATCATGAGTACAGTCACTGACAGACAGTTGGAGTACATAGGTGAATGCAAATCAGCCTATGAGATGATGGAAAAGTTTGATAGTATTTACACAACGAAATCAACGGCGCTCCAGATCATTCAAAGAGGCAAAATAGACGAAATAAAACTAAGCAATTACACAGAAGTGGACGACTTCTTTGTTGACTTTGAAAAGGCGATAAATGATTTTAAAGCAGCTGGTGGAGTTTTGGAAGAAGCAGAAAAAATGAGATATCTTATAAAAGCATTGCCGCCAAACTACAGCTATATTGGTGATTTTATAGATATTGTACCAGAACAGCAAAGAACAGTTGAATATGTAAAAAGCAAAATTAAAGAAAAAAATTTCAACAAAAGCGAGACGTCTAAAAGATCAAGCGTGAGTACATTTAACGCGAATACTAAAGGAGCCTGTTTCAGTTGTTGCAAATATGGACACCAGAAAAAAATTGCTATTTAAATCAAGGAAATCAAGCAAGCCAAAATGCTATTCACACTGGACAAAACAGAGGATTTCATCACAACCTGGGCAGAGGGAAAAGATGAAATTTCCATGGCAGATCACGAGGCTACAGCAGAGGCAGGGGATCTCACCGAGGATACGTGAACGAGGCTTCAGGCAACGAATCGAGCGCAGCATGGTCTGTCGAGTTACATCATCCTGCAGCTAATGGACCAAGTGGATGTGATTTCAAGGAATCAAGCGAAAATAGTTATCAATTAAAATGGATCTTGGACAGCGGCTGTACGGACCATATAATCAAAAGCGGCAAATATTTCGTAAGTTATCAAGATTTAAAAATTCCTGTCGATGTTAAGCTGCCAGATGGCAAATCTTTAAAAGCTACCAAAATTGGTAATATCAAACTAACTTTTAAAACCTTCTATAAAAATAAAACTGTAGAGTTAAAAAATGTTTACTATGTAAATGGAATTCAGGAGAATTTATTAAGCGTAGCAAGAATAACGAAAAACAATATAATTGTAGCAAAAAACAGTAATGCAAAAATATATGATCAAAATAATGAATTAGTAGTCGTTGCTAATAAAGTAAACAACTTGTATATGATAAAAGGTATTGCAAAAGAAACTGACAGTATTAAAGAAGTCTATACAAATGTATTAAAACTCACAAATAAAGAAAAATGGCATAGGGCACTTGGCCATATAAACTTTAAATATTTAGATAAATTAGTTTCGGAAAAATTATTAGAAGGTTTGCCAGATAAGCTAGAAAAAACTGAGATGAAGTGTGCGAACTGCTTACAATCTAAAATGTCCAATAAGCCATTTGAAAATAATAGAATAAAATCTAAAGAAATTCTCGAAACAATTCATACAGACTTAAATGGACCGCATACCATTGGCTATGGCGGAGAAAAATACTTTCTAACATTCGTAGATGATTATAGTAAATGCACTAGGCTATATTGTATCAAAAATAAATCAGACACGGTAAATTGTTTCAAGGATTACATTAACTTCGTAGAAAATAAATTTAACAAATGTGTGAAAAAATTACAGTGTGATAACGGAAAGGAGTATTTAAACAATGAAATTTACACCTTCATACGGGATAAAGGAATAGAGATACTAACTTGTCCTCCATATGTACATGAACTAAATGGCGTAGCAGAAAGATATAACAGGTCAGCTATGGACATGGGCAGATGTCTTATGCGGGAAGCGAAAGTAAATAGGCAGTACTGGCCCGAAATTATGAAAGCAGTAGCCTATTTAAAGAACAGATCAATAGCCAACACACAAGAAAACAAAACACCTTTCGAAATATTTTTTAGTATTAAGCCAAATGTTAAGAATTTAAAAATCTACGGCAGCAAAGTATTTGCTAGAATACCAGAAGTTTTAAGAAAAAGCAAATGGGATGACAAAGCTAAAGTCGGAGTACTTGTAGGTTACAATGAAAACGGGTATCGAGTTCTTATGAACAATAAAGTTATTAACGTTAGACATGTTGATATAATAGAAGACAAAACGGAATTAATCTGCTTAGAAGAATGCTTAGAAGAGGAAGTATATAACAATGGTAAAGATAATGGTCTTAGTGAAACAGAATCTGAAATATGTGAAGATGAGCAAACTGAAAAAGAAGCAAAGGTAGAAAATAAAAATTTAGATCAGAGTCAATACAATTACCAAGATAATATTCAAACATTGAGAAAATCAAGTAGGAAAAAAACTACGGTAGATAGATATGGTAGTCCAACAACTCACTACATATATGTTAATCATATCGATGCGAATGTTCCAAATACATTCCAGGAGGCAATAAGCTCTAATAATAATGAAGACTGGATCAGAGCAATGGATTGTGAAGTTAAAAGTCTGAATAAGAACGAAACTTGGATAGCTGTCGATAGGCCTAAAAATAAAAAAGTCATTGATGTGAAGTGGGTTTTTAAAAGAAAAGGTGATGGCACTTTCAAGGCGAGACTAGTAGTTAGAGGTTTTCAACAACAAGAGGATATTGAAAATGTATATTCGCCAGTAGGAAAAATGCAAACTTTAAAAACGCTATTATCATACTGCTGTGTAAATAATTTATACATAGAACAAATGGACGTAGAAACAGCTTTCCTAAATGGCAAAGTAAAAACCGAAGTCTATGTAAACATGCCGCCAGGGTATAAAACAAGTGAAGACAAAGTATATAAATTACAAAAGGCACTGTACGGTCTTAGAGAAAGCCCAAGAGCTTGGTATGATACGATGAATGAATTCTTAATAGGTCTAGGTTTTATAAGAAGTAAGTACGATTATTGTTTATATGTAGATACTGCAAAAAAGGATCCAATACACTTACTAGTTTTTGTAGATGACTTGTTAATTTGTTGCAAAGACTTGAGCAAAATCGAAGAAGTAAAAGTTAGTTTAAAGAAAAAGTTTTCTATGAAAGATTTAGGTAAAATTACAAGCTATATTGGCATAGATGTAGACTATAATAATGAAAGAAATAAAATGACATTATGTCAAACGAAATATATAGAATCTTTAGCGGAAAAATACATGTTAGAAAATTCAAGATTATACGATACACCCATGGAAACAAATTTAAAGTTAGAACAAGCTTCTGAATCAACCGAACAAATAAAATATAGAAACTTAATAGGAGAATTACTATACATAAGTACAGGCACAAGACCGGATATAACATATAGTGTGAATTATCTCAGCAGATTCCAAAACTGCTATAACGAAACTCATTTTAAATATGCTTTAAGAGTATTGAAATATTTATATAGGACAAAAGACTTAAAACTGACTTATTGTGATAATTTAAATAATGATATTCTAGATTGTATGGTAGATTCTGATTTCGCAGGAGATTGTGTTGATAGAAAGTCAACGACTGGTTTTGTTATAAGGTTCCACGGGAACCCAATCTTCTGGAAGACAAAAAAACAAAATTCTATTGTAAAATGTTCAACTTTTGCTGAATACACTGCTATGTCAGAAGCTGTAACTGAAATATTATTTACGAGAAATTTATTAATGGATTCATTTAAAGTAAGATTCAGCCAACCCATAAAAATTTACGAAGATAATACAGGAGCAATCGCTATAGCTAAATTCGGGAACTTTACTAAAAATTCGAAACACATTGAAGTTCAGTATCATTACATAAATGAGAGTTATAATAAAGGCTTAATCGATATTGTAAAAGTAGATTCAGATAAAAATTTAGCAGACATACTAACCAAGAGCCTATGTAAAATAAAATTTTTGAATAATAGACAATCGTTAAAATTATTGTAACAACTAGTAAAATATAAGTCAAACTGTAGTCAAAAGACAAAATGAAGTAAAAAGTATTCTAGATTATAAATTTAAGGAGGCGTGTTGAATTGTATAAATATCATAATCTAGAGTCACATATATTTAAGCCAGTGTAAATAAGATATTCTGTATAGTATATAATATTATAATAAGCTATTGTAAATTAGATGTTATCGATAACTATTGTAATAAAGCTACACTCTTTACTTTACCAACTGAAAGCATGGTTTAACCAAATTAACTCTTCCTAAATAAAAACATTCCTCGAATCTCAACATGGTAGCAGAACAAGGTTATTAAACAAGAAAAGGAAAAGTGAATAGCATTTTGGCATAAAATAAAAATAAACAGTTTAAAGAAAAGTTGAAGTCCAAGTAAATACCTTGCCAACACATACACATAAATCTACGGCAAAGTGGCACGTGGAACGAACAAAAAACTTATAATCAGTGAAGGCGTGAGCAAAAACATCTGCATTAAATTGAAGCGTGTGGGAAAGCATTTAACTAAATCAATCATCATAATAAGCAAATACTTACATATATTACAAAGGAACACGTGGATGCTAACAGATTAAAAATTTTAAAAAAGAAAAATAAAGAAAAAAACTGATCAATGCAAGGTGTTGCTATAAAAATTGAAAAAGACATTACCGAAAATAATACAGAAATTGAAAAGGCCATAATTATGGCTGCTCACGCAAGAATTGAAGACACCTTAATGCCCGTCTTCGATGGAACAAATTTCACAAGTTGGAAACTGAGATTGAGGTACTTCTGGAGTACAAAGAGTGCAAGCAACAAGCAACAAGGATGAAGACCGATAAAGAAGCTGAAGCGGACTGGAGAAAGAAAGACCTAAAAGCAAGGATGATGATCATGAGTACAGTCACTGACAGACAGTTGGAGTACATAGGTGAATGCAAATCAGCCTATGAGATGATGGAAAAGTTTGATAGTATTTACACAACGAAATCAACGGCGCTCCAGATCATTCAAAGAGGCAAAATAGACGAAATAAAACTAAGCAATTACACAGAAGTGGACGACTTCTTTGTTGACTTTGAAAAGGCGATAAATGATTTTAAAGCAGCTGGTGGAGTTTTGGAAGAAGCAGAAAAAATGAGATATCTTATAAAAGCATTGCCGCCAAACTACAGCTATATTGGTGATTTTATAGATATTGTACCAGAACAGCAAAGAACAGTTGAATATGTAAAAAGCAAAATTAAAGAAAAAAATTTCAACAAAAGCGAGACGTCTAAAAGATCAAGCGTGAGTACATTTAACGCGAATACTAAAGGAGCCTGTTTCAGTTGTGGCAAATATGGACACCAGAAAAAAAATTGCTATTTAAATCAAGGAAATCAAGCAAGCCAAAATGCTATTCACACTGGACAAAACAGAGGATTTCATCACAACCTGGGCAGAGGGAAAAGAGGAAATTTCCATGGCAGATCACGAGGCTACAGCAGAGGCAGGGGATCTCACCGAGGATACGTGAACGAGGCTTCAGGCAACGAATCGAGCGCAGCATGGTCTGTCGAGTTACATCATCCTGCAGCTAATGGACCAAGTGGATGTGATTTCAAGGAATCAAGCGAAAATAGTTATCAATTAAAATGGATCTTGGACAGCGGCTGTACGGACCATATAATCAAAAGCGGCAAATATTTCGTAAGTTATCAAGATTTAAAAATTCCTGTCGATGTTAAGCTGCCAGATGGCAAATCTTTAAAAGCTACCAAAATTGGTAATATCAAACTAACTTTTAAAACCTTCTATAAAAATAAAACTGTAGAGTTAAAAAATGTTTACTATGTAAATGGAATTCAGGAGAATTTATTAAGCGTAGCAAGAATAACGAAAAACAATATAATTGTAGCAAAAAACAGTAATGCAAAAATATATGATCAAAATAATGAATTAGTAGTCGTTGCTAATAAAGTAAACAACTTGTATATGATAAAAGGTATTGCAAAAGAAACTGACAGTATTAAAGAAGTCTATACAAATGTATTAAAACTCACAAATAAAGAAAAATGGCATAGGGCACTTGGCCATATAAACTTTAAATATTTAGATAAATTAGTTTCGGAAAAATTATTAGAAGGTTTGCCAGATAAGCTAGAAAAAACTGAGATGAAGTGTGCGAACTGCTTACAATCTAAAATGTCCAATAAGCCATTTGAAAATAATAGAATAAAATCTAAAGAAATTCTCGAAACAATTCATACAGACTTAAATGGACCGCATACCATTGGCTATGGCGGAGAAAAATACTTTCTAACATTCGTAGATGATTATAGTAAATGCACTAGGCTATATTGTATCAAAAATAAATCAGACACGGTAAATTGTTTCAAGGATTACATTAACTTCGTAGAAAATAAATTTAACAAATGTGTGAAAAAATTACAGTGTGATAACGGAAAGGAGTATTTAAACAATGAAATTTACACCTTCATACGGGATAAAGGAATAGAGATACTAACTTGTCCTCCATATGTACATGAACTAAATGGCGTAGCAGAAAGATATAACAGGTCAGCTATGGACATGGGCAGATGTCTTATGCGGGAAGCGAAAGTAAATAGGCAGTACTGGCCCGAAATTATGAAAGCAGTAGCCTATTTAAAGAACAGATCAATAGCCAACACACAAGAAAACAAAACACCTTTCGAAATATTTTTTAGTATTAAGCCAAATGTTAAGAATTTAAAAATCTACGGCAGCAAAGTATTTGCTAGAATACCAGAAGTTTTAAGAAAAAGCAAATGGGATGACAAAGCTAAAGTCGGAGTACTTGTAGGTTACAATGAAAACGGGTATCGAGTTCTTATGAACAATAAAGTTATTAACGTTAGACATGTTGATATAATAGAAGACAAAACGGAATTAATCTGCTTAGAAGAATGCTTAGAAGAGGAAGTATATAACAATGGTAAAGATAATGGTCTTAGTGAAACAGAATCTGAAATATGTGAAGATGAGCAAACTGAAAAAGAAGCAAAGGTAGAAAATAAAAATTTAGATCAGAGTCAATACAATTACCAAGATAATATTCAAACATTGAGAAAATCAAGTAGGAAAAAAACTACGGTAGATAGATATGGTAGTCCAACAACTCACTACATATATGTTAATCATATCGATGCGAATGTTCCAAATACATTCCAGGAGGCAATAAGCTCTAATAATAATGAAGACTGGATCAGAGCAATGGATTGTGAAGTTAAAAGTCTGAATAAGAACGAAACTTGGATAGCTGTCGATAGGCCTAAAAATAAAAAAGTCATTGATGTGAAGTGGGTTTTTAAAAGAAAAGGTGATGGCACTTTCAAGGCGAGACTAGTAGTTAGAGGTTTTCAACAACAAGAGGATATTGAAAATGTATATTCGCCAGTAGGAAAAATGCAAACTTTAAAAACGCTATTATCATACTGCTGTGTAAATAATTTATACATAGAACAAATGGACGTAGAAACAGCTTTCCTAAATGGCAAAGTAAAAACCGAAGTCTATGTAAACATGCCGCCAGGGTATAAAACAAGTGAAGACAAAGTATATAAATTACAAAAGGCACTGTACGGTCTTAGAGAAAGCCCAAGAGCTTGGTATGATACGATGAATGAATTCTTAATAGGTCTAGGTTTTATAAGAAGTAAGTACGATTATTGTTTATATGTAGATACTGCAAAAAAGGATCCAATACACTTACTAGTTTTTGTAGATGACTTGTTAATTTGTTGCAAAGACTTGAGCAAAATCGAAGAAGTAAAAGTTAGTTTAAAGAAAAAGTTTTCTATGAAAGATTTAGGTAAAATTACAAGCTATATTGGCATAGATGTAGACTATAATAATGAAAGAAATAAAATGACATTATGTCAAACGAAATATATAGAATCTTTAGCGGAAAAATACATGTTAGAAAATTCAAGATTATACGATACACCCATGGAAACAAATTTAAAGTTAGAACAAGCTTCTGAATCAACCGAACAAATAAAATATAGAAACTTAATAGGAGAATTACTATACATAAGTACAGGCACAAGACCGGATATAACATATAGTGTGAATTATCTCAGCAGATTCCAAAACTGCTATAACGAAACTCATTTTAAATATGCTTTAAGAGTATTGAAATATTTATATAGGACAAAAGACTTAAAACTGACTTATTGTGATAATTTAAATAATGATATTCTAGATTGTATGGTAGATTCTGATTTCGCAGGAGATTGTGTTGATAGAAAGTCAACGACTGGTTTTGTTATAAGGTTCCACGGGAACCCAATCTTCTGGAAGACAAAAAAACAAAATTCTATTGTAAAATGTTCAACTTTTGCTGAATACACTGCTATGTCAGAAGCTGTAACTGAAATATTATTTACGAGAAATTTATTAATGGATTCATTTAAAGTAAGATTCAGCCAACCCATAAAAATTTACGAAGATAATACAGGAGCAATCGCTATAGCTAAATTCGGGAACTTTACTAAAAATTCGAAACACATTGAAGTTCAGTATCATTACATAAATGAGAGTTATAATAAAGGCTTAATCGATATTGTAAAAGTAGATTCAGATAAAAATTTAGCAGACATACTAACCAAGAGCCTATGTAAAATAAAATTTTTGAATAATAGACAATCGTTAAAATTATTGTAACAACTAGTAAAATATAAGTCAAACTGTAGTCAAAAGACAAAATGAAGTAAAAAGTATTCTAGATTATAAATTTAAGGAGGCGTGTTGAATTGTATAAATATCATAATCTAGAGTCACATATATTTAAGCCAGTGTAAATAAGATATTCTGTATAGTATATAATATTATAATAAGCTATTGTAAATTAGATGTTATCGATAACTATTGTAATAAAGCTACACTCTTTACTTTACCAACTGAAAGCATGGTTTAACCAAATTAACTCTTCCTAAATAAAAACATTCCTCGAATCTCAACAATCCCAGTGGCAGAGGGCACGGAGGAGCGGCAATTATAATCAAATCTAGCATTGACTACTTACAGCGAGATCGCAAGAATCAAAGAAGAATGGATCCAGTGCGCCAAAATCAGTGTCTCCACCTCCGGGGGGAAAATTATGATCGGTTCCGCTTATATTCCTCCTAGACAGAGAGTGTCCGATAACCAATTTGATTTACTGCTGAATGACATGGGCGACAAATTCATACTTGCAGGTGATTTCAATGCCAAGCACCCATGGTGGGGCTCGAGGGTGACTAACCCTAAAGGATCTACGCTATTCAGGTGTATTCAGCGTAGAGCCTTCAACTGTCATTCAACCGGAGCGAAAACGCGAAGCTAAGAAGCTATTGGCTGAGGCCAAACAAAGATGATACTTGGTGCGAAGAGTCTGGTCCCCTAAGCCTCTTGCAGAACAACGAAAACTTTTTATGTGATGCCGACTGAAATATGTATACCCTGCTCCGTTCTCAGTATATTGTTTTCAATGATTCGTAGAAATATGTACATATATACAAAACATTTCACTGCTAACACCTAATCTTGTTCCTAAATAAATTTAAATTTTCTACTAAAACATAAAGAAATATAACATAACAAATAATATTATTTCTTTCGTCAGTTCAACAAATAACGAATTTTACGAATACACGAATTTTGTTAGGGTAGACAGCCTGAAAAGTTAGAAAAATCAAAATTTGTGTGCGCTGGCTTCGTAACGAAATCGCGCGCACACATGCCCCCGTGTATGTGAATATGTGACACGCATACATACAAAGAACAATCCAATCGCAGACCAACCTTCTTCGTCGCGCTTCTTTCAGCGACTGAGAAATAGAGGCTTGACGATCCATCGATGTTTTACCGATGTATCGATGTTTGAAAAAAATACCCAACATCGATGCACAATTTCTAGTATCGATATAAACATCGATATTTTTGTTTAACATCGATGGTTGAATTGAAAATTTTCCCATCACTTTTTCACAATAAGAAAGAGTGAGAAAAAGATTAGTACCAATAGCTGCGTATAAATTTTTTTTATCAAGAAGCATATGTGCGTTCCAGCCACTTCTTGCGACTCCGAGCGTATGTTCAGCAAGGCCGGACCATGAGCAAGCTCATTTCAGATTGGAGGTGCTCGCTAAAGCCTGCCGTAGTAGACAAATTACTTTTTATGAATAGAAACTTTGATCTCAACTTTAATTAATTGTTACTTTATTTTTAAACTCTGATAAAACTTGAATAAATTTTTATTTTGTTTAAATTTTTTCGATGTATGGATTAGTATCGATGTTTTCGCTCCAAAACATCGAAAATTTCGATGTTATAAAACATTTTTTTAAAAAACATTGATGTTTCAAATCTGGTTATTGTCAAACCTCTACTGAGAAACAGAAAGCTTTCTATGAGAATATGAGCGTAAGATGAACGAACGATGAGCGTAAGAGAGCGTAAGAAATCCTCTCTGGGGCCTGTCGCAAGAAACTTTTGCGTCCATTTTCGTTGTATGAAATGGGTTGTCTATATGCTGTATGGTTAGTGGTTAAGTTTTAATCTCTTGTAAGCAGCGTAATAAAGCTGAACGCGTTTTTTTTAATTTACCGAAAACGCCCCCAACTTCTCATTTCATTCTTACTCCTTTTGCCACGTTTCAATAAGACATTAAGTTGTCTTTTCCTATCTTTCCCGCCAATTTGGCAAAATCAAAAATATGTACAGACAAATGTATACAGAAAAATCGCACATCAAAGCTTTGGTTTTATATGTATGTATGTACACTAACCAGAAAAAGTCTGCGTACAAACTTGACGCTAAACTTTGATGTTAAATAAAAATACATAGTTGTGTAAAAGATATTGGCTCAATATTTATATTAAAAACACATCTACAGTTGCGGGCATAAGTCTACATACGACCCCTTTTTTTTAATTTTACCCGCTCATAGCTTTTAGAGAAAAAGTAAGGATGCAGTCTTTTTTTAAATGTTATTATTATATAAAAAAAACAAAATTTCATTTCAGTTTATAAACAACTTAAAAAGTTACAAGCTAAACACTAAAAAAAGGCTTTGACAAAAGTAAACATACAATTTGTAACTTAGAACTAAAAACTTAAATAATGAAAATAACTGCTAATCTTAATATTTTGTTGGGCCACCATGGGCATTAATAACTGCTTCTAAGCGTCTGAGCATCGAAGCAACCAAATTCTCCAGTTCTTCCTGTGTAATTTTGGCCCACTCCTCTTGGAGCCTTTCTCTCAGCATAGCTGAATTAGTTATTTTGAATTTACGAATTTTTCGCCCCAAACATGCTCAATAATATTTAAATCGGGGCTTTGTGGGGGTGAAAAAAGTTACCGGGGAGCATAATAAAGTAGTATAAACTGAGGCTTGCAGATTATTTTCTAATATGGTCTTATATTGAAAACGATCCATATTTCCCTCGACGAAGACCAAATTTCCTACCCCCGAGGCTGCAACTGCTCCCCACACCATGACTCTTCCACCGCCGTGCTTTACGGTAGAAATCAAATTTTTGGGATCCATAGCGGTATTGGGTTTTCTCCAAGCTTTTGCTCTTCCATCGTATCCAAATATATTGTATTTAGATTCATCAGTAAATAAAACTGTTTTCCAGAACCCAATATCCTTGTCCTTGTGCTTTTTAGCAAATTCCAAACGAAGCGCACGGTTTTTTTCGCTTATGAGGGGCTTCTTGCGAGGAATTCTGCTGTGGAATCCTTCATTGTTCAGAGTCCTTGTAATTGTCCGTGGGTGGACAACAATTTGGGACCTTTCAGCTACCTCTTGGGCCAAATCCGTCGCATGGACCATTGGGTTTTGGCTCACTTCGTTCCGAATAAACGATATGTCCCTGCGGGGTTTACTTTCAAACGAGCTAGTTTTTTCAAAGTTTTTATAAATTGTTTGAACCGTGGCTTTACTTAAATTCAACAATTTAGCAATTTCGCCAAAAGATTTTTTATCTTGTCGATGCTTTACGACTAGCTGTCGCAGAGAAAGAGAATTTTCCTTGCGAGGAGACATTTTCGCGACGGTATGATGAAACCAAAGCCAAAGAATAAGCAAAGCATAAAACAAAATTAAACGGAACTTTACCGTTTGATTTTCAATGGAAAAAAGAGGAAAAGAAGCTGACCAGCGCATCGTATGTTCACTTTTGTCAGTGCTAATTTTAAGTTTTTAGCTTGTAACTTTTAAATTTGTTTATGAACCAAAATGAAATGTTGTTTTATATATAATAATAACATTTAAAACATTTAAATAACATTTATTAACATTTGCATCCTTACTTTTTCTCTTAAAGCTATAAGAGTGGGTAAAATTAAAAAAAGGGGGTCGTATGGAATTTAAGGAATTTTAGGAAACTAAAAATTCACACGTTTTTGGGCAAGAAAAAGTCTGCGTACAAAGTTTTCACTCAGTGCGAAAAAGTTCTTTTCGCAGCTTTAGGTACCGTTAGATGATAAATATTTGTAATAGACAAATTTACAAATTTCGTGATGCTTTTTGTTTTTATGAATTTTGACATTGCATCCCACACATCGCAATGGACAAGACGAGGAAAGAAATTGATACCGATTTGAGAAAAACAATTGTTAAACTACGTCATGAGGGGAAAACCTTGCGGGAAATTGGCCAAATTTGCAACAGAACGCATTCCTCCATTCAAAGAGTGATACAAAATTTTGAAGAAACCGGCTTAGTGAAGTCAAAGCCACGTTCTGGTAGACCGCCAAAGCTGACGGATCGGGAGAAGCGGGACGTTTTGAAGTCTGTGAGGCTCAATCCTAGGATAACGGCCGCAAAAATTAGCCAGGACATAAAGGAGAAGTTTAATAAGGACTTACATGACGACACAGTCCGAAAAATTTTGAAAAAAGAGGACTTACATGCCTGTGTTGCAAGAAAGAAGCCGTTCATATCTCCTGTCAATAAACTGAAGCGCTTAGATTTCGCTAAAAAATTCGTGGAACAGCCCTTAGCGTTTTGGAACAACGTTATTTTCAGCGACGAGAGCAAGTTCTGCATATTTGGAATCAAAGGTCGAAAACTTGTGTGGCGCAAACCTGGAACCGCCCTTGATGTGCAAAACCTTGCGCCAACTGTAAAGCACGGTGGTGGCGGCGTAATGGTCTGGGGCTGTATGGCGGCAAGTGGAGTTGAAAACATTGTTGTTATTGAATCAACAATGGATCATAAGGCCTACATGAACATCCTAAAGGAAAATTTGCACCAGAGCGCAGCGAAATTGGGTCTGGGTGATGACTTCTGGTTCCAACAGGATAATGACCCCAAGCACACTGCGCACAATGTGAAGCTGTGGTTGCTTTAAAATACAAAACATCAGCTCCACTCACCGCCCCAGTCGCCGGATCTCAATCCCATAGAACATTTATGGGATTATCTGGAACGTAGGATTCGCCTTCGAAAAATAACCTCCAGGACTATGCTGAAGGAGGTGATCTTGGATGGGTGAAGCAAAATACCACCTGCTTTCACCGAAAAATTGGTTCAGTCAATGCCAAAACGATTGACTGAAACTATAAAGAGGAAGGGATATCCTACCTCATACTAATTTAATTCATTATATTATATATAAAAAAGTGCCTTTTTATACCCTTGCAGAGGGTATTATAATTTTGGTCAAAAGTGTGCAACGCAGTGAAGGAGACATCTCCGACCCTATAAAGTATATATATTCTTGATCAGGATCACCTCCTGAGTTGATATGAGCATGTCCGTCTGTCCGTCTGTCTGTCTGTTTCTACGCGAACTAGTCTCTCAGTTTTAAAGCTAGCGACTTGAAACTTTGCACACACCCTTCTTTCCTTTGCACGCAGTATATAAGTCGGAACGGCCCGGTCGAATCAACTGACCAAAAATATAATCTGTACCAAGTTCCAGCTTTCTATCTTCAAAAACACGAAAGTTGGGTCATTTCCGATCGTTCAGTTATATGGCAGCTATAGGATATAGTCGGCCGATCCTTATGAAATTTGGCATAACGTAATGTTTTGCCAAAAATAGCTCTCATGTCAAATTTAAACTCTCTAACTCTAAAAACTCCAAAGTTATACCATTTCCGATCAATCAGTTATATGGCAGCTATAGGATATAGTCGGCCGATCCCGGCCGTTCCGACTTATATACTGCGTGCAAAGGAAAGAAGGGTGTGTGCAAAGTTTCAAGTCGCTAGCTTTAAAACTGAGAGACTAGTTCGCGTAGAAACAAACAGACGGACAGACGGACATGCTCATATCAACTCAGGAGGTGATCCTGATCAAGAATATATGTACTTTATAGGGTCGGAGATGTCTCCTTCACTGCGTTGCACACTTTTGGACAAAATTATAATACCCTTTGCAAGGGTATAAAAAGTAGCTATAAATAAGCTATATGGTAAGTAGCTATAATAAACATTCATAATGTTTGCGAAACTTGCAAGATACTATTTTACTCGATTTTAAAATTATTGCAATTAGATTTAATTTTAGATACATACCTGCTTTTTTCCCTTCGCCGCCACGAGAAATATTTACATAGTAAACAAAGAGCAAACTTATTATTTTCATTGCTTATGGCAAAGAATTCCCATAATGGTGATCTTTTATTTACCAATGCCATTTCTACAAAACAATTCAACATATAGTCGAGAAACGATCACGCACGTGTCTGCACTGCAAGCAACCAACGAAAATGAATGGTACAACCATGGTAATTGTGTTTGTGTTTGCACGGCTGCAGAAACACCGAGTTGCTCTCGTTGTAGTGTCGAGCGAGTTGTAGGGGAGTGACGTAGCCGACGAGCCGACCTTGTATAATTGTACCATGGATACAACTGTTAACTTCACTCATCAACGAAAAAACCCAAATCGAACCGAGTCCACCCGATCGTTGGCGCGACGTCTACGCAAACGGCAAAGTTTTGCATAACATTCGGCAGCCGGATATCCGGCTATCAGGCCAAATGGTCGGACGAATATCCGGTATCCGGCCAAACTGCTATTCGTTTCATCTCTAATAAAAAGGATTTTACATTTGACCAGAATGGAAAGCTAACTTCGGGCGGAGCCGAAGTTGATATACCCTTGCAGTTAAAACCGGATATATATCACAAGCATCGGCTATAGTTGGCCGATCCTTATAATTACATCATAATAAAACCAATAAATTCCAATAAAAAATCTAAAAAAAAGTCCCAAGCTTCTATCTTCAAAAATACGAAAATTGATATTTTTACCAAATACCATTTCCGATCGTTCAGTTATATGGCAGCTATAGGATATAGTCGGCCGACCAACATGCCGAAATTTGGCATGTCGTAATGTGTTGCCAAATATAGCTCCCGTGTCAAATTTGAACTCTCTAACTCTAAAAACACCAAAGTTATACTACTCCGACTTATATACTGCGTGCAAAGAAAAGAAGGGTGTGTGCAAAGTTTCAAGTCGGTAGCTTTGAAACTCAGAGACTAGTTCGCGTAGAAACAGACAGACAGACAGACACACAGACGGTCATACTCATATCAACTCAGGAGGTGATTCTGATCAAGAATATATATACTTTATAGGGTCGGAAATGTCTCCTTCACTGCGTTGCACACTTTTGGACAAAATTATAATACCCTTTGCAAGGGTATAAAAAGTAGCTATAAATAAGCTATATGGTAAGTAGCTATAATAAACATTCATAATGTTTGCGAAACTTGCAAGATACTATTTTACTCGATTTTAAAATTATTGCAATTAGATTTAATTTTAGATACATACCTGCTTTTTTCCCTTCGCCGCCACGAGAAATATTTACATAGTAAACAAAGAGCAAACTTATTATTTTCATTGCTTATGGCAAAGAATTCCCATAATGGTGATCTTTTATTTACCAATGCCATTTCTACAAAACAATTCAACATATAATCGAGAAACGATCACGCACGTGTCTGCACTGCAAGCAACCAACGAAAATGAATGGTACAACCATGGTAATTGTGTTTGTGTTTGCACGGCTGCAGAAACACCGAGTTGCTCTCGTTGTAGTGTCGAGCGAGTTGTAGGGGAGTGACGTAGCCGACGAGCCGACCTTGTATAATTGTACCATGGATACAACTGTTAACTTCACTCATCAACGAAAAAACCCAAATCGAACCGAGTCCACCCGATCGTTGGCGCGACGTCTACGCAAACGGCAAAGTTTTGCATAACATTCGGCAGCCGGATATCCGGCTATCAGGCCAAATGGTCGGACGAATATCCGGTATCCGGCCAAACTGCTATCCGTTTCATCTCTAATAAAAAGGATTTTACATTTGACCAGAATGGAAAGCTAACTTCGGGCGGAGCCGAAGTTGATATACCCTTGCAGTTAAAACCGGATATATATCACAAGCATCGGCTATAGTTGGCCGATCCTTATAATTACATCATAATAAAACCAATAAATTCCAATAAAAAATCTAAAAAAAAGTCCCAAGCTTCTATCTTCAAAAATACGAAAATTGATATTTTTACCAAATACCATTTCCGATCGTTCAGTTATATGGCAGCTATAGGATATAGTCGGCCGACCAACATGCCGAAATTTGGCATGTCTTAATGTGTTGCCAAATATAGCTCCCGTGTCAAATTTGAACTCTCTAACTCTAAAAACACCAAAGTTATACTACTCCGACTTATATACTGCGTGCAAAGAAAAGAAGGGTGTGTGCAAAGTTTCAAGTCGGTAGCTTTGAAACTCAGAGACTAGTTCGCGTAGAAACAGACAGACAGACAGACACACAGACGGTCATACTCATATCAACTCAGGAGGTGATTCTGATCAAGAATATATATACTTTATAGGGTCGGAAATGTCTCCTTCACTGCGTTGCACACTTTTGTACAAAATTATAATACCCTCTGCAAGGGTATAAAAATATCGAACCTTAACGGTCGACCGCTGCATTTCCCTAAGTCTAAAGCTAGAACTTCCAACCTCTCTTTCTCATAAGCCTAAACCAATATTACCGCCCTGGTTTCTAGATATCAATCTAATAGATACCCGACTAAGCCGACTAAAAAAATCTAACACAAAAACAAGGACATATTAGTCCAACAATTTCTGGAAATTAAACACCAGCTCGTGAGCAACAACTTCACGCTTCTGTTCACGGATGGATCCTTGAACAACGAAATAATTGGCTTTGCGGTAACGACAGAAGATGAAACGCTTAAACAAGCTGTCCTCTCAAGCTTCTCAACAGTTTACACGGCATAGGCGATTGGTATTATTGAAGCCATCAAAATAGCAGTCAAGATTAGAGGGAAATTCTGCATCTGCTCAGATTGGAAGCAATAGCTAACATAAACAATTCCAGCTTTTATGTAACATCAATCCGCGATCTTCTATTAAAACATAAAAATAAAATCAAGCTGCTATGGGTGCCCAACCACGTCGGAATCAAAGGCAACGAAAAGGCAACAAAGGCAACACTATTCTCTTCAACAAATGTAAACCGTGGAGACATTAACAAACAATTAAAAACGGAGTCCCTCAAAAATAAACCTAAAATGTTGCAAAAATCATCATGGTACCAACAATCCTGAAGCAAAAAGCATAGCCGACTACACTGAAACTACACAGACCTCCAACATACCAAGAAGAGAGATCAATAAAATAATCCGGCTTCGACTTGACCACACCAGGCTCACCCACGAACATCGCTTCTAACAGACACCAAACTACCAATGCCAGATCTGTACCACGGACTACATATCAATCTCCCATATCCTTGACGACTGTCCCGCCCAAACACATAGAACAAATTTTCCAAATATTAAACTCACGGAACTGTAAATTGACCCTAAACCTGCAAACCTCCAGCTAATTTTAAACTTCCTTAAATCAGCTAACCTTTTGCATCTTATATGAACTCATCTAAACTGTTATTATATTTATAAATGATTTATTTATAATAATTTTTTTGGTAAGTGTAAATAACTTTGTTTAGGTGAGGTGCCGCTCAGCTGTGGATAAGAGCGCATCCGCACTCGCCCCTCTGTGCACTCTCTCTCGCTCGTTGGTTGTCGTCGATCATTTTTTTTTGTACTAGTTAAGTTCATCCTCTGTAAGCAGACAAATAAAGCTGAACGCGTTCCTTTTGAATTCACGAAAAGACGCCCCCGTCTTCTTATTTCAATATAATTCTGGGATCTTTTGCGGCAGCAACGCCCCCCTACAACATTTTGGTCCTTCGAGCCGGATATTTTGGATATTTGGATATTTTCTACCAGCAGTCCAGGCATTGTTCCGCCAAAAGATAAGTACGAAATTTTTTCCGTCTCCGTCACTCTGCAGGTCTTCAGCAGTGGTCCGAACATTAAATTTCGTTCACACTGCAATTTTTGTCATTTTTTCTCTACCGTGTCAACTCCAAGTCCGAGTTTTCCGACACCACGGCAGCTTGAGATTTTTCTAATACAAAAAAAAACCCTACAAAATTTTCCATCTATCTCCGTTTTGTGTGCCTCGCCATATTCCACACATACATTGTTTTTGGTGCAATTAATCCGCAAGTGAACAGTGCACTTCCACTGCACTGGAAGTGTCTGGTGAAAAAAAAAGGGCATAATTAATGGCCGGTGTGAAGTGGTTCCGGTAATTTCCAAATTCACCGATCAGACCGCCGCTGTCGTAATATTTGTTTTTCTTCCCCAATATTTTTACACCACATAACTTTTCCGTTCCCCCAGTTACATATTATCGACGCTCCAATGTACTATGGGCTTTTTGACCACTTTATGTGGCATTTAATCATTTTTTGAAAGTCCTCTGATTTAAAAAAAATTAATGGGAATGTATTAAGAAAACATCAAACTATTATGCCTCATCCTCAAAATGTTAATTCTTAACTCTAATTCTAATTCTAATAATTCTAATTTTGGGAAACAAATTTCAACTTTGGGAAGAGTTTTGAAATATAAGTAATAGATAGTTTTCAATGCGTCCAAGTGTATGTTGTAGCGTTGTCAATACTGAGCAAAGGCTGTTAGTCTTATTGTGCACTTTTCTCCACTATTGGTGCAATTTGAATTTTTATACCCTTGCAGAGGGTATTATAATTTTGTCCAAAAGTGTGCAACGCACTGAAGGAGACATCTCCGACCCTATAAAGTATATATTTTCTTGATCAGGATCACCTCCTGAGTTGATATGAGCATGTCCGTCTGTCTGTCTGTCTGTTTCTACGCGAACTAGTCTCTCAGTTTTAAAGCTATCATCTTGAAACTTTGCACACATCCTTCTTTCCTTTGCACGCAGTATATAAGTCGGAACGGCCGGGATCGGCCGACTATATCCTATAGCTGCCATATAACTGATTGATCGGAAATGGCTTTGGTGTTTTTAGAGTTAGAGAGTTCAAATTTGACATGAGAGCTATTTTTGGCAAAATATTAGGACACGCCAAATTTCATGAGGATCGGCCGACTTTATCCTATAGCTGCCATATAACTGAACGATCGGAAATGACCCAACTTTCGTGTTTTTGAAGATAGTAAGCTGAAACTTGGTACAGATTATATTTTTGGTCAGTTTATCCGACCTACCTTCATAAGGATCGGCCGACTATATCCTATAGCTGCCATATAACTGAACGATCGGAAAGAGTATTTGGTAGAAATATCAATTTTCGTATTTTTGAAGATAGAAGCTTGGGACTTTTTTTTAGATTTTTTATTGTAATTAATTGGTTTTATTATGATGTAATCGTAAGGATCGGCCAACTATATCCGATGTTTGCGATATATATCCGGTTTTAGCTGCAAGGGTATATCAACTTCGGCTTCCCCCGAAGTTAGCTTTGCTTTCTTGTTCTTAGATAACCTCACTTTCTCCAAAAGCCGACTTGGGCGCTGCTTGGAACAGAGAAAGGGGCCGGGCTGAGCATCAAATGGCTGTACAATGTTTTTTTTAACGCCATGCAAAAAACAATGTGGTTTTTAATGGAAGTAATGGAAAATACGGTGCTTTCAGTCGGCTATTTTGGAGAAGAAGCGTCTGAGTCCTGAAACAAGCTGTATAAATCAGACAGGCGTCACCATTTAAGAAAACACTACCGATTACATTCCATCGCTGATGTGTTCAACAGAGCTATGGATACATCAGATCCAATTATTTCGTCCTTAATTTATCGAGATGCATAAAAAACTAAAGAGTCTTTTACTTCCAATTGAGGTAATTGAGATGCTTTTGTACGAATACGAAAATAATGTTTGTCTCGAAGATGACGAATTTAACGATTCCAGCTTGTTTTTTTTAGATAATATAGAAAATGAAAAAAAAAAGAATAATAAGATTAATACTGCTGTATGAAGGAATTTTTCTTTTTCAACTTTTATATGCATTTGTATGGAAGAACACTGAAATCCGGTATTTTAAACTGATAGTTCCCAGGGAAAACGTTATCCGATTTTGTTCAAAATTGCTATATCGTATTAAAATAGCAACAAATATCAGCTCCTTAAATTTCATTTATTTATCTTTACTTTTACCAAATCGTTCCTATGGGAGCTATAGGATATAGTTTCCTGATCCGAACGATTTTCATACTATATGTGCCTAGGATCAAATAATAACGGTAAGTTTCATGTCGATATCTCACAAACTGACCGAGTTATTAATAAATGCCACAAAAAAAGGTAAAAAACCCCATAGTGCAATGTGCCAACATACATGTAAGTTATCCAACCCCTAAATACAGGCCACTTATGGCTTTCCACTTATGAATTTTATAAACAATATTTTCAAACTCTGCATTTGCCTTCGGCTTTGTCTTTGGCTCTGAGGTCCGATCTCGGTTCCCCATAAACAAATCAAAATCAAAAAAAAACATCAGCTTCCCTCCGAAGCCCAATCAAGAAGTTTCAAGACGATAGCTTCAAAACTGAGAGACTAGTTCGCGTAGAAACGGACAGACAGACGGACAGACGGACATGCTCATATCAACTCAGGAGGTCATCCTGATCAAGAATATATATACTCTATAGGGTCAGAGATGTCTCCTTCACTGCGTTGCACACTTTTGGACAAAATTATAATACCCTCTGCAAGGGTATAACAACTGCTGAGGTCATATATTGGATTGGTGACAGAAGACAGCATTCCTTTCAATGTCTTAAATTCCGAAAATATGCGAAATATTCTTGACCCAATTTGTGATGGACTGAAAGCCGCTGACGGAAAAAAAATTACGTTAAATGCATCAAACTGCAAAAAAACTTTGCAAACAGTGGCAAACAATATAAAAGCGCATATAACCACTGAAGGGGCAAATAAATTATTGTCTCTAAAATTAGACAGTGCCACACGGCTGACAAAAAATATTTTTGGCATAAGTGCTCAATATATTGGTTCAGCTCAAATAAAATCTCTTATATTAGGCATCCAAAAATCTCGCCGCTGAAGTGCGTAAAGCCCTGAGTAAATATAATATAAACTTAAGCCAAATAGTGTCAATTACATCCGACAATGGTGCCAACATGCTTAAGACAACAAATATATTATCATTTGTTTTTGATAAAAATCTTGCCGAGGACGACCAATATTGTTCAAACGATGAATATTATATTCAAGTTTGCCGTTGTGCTGCACATACAGCTCAACTGGTTGCTCTCGATGTTACCAAATCGCCGGATATGTTAAAATACCTATTTAATTGTCGCAACATGACGAAATTTATAAGAAAAACATAAAAAAATTTCAAGAAGAGCAACTGCATTATGAAAATTTTTACGCCCAATGGCTTAAATTAAAAATTTGCACTGAAAAAATTGTAAATGATACAACTCACGATATGACAAGAACGATTGGCGAAAAGATTTTGAGCTCTATTGAAAGGCGATCGAAAATATTATTAAATAATAAGTATTTTATTTCGTGTTTGTTTTTGGATCCTCGTTTCCAACCAGTGCTGCCATCTTTTGATAAAAAAAAAAGCTGTTTTTAACTAGCGAGAAAAAAAAAAAGCTAAAAATATTAAGAAAAAAGCGCAAAAAAATCGCAAAAAATTTATTTTGTTTTTAATCTTCTTTAATTATGTAATTTATAAAATATTTTACAAGTCGTCCAATTCATTGCGACTATCATTAGTTTCGCTATCATAAGATAAGTTTGTTCCGATCATGCGAAGATAATTTAATGGAACTTCGTAGTCATAGCAGCATTTTCCCAGTCTTCGTAAACCATATCTGTATATTAAAATAAAAGATATAAAAATTGGATTTATCTTTTTACTTACAATAAAATATTACCTTATGCTAAGAATGCTGTTAGTCGTGCTTACGCTCATTGAGTTTCTTAGCTTGGATTTTACCAGGCTAAGCTGGCTGCAACGATAGCATTTGCACTTTTGCTTATGGTCTTTTGGCATTGTGTAAATTTGTGTAAATCACCACTTACGCGCACTTTTTACTTTGTGATGGTAGTTTCACGTACAATAGCGATGGTAGTATTGGCAAATATCGACAAGAACATATGATATGATGCCACTTACATATATACACCACTGGTAGGTGTTACCGCATTTAGACTTTGAAAAAAGCTAGATTTGACGTGAAAAAAGCTAAGTTGGCAGTACTGTTTCCAACATACACTGTGATACGATAACTCCAGGGGATTGGTTTTAGTTGGTCTTTATTTGGAAGGAGCAGCAAAGGTGCCGCTCCATCATTTAGATGGAGCAGCTGAGGTGCCGCTCCAACGGTCAAAATGTCTCTCATCTTTTACAATATTTCTTAAGTCTAAGTAAGGCTAAATCTCGTAGCAGCGCTGCTCGCAGGCGGCGGCAGAGAGACGGCTATGTACTTATATATAAAGGAATATAATAATATATGTTGTCATGCGCTCTCAAGTGGAGGCGCGAGGGGTATGCATATGCTGACCGTTTGTTACGATTATGCTGACACTAGCACTTTCTGTGTGCGGGCTAAGGCATAACGATCGGTTCATATTTCGGCCACTTAGGGTTTATGACCGGGACTTTGGATAATGTAAACACTGCAACAAAGTGTTACAGTGCGCACCCTTTAAGTACTCTCGGTACAGTGGGTATTCAATATATGTGCATACTACATCTCCCTCCTTTTGAAAAATAACGTAATATAATGAAGTTATTTTTATAATAAAAATTTTTAATTAATACATTTTTTTTTTATTTTATTTGTTTTGTTTTATGTGGTTAGAATCATAGAAAATGAAATTATTTAAAGAATATGTGTATTTATTTATCTACGTATGTGTGTCTTTGTATGGCCATACTAAGTGCAATTTATGAAATAAAGATTTTTAATCTATCCTTATGAACTGTTTGTTTTTTATGTTTATTATTTGCTATTACTATGTTATCTCTATCTCCTATTTCCGTTACTATATACGGACCTGTATATTTAGGATCTAACTTATGACCTGTCTCGTTTTTTAATAAAACTTTGTCACCTACTGATATATCTATATCCCTTACTTTATGATCGTATAGTAGTTTATTTCTATTCTTGTTTGCTTCTAACATAACTCTAGCTCTTTTATAGGCTACTTCTAATCTATATTTACTCTCCTTAGCGTAGTCATCTATATTATATAGTGCTTCTACACTATCTATGCTATTAAAATGTTTTGGCAAATTACTTGTTTTACCGAATACTAGCTCATATGGACAATAAGTATGTGCCATAGAGGGGGTCGTGTTGAAACAGAAGACAAAATATTGAAGCCATACGTCCCAATCAGTTTTATCAGCCGATATGTAAGATCGTATGTATTCATTGAAAGTTCTATGACTTCTTTCTATTGTTCCAACTGTCTGGTGGTGGTGTGCTGTGGATGTAATATTTTCAATATTTAAATATTTGCACAAATCGTCTATAATTGAATTCTTATATTCTGTTCCCATGTCCGTAATGAACGTCTTCATTGGACCGTACTTCAGGATAAAAGATTCAAATATTGCTTTAGCGACAGTATTGGCGTTTTTATTCGGAACAGGTATGGCAACTAAATACTTAGTTAAATCACATATTAAAGTGACTGCATACTCATTGCCATTTTTTGATTTTGGCAGTGGACCAATAGTGTCCACTATCACTCTGTCGAAAGCATTTATTGGTGTGTCTGTAATTGTTAAAGGGGTCTTTGTGTGTTTAGTTATTTTTGATTTCTGGCATTTTTGACATTTTCTTACGTACTCAGTTATATCTTTAGACATGCTTTTCCAGTAATAGTGTCTTTTTACTTTGGCCAAAGTTTTTGATATGCCAGTATGACCTCCTTGAATTGGATCATCATGAAATGTAGACAAAATTGCTTCTTTTTCTTTTAAATTTGTTATTTGGGTCACCGGGTTGAGTAGCGCTACTCTTAATGTTTTCAATATTTTATTGCCCATTAATTTAAATTTATCTATTGAAGTATATTCAAAGATATTTTCCCACGGTGCCACTTTGAGTTGGCTGATTTTATGTATACCGGCTTGCATTTCAAGCCTTTGGAAAAATTGATCTAAATCAATAACTCCATTAGTATATAAATCGCTAACATCATATCTTGCAGTAATTTTTCTGCCTTGTTTAAATAAACATAACATATTTTTTATCTGCAAGGTCACTACTTTACGTACTTCATCATTGTTTATGACGTCGTATACGTTGGGCTTAGAAGCTTTATTTAAAGATTGCCTTGGCAATTCTTGTTCTTGATTTTCCGCGCGGAATTTTTGTCTACTTTGATATCTAGTAGTGACTTTTAATACATTTCTAGTTATATTTTGTAAATCTTTGATGGTTATTCTTGATAACGCATCAGCTACGTGATTATCTTTTCCCTTTAAATATTCGACTGTAAAGTCGTATTCTTCTAGTTCGAGCCTCATACGTGTCAGTTTAGAATTGGGGTTGGTCATTGAGAAAAGGTATATTAAAGGTCTATGGTCTGTTCTTATTAAGAAATGTGTTCCATATATATATGGTCTAAAATATAATATCGCCCAGTGAATTGCAGCTAATTCCTGCTCAGTAGTACATTTGTTACTTTCACCTTTTGTAAATGCTCTTGATGCGTATGCAATGGGAAGTTGGAGACCATTATGATTTTGAGTTAAAACCGCTCCACATGCTTGCTTACTTGCATCTGTTATTATGCAGAATTCTTTAGTGAAATCTGGGTATTGTAGCAAAGTAGGTTCCATAAGTTTTGTTTTTAAGTATTGGAATGCATTTTCACACTCATCCGTCCATTTGAAAGGAACATTCTTTTTACATAATCTTGTTATGTGCCGTGAATAATCGGCGAAATTTTTTATAAAGCGTCTATAATAGTTACAGAATGCTACAAAACGTCTAGCACTGTCCGCGTCGTGCGGAACTGGGTAGTTCATAATGACATCGTATTTCTTGTCATCTGGAAGTATCCCTTTATCAGTGCATTTATGACCTAGAAAAGTCACTTCATGCATAAAAAATGAACATTTTTCTGGATGTAGCTTTAGGTTGAATTTCCTACATTTCTCAAAAACATCTGTTAAGTTTTTAAGCATATGTTTTTCGGAACAACCGATTACTATTAAGTCATCCATATAAAGGAACGCTTGAGAAGGTTCTAGACCAGAGAACGCAATAGTCATCATTCTTTGAAACGAATTAGGAGCTATTTTTAATCCGAAGGGTAATCGCGTGAAGCGATATGAGCCGTTGCTCGTTGAAAAGACGTTATATCTCTTGAACCTTTTTCTAGTTCAATTTGATGGAATCCTGACATTAAGTCAAGACATGAAAAGTATTTTGCTCGGCCTAGTTGATCTAAAATATCATCAATTCTAGGTAATGGGAATTTATCAGATAGTAATTTTTTATTAATCTGGCGATAGTCAATTACTAATCGCCATTTCTTTGCATTTGATCCGGGGGATGATTTCTTAGGAACAAGTAACAATGGGCTATTATATTCGGATACTGACGGTTCGACAATCCCGTCTGAGATTAATTTTTCTACTTGTTTTTGTATTTCATTCACCTGACTATGTGGGCTTCGATAGTTTTTTATATAAACTGGTTCATCATCTTTTAATCTCAGTTTTTGTTTATAAAAATTATTTGTGGTTATTGATTCGGTTTCCAATCCGAATATATCGCTATACTGGGTGCATAGGCTAGTAAGCTGAGACTTGAACTGTGGAGGGAAGTTTTTTGACAGTTGTGATAGTACGGATTTTTTTCTATTGTCTGGATTTGTGTTGACTACATCGTAGTTCGAAAGTGATTCATATATTAGACTATCTGTACTCACTACTTGGTCGTTATTTGTTGTGTTTAATAATCTTATGAAGGCATTATTGGATGTTGCTATGGTATTTGCAACGTAAATACCATGTTGAATTTCCTGATTTGGAATTAATGCACTGTCTGCTGTTGAATTAAGTTCAATTTTCCGAATAACTTGGGATCTTGCTGGCAGAAGTATTGAATTATTGCCAGAACTATGAGCTATTGGTACTTTTATTGGGAATTTTAAATTATTGGGTCTAATTATAAGCCAATCTTCAGATGGCTTGAAGTCTAATTGACAGTTGTATTTTTTGATAAAGTCGATGCCTATTATTCCATCGCATGGAATTGGGAAATGTGAATTTAAGATATGAAAATCGTGTGGAATTATGTAATTGGTGGTCTGTATCTCTATAGAAACTAAACCTTGGGATTTTATTATTTCTTGACTTATGCCTTTTATGTCTATGATGTAATCATTTTGGATGTTTTGGAAATTATCCGAAGTTTCTTTTAGAATGGAAATGTCTGCACCTGTGTCTATTAAAAATATAAGTTCTTTCCCAGTAGCTACATTAAAAAATGAAACGAATATATTTTGGCTGAGATTAATAGTGTGAACTCTTACTTCATTTATTGTTGAATATTTAAAGGGTTTTGGGAGTTTTCCGATGTGTTTTGGTTATTATTTTGTGTCAATCTTACATTGCCTTGGTTATTGCTATTGTGGCCTCGGTTTGAGTTACCACTGCCTCTATAATTTCCTCTATATGGGCCTCGCCCTCTATTGTTATTCTGATAATTATTGTTATTCTGATAATTGTTGTTATAATTACCGTTGTTGTAGTTATTGTGATTGTAGTTATTGTGATTACCACGAAAACTACCTCTATAACTACCACGTCCGCGATTTGAGCCGCGCTGTGGATAATTCTTATAATATAGGACAGTGTTTGACTGCCCAGTTGCTTCAGTGCAACTATTAACAAATTTGGAAACGGCTTCGTTCATCGTACTGAATGTTCCAGCTTGCATGATAAGTTTTACCTTATCGATTGTGCAGTTTTTAGTCATTGCTTTGACTGCATGCTGCATGGAATAATTCCTGGCTAGCTCTAAAGATAAACCATCTGATATATATGCACCTTCTAAGGCTTTCGTCATCTGCTCAATTTCTTGTGTGTATTGGTTAGCAGTTTTATTGCGCTGCTGTAGATTCATCAGCTTCGCTGATAATACCTCAACAGTTTCGCCTTTGACGTTGCTTCTTAGTCTAGCAATCACCTCAGTAATTGTTGTTTCATTACCGATTAGATTCCTGGCGACACCTTTTAGCTTTGTTTTAATGACGGAAATAGCTAATTCTTCGTGTTCGCCTTTTATTGATTGTATTATTTGTAAAGCATCAATGAAACTTGTTAAATTTTCAGCCTTACCATCAAAAACTGGTATAAGCTTAGATGCTGTATTAATAAAATCAATATTTGATTGTGCCATTGTGATGGATTTATCTATCTTGTATTCTATGACACTCGAAGTATCTGAATCTGTAGAGTTATCCAGATCAGTGTATACCGCCGGAATAGTAAGATTATTTAAATCTGTATCTTCTATTTTGGGGTTTACTTTGGGAAGCTCTTCTGACTCAGATTCTTTTGTTTCTGTTGATTCCGAGTCAGGTGCAGTGTCAACTGCTATTAGAACGGTTGGTAACGATATTTCTAAACTGAACTTTTGTTTAATAAATATTAAATTAGATCGTAGTCGTATCAAAAGTTTCGATACCTGTGACCAATGATCTTGATTTAATCTTTCCCTATGATCATGTATTAGCATACGCGCTTCATTAAAGCACTCTACCAATATTTCAACGTGCTTCCTAACCGTATTCTTTTGAATGGGTCTATTCTGAGTTAGGGATTTGTACGATTTGTCAAAATTTGTTTTAATTATTGATAACTCCTCGTACAATTTGTTCCAATCCATGCCTTTAGTTTAGCCATACTTTTGTAAATACAATTACATAATATATTTTAATATTTATTTTCTGTCATTTCATTTTCTTAGATTGTAAGTGTTTAAATTTGTGTATAATAATTTTTTTTTTTTTTTTTCTCTGGGTTTTTTATTTAGATTTTGTCCAGGTCATTTGCTTGACTCTGGAATTTTTTCTTTAAACATTTGTTGTGTAATTTATATAATTTTAGCAAAACGCTTGCTAACATTATAATGACGATTATCATTAACAATATTGTAATTGTTTGAAGATCGATTTTTCCTGGTTCAATTTTATTAACGACATTTGCCGTGGAATCTACAACTTTCGTGTCTACTAAACCCATTTTAGATATTGTATATGTTTTTGTTTTTCCAATTTCAATTATATTTTTCTCTGAGTCATATTTTGTAATGTAACTTAATTTTTCTGGGAAGTAATAGTCAGAATCATTTATTTGATCTGTTTTACTTATGCTATTACTTCTCATTAAAAGGTTATTAAAATGTTTCATAAATTTTAGGAATTTATGCTATTTTTGAATTTAATTTTTTTCCTTTCATTAAAATTTTACATAAATTTTAGGAATTTATCGTATTTTTTATTGTAAAAAATTTTTCTAAATTTTGTCTTTTTTTCTTATCTAACATTTTTTCCTACCTATTATTTGTACAGCTATACGGGCCATACTTTCAAATTGGGCAAAAGAGGTTCCGCTCAATTTTTCAAAAAAATATTATAGTATAAAAAAAAATATGCATCGCAGTGCAATCAAAAAAATTATGCAACGTAGTGCATGGGTAAAAAAAAGTTTCTCCTCAGTTGATTTCCCCTTTTTTTCCACGTCAGCTGGTCGTCGCCGGTTTGGCTACGCTGACGTTCCCTCGGTGGCGCAGGAGGTGGCGTATTCCCGCACTCTATTTGCTGCTGCTGCTGTCCGGGGCCTTTTGGACTCAGGCGTTACCGGTGCCGGTCCTCGCACAGGTTTGGTTGCAGTGGGGGGCTGTCCAGTGGTCCAGGGCAATCCTTCGGGCACTTTTTTTTAGTTTTGGTAATGGCTTTGGTGGTGGAGGTTTTGTTATTATTTTTTCATTAATTTTCTTAATCGATACTGAGTGAGTGTTGGCAATTTTTGGGCTTTTATTCTTGTTGTTTATTAATTCTTCTTTCAGAAAATCTAGTTCTGTTTGAAGTTTTTGGGCCGTAGCCCACGCGGGAGGTGGAGTGTTTACGTAGAGTAGCCACTTTAGGTGTGCTACTCTTTTCTTTACTTTTTTCGCGACTCCTCCGCGATTGCCCATTGCCTCACTCTACTCACTCAGATTTTTTGTAGATTTATTTTGCATTCTCCAGTTTATCCAGTTTTTTGACTATATGTATCCTCCTGGGTATATCCTTTTAATCCTTAGAGGTCCTTCGATGTCCTTCCAGTCCTGTCACGGTCGCCATGTGATACGATAACTCCAGGGGATTGGTTTTAGTTGGTCTTTATTTGGAAGGAGCAGCAAAGGTGCCGCTCCATCATTTAGATGGAGCAGCTGAGGTGCCGCTCCAACGGTCAAAATGTCTCTCATCTTTTACAATATTTCTTAAGTCTAAGTAAGGCTAAATCTCGTAGCAGCGCTGCTCGCAGGCGGCGGCAGAGAGACGGCTATGTACTTATATATAAAGGAATATAATAATATATGTTGTCATGCGCTCTCAAGTGGAGGCGCGAGGGGTATGCATATGCTGACCGTTTGTTACGATTATGCTGACACTAGCACTTTCTGTGTGCGGGCTAAGGCATAACGATCGGTTCATATTTCGGCCACTTAGGGTTTATGACCGGGACTTTGGATAATGTAAACACTGCAACAAAGTGTTACAGTGCGCACCCTTTAAGTACTCTCGGTACAGTGGGTATTCAATATATGTGCATACTACAACACTCTAACACCACAACAAAAAAATGATGCAGTGAACCATTTAAAATCAATATGGGACAGGATAAATGACATAAATTCTCCTGGACAGTTATGCTTATGATCTGTGAATCATTTTTTTGATGAAGAAGATGAATTATTAAACGCTTACTTTGAGCAAGGGATCCAAACGGAAGTCAGTAGTACATTCGACGTCTACTCAAAGACTGAGAATCTTCAACTTCCTTTCCAAAGAATCGATGCAGACGTTCTCAAATTTTGGAAAGGAAAGCAGTGCACTGACCAGGAGCTATATGCACTAAGTAATGTTTGCTTTGCTGTTCCACCAACTCAGGTAAATATTTTTATAAATTAATGTTCACAGATTCATAAATACAAATGTTTTCTAACAGGTGACGATTGAACGAGCATTTTCGACGTTAAGACTTGTACTTACTGATTACCGAAATCGACTAAGTCAGAAAGTACTAAAGAATATACTTCTGGTCAAATTGAATCCAAGCTTTCTGGACTCAGCGATTGACAACTTATCTCTTTTTCAAGATGACGAAGATTTTGAAACTTTATTTTGAGTAATGATTTATCTAATGAATAATATTTTATGAAAAACAAGAAAGGAAAGCTAACTTCGGGCGGAGCCGAAGTTTATATACCCTTGCAGTTAAAACTGGATATATATCGCAAACATCGGATATAGTTGGCCGATCCTTATGATTACATCATAATAAAACCAATTAATTACAATAAAAAATCTAAAAAAAAAGTCCCAAGCTTCTATCTTCAAAAATACGAAAGTTGATATTTCTACCAAATACCATTTCCGATCGTTCAGTTATATGGCAGCTATAGGATATAGTCGGCCGATCCTAATGAAATTTCGTAGGTCGACCAAAAATATAATCTGTAGCAAATTCCAGCTTTCTATCTTCAAAAACACGAAAGTTGGGTCATTTCCGATCGTTCAGTTATATGGCAGCTATAAGATATAGTCGGCCGATCCTTATGAAATTTGGCATGTCGTAATTTGTCGCCAAAAATAGCTCTCATGTTAAATTTGAAGTCTCTAAATTTAAAAACACCAAAGTTATACCATTTCCGATCAATCAGTTATATGGCAGCTATAGGATATAGTCGGCCGATCCCGGCCGTTCCGACTTATATACTGCGTGCAAAGGAAAGAAGGGTGTGTGCAAAGTTTCAAGACGATAGCTTCAAAACTGAGAGACTAGTTCGCGTAGAAACGGACAGACAGACAGACGGACAGACAGACGGACAGACGGACAGACGGACATGCTCATATCAACTCAGGAGGTGATCCTGATCAAGAATATATATACTTTATAGGGTCGGAGATGTCTCCTTCACTGCGTTGCACACTTTTGGACAAAATTATAATACCCTCTGCAAGGGTATAAAAATGAATTAAAACAAGAAAGGAAAGCTAACTTCGGGCGGAGCCGAAGTTTATATACCCTTGCAGTTAAAACCGGATATATATCGCAAACATCGGATATAGTTGGCCGATCCTAATGAAATTTGGTAGGTTAGATGAACTGACCAAACCAAAACTAGAATCTGTACCATGTTCCAGCTTTCTATCTTCAAAAACAAAAGTTGGGTCAATTCCGATCCTTCAGTTATATGGCAGCTATAGGATATAGTCGGCCGATCCTTATGAAATTTGGTAGGTTGGATCAACTGACCAAAAATGGAATCTGTATTAAATTCCAGCTTTCAATTTTTAAAAACACGAAAGTTGGGTCATTTCCGATCGTTCAGTTATATGGCAGCTATAGGATATAGTCGGCCGATCCTTACGAAATTTGGCATATCGTATTATTTTGCCAAAAATAGCTCTCATGTCAAATTTGAACTCTCTAACTCTAAAAACACCAAAGTTATACCATTTCCGATCAACCAGTTATATGGCAGCTATAGGATATAGTCGACCGATCCCGGTCGTTCCGACTTATATACTGCGTGCAAAGAAAAGAAGGGTGTGTGCAAAGTTTCAAGTCGATAGTTTTAAAACTGAGAGACTAGTTCGCGTAGAAACAGACAGACAGACAGACAGACAGACGGACAGACGGACAGACGGACAGACGGACAGAAGGACAGAAGGACAGACGGACAGACGGACATGCTCATATCAACTCAGGAGGTAATCCTGATCAAGAATATATATACTTTATAGGGTCGGAGATGTCTCCTTCACTGCGTTGCACACTTTTGGACAAAATTATAATACCCTCTGCAAGGGTATAAAAAGAATCAAATTGCCAAATTGTTTAATTTATCAGTATACAGGTGCAGCAAAAAACAGCATAAGCAGCAAAGTAAATCTCGACAGCAGTCGACTGTGACATGTAGCGACTTGCAGAATCGAAAGCAGCAGCAAAGAAAAATCAAAAATTTTCAAACGGCGACTGCTGCTGCTGGCGACTTGCAGAAGTCGAGCAGTTGCTGCTGCTTCGACTTGCGTTCGGCTTCGACTTCGACCTGCTTCCGCGAAAGCAGCAGCAAAGCAAAATCAAAATTTTTTACACGGCGCGCAGACGCCGCGGCGTCTGCTGCTGCTGATTCGCTTTTCGTCGGCGATCGTTTTCTTCTGATTTAGAGGCTACGTCGGACCTTACGACCGAGAAATTTCTGGCGGCTTTCGCACGGTTCCTGTCCCGGAGAGGATGCCCCCGTCAAGTGCAGTCCGACAACGGGAAGACCTTTGTGGGAGCAGCTGCTCTACTATCCTGCGATTTTCTCCAGAGCCTAAAGGGGGCTGTGACCGGTGCCTATAGTCATCAGCAGCTTCCCTGGCATTTCATTCCTCCGGTAGCTCCCCACATGGGGGGCCTGTGAGAAGCAGGCGTCAAGAGCTTCAAGACCTTGTTCTACAAGTCCACCGCCACGCGGAAATATACCTTTGAGGAGCTGGCTTATCTCCTGGCGAAAATCGAGGCGTGGTGAATTCGCGGCCACTGGCGCCATTGTCCGAAGACGCGGCTGATCTGTTGGCTCTTACAGCCGGGCACTTTCTTGTGGGTGGCCCACTTCTCGCCACGGTCGAGCCCGAAATAAAGGGGGATACCACTTCCATCATTAATCGCTGACAACACCTCAAGGCTCTTCAGCAGAAATTTTGGCTCCGATGGAAGGAGGAGTACCTCAAGGAGCTCCATAAGAGAAACAAGTGGCGAGCTCCTACGAGGGACCTCCGCGTTGGGGATATGGTCGTCATCAAGGAGGACAACCTTCCGTCCAATAAGTGGCGTTATGCAGGGTTGACGCGGTGTATCCCGGCTCCGATGGCCATGTCCGCGTGATCGACATCCGCACCGCGCGAGGGCTCGTAAAGCGGCCCGTTGCTAAGGTCGTGGTTCTTCCGTTGGAAGTGTCCGCCTACCCACAGTATTTAACATTTCTTCCGCTCCAATGTTCCTGTCCATTGTGCTGTCTCGTAGCTCTGCCTTCATTCACACCGATTCTGATAATGTTATTTGTTCGTTCACCATATTTCCATCAGCCATAGTCAACACGATGTCGCCACGTCCACGCAACACCCAATCGCTGGAGAGCAGATGTAGTCGAGGTATTCAATCCTAACGTTGCCGAGTCTGCAATGGGATCCACGCCTTGATAAAGTGTCGGCGCTTCCTACGCCTTAGTGCCGAGAAGCGGCTCCGAGCGGTTCTCGTAAACCGGTAGTGCTCGAGCTGCCTGGCCCATGAGCACTCCGACGGATCCTGTCGGCGGGATGACGGTTGTAAGACGTGTGGTCAGGATCGCCACACGCTGCTGCACCTCGTGGAGAAGCCGCGGGCTCGGCGCAAGGCACGCCAAGAGGAGCACCGGTCACAGAGTGCGGGAGACAGGACACGGAGTGTCTCGGCTGGCGCTCGGCCGTCATCCGCCAACTCCCGGCGCGGTTCGTCTGCCACTTTACGGCACTCCCAAGCCGATCCACGGCCACCGACTTCCCGGCGCTCATCGGCAACTCCTCGGCATTCTTCCGCCACTCATCGGTTGCCGACCACCGCTCATCCGGCCGCGTCATCCGCACCTGGCCAATGTTCCGCCTCTCGTCGAGGGCCCCCGCAGGACGGGGTGGCTGCGCCCACCCTATCGTCGCTGCTGCAGCGGAACAGCGTCAATGTGCTGCCGACTGCACTAGTGCGCATTGACACCGGGACCCGGATCTTCGACACGGGGGCCCTCATCGACCCGTGTACGCCCTCTAGCTGCATTGACGCATCGCTAGCGGCGTGTTTCCGTCTGCTCACTACCAGCGTGGGGGACGAACAAGTGTGTTCCTCCACCGTGGGGTCAAAGACCGATGATAGCGTCCGGCTGGAGGTCATCTTTAAGATTGAGCCTCACGTGCGCATTCGTACGCCGTCCCGAGAGCTGAGCGAGGCGGTGCGTGCCCACTTCCGAGGCGTAACATTGGCGGGTGAGCGATTCCATCTGCCAGCGACAATCTCCGTCGTCCTGGGCTCGGATATGTACCCGCGGATTATGCAGCCGGGCTTCCTGAAGATCCAGGACGGGCTGCCAGTGGCCCAGAGCACAGTTTTTGGATGGGTCGTGTCCGGAGCCTGTCACCAGCCATAACAACGAGGGAGTTATTGCAACCCGAGCGATTGCAAGGGGGGCGGAATGTTTAGGTGAGGGGCCGTGGTGCCGCTCAGCTGTGGATAAGAGCGCATCCGCACTCGCCCCTCTGTGCACTCTCTCTCTCGCTCTTTGGTTGTCGTCGATCGTCATTTTTTTTGTACTAGGTAAGTGAATCCTCTGTAAGCAGCCAAATAAAGCTGAACGCGTTCCTTTTGAATTTTGAAAAAAAAAGACGCCCCCAACTTCTTATTTCAATATAATTCTGGGATCTTTTGCGGCAGAAACGCCCCCTACAACAAACTTGTTAACAAACTTATAAATAACTGTTATTTGTTATAAGTTTAATATTTAAGCAAATATGTAACACACATTCCGGCCGGCTGCTATGGCCGATCCCCGTCTGTACCTAAAGTTTGCAACTTTTGAGTGCAGAGAACAATAAATAAATAAATAACAATGTTCCCGATATTGATGCTAATTATAATGATTTAGATTCTGACTCTGAAAACCCATTTTCAATGGAAATTGATGTAGAAGGCAACTGCTAGGAACATTTTTATACCCTTGCAGAGGGTATTATAATTTTGTACAAAAGTGTGCAACGCAGTGAAGGAGACATCTCCGACCCTATAAAGTGTATATATTCTTGATCAGGATCACCTCTTGAGTTGATATGAGTATGACCGTCTGTGTGTCTGTCTGTCTGTCTGTTTCTACGCGAACTAGTCTCTGAGTTTCAAAGCTACCGACTTGAAACTTTGCACACACCCTTCTTTTCTTTGCACGCAGTATATAAGTCGGAGTAGTATAACTTTGGTGTTTTTAGAGTTAGAGAGTTCAAATTTGACACGGGAGCTATATTTGGCAACACATTACGACATGCCAAATTTCGGCATGTTGGTCGGCCGACTATATCCTATAGCTGCCATATAACTGAACGATCGGAAATGGTATTTGGTAAAAATATCAATTTTCGTATTTTTGAAGATAGAAGCTTGGGACTTTTTTTTAGATTTTTTATTGGAATTTATTGGTTTTATTATGATGTAATTATAAGGATCGGCCAACTATAGCCGATGCTTGTGATATATATCCGGTTTTAACTGCAAGGGTATATCAACTTCGGCTCCGCCCGAAGTTAGCTTTCCATTCTGGTCAAATGTAAAATCCTTTTTATTAGAGATGAAACGGATAGCAGTTTGGCCGGATACCGGTTATTCGTCCGACCATTTAGCCTGATAGCCGGATATCCGGCTGCCGAATGTTATGCAAAACTTTGCCCTTTGCGTAGACGTCGCGCCAACGATCGGGTGGACTCGGTTCGATTTGGGTTTTTTCGTTGATGAGTGAAGTTAACAGTTGTATCCATGGTACAATTATACAAGTTCGGCTCGTCGGCTACGTCACTCCCCTACAACTCGCTCGACACTACAACGAGAGCAACTCGGTGTTTCTGCAGCCGTGCAAACACAAACACAATTACCATGGTTGTACCATTCATTTTCGTTGGTTGCTTGCAGTGCAGACACGTGCGTGATCGTTTCTCGATTATCGATGTTTGACGGTTGGGGCAATATGTTGGGTATATAGGGTTTTAGCCTTTTTTCGCCATACCAGGTGACGAGATTTTATCCCAAATATACAAAATTTGCTTTTATCACTGAAAATGTTTTATATTTGGGATAAAAGGACGTAAAATTCAAGAAATACCCAAACCTTGCCCCAACCGTCAAACACGGTGGTGGTGGTACAATGGTTCGGGTATGTATAGCGGCTAGTAGAGTCGGAAATCCGGAATTTTTGAATCCAGAAAGGATCACAAGAAGTATATCAACATTTTAAGACCCAATTTATTTCAAAGCGCTCAAAATTAGGACTGGAAAATGATTTTTTGTTTCAACAGGACAATGATCCAAGACATTGTGGTCACAATACCAAGCTGTAGATGCTTTATTTTGTGGAAAATCACTTAAATTCGACACCGCAATCCTTAAATCTAAATCCTATTAATCATCTATGGGACCTATTGGAGCTCAGGACTCGCCAAAACACCATAATATCCAAGGATATGCTCAAAAGGGTAATTCAGGAAGAATGGAGTAAAATAACGTCAAAGGATACGGCGAAATTGGACCACCAAATGCCAAATTGGTTGGATGAAGTTATGAAACTAAAAGGATATCCAACTTCGTAATAATTTATAAAAGAAAGGGATTTTTTTCTATATTTTAAGTTTTGTACGCATACTTTTTCTGACTGAAAATCCGACTATTTTTTTTATTTTTTTAATATTATCTAAAGTTTAAGAGCTAGGAATTAGGAAGTTACACACCATTAAAGCTAATAAAATGAACTACTTTTTAGAAAAAAATTAATTTTCTATGTATACTATTAGCACTTTTTTTTCGAACCCAAAGTGAGCGAAAATGTTTGTACGCATAGTTTTTCTGGCGAGTGTATGTTGAATTGTTTTGTAGAAATGGCATTGGTAAATAAAAGATCACCATTATGGGAATTCTTTGCCATAAGCAATGAAAATAATAAGTTTGCTCTTTGTTTACTATGTAAATATTTCTCGTGGCGGCGAAGGGAAAAAAGCAGGTATGTATCTAAAATTAAATCTAATTGCAATAATTTTAAAATCGAGTAAAATATTATCTTGCAAGTTTCGCAAACATTATGAATGTTTATTATAGCTACTTACCATATAGCTTATTTATAGCTAATTTTTATACCCTTGCAAAGGGTTTTATAATTTTGTCCAAAAGTGTGCAACGCAGTGAAGGAGACATCTCCGACCCTATAAAGTACATATATTCTTGATCAGGATCACCTCCTGAGTTGATATGAGCATGTCCGTCTGTCCGTCTGTCTGTCCGTCTGTATGTCTGTTCGTTTCTACGCGAACTAGTCTCTCCGTTTTAAAGCTATCGTCTTGAAACTTTGCACACACCCTTCTTTCCTTTGCACGCAGTATATAAGTCGGAACGGCCGGGATCGGCCGACTATATCGTATAGCTGCCATATAACTGAACGATCGGAAATGACCCATCTTTCGTGTTTTTGAAGATAGAAAGCTGAAACTTAATCCAGATTCTATTTTTGGCTAGTTGATCCAACCTACCAAATTTCATTAGGATCGGCCGACTATATCCTATAGCTGCCATATAATTGAACGATCGGAAATGGTACTTGGTAGAAATATCAACTTTCGTATTTTTGAAGATAGAAGTTTGGGACTTTTTTTAGATTTTTTATTTTACTTAATTAGTTTTATAATGATGTTATCATAAGGATCGGCCAACTTTATCCGATGTTTGCGATATATATCGCCGGTTTAACCGGTTTTAACTGCAAGGGTATATAAACTTCGGCTCCGCCCGAAGTTAGCTTTCCTTTCTTGTTTCGTGTTATTTTTGGTTATCCGGTGAATAATTATTATTATTATTTTTTTAAAAATTATAATTTTTATTAGAGAGGTGTCGATTGCGTGCATGATAGTGTTAACATTGTTATTATTGTGCATATTAAGAATAGGAATAAAATTAAAACAATATAGCAAGTTTGGTGATTCCAAAAGTTCGAAAACGTCTGCTGGTAGGGGTAGCTTATTTTTCTGACCCAATATTTTTTTTAGATAGATGCTCGACACAAGAGGATCTGAGGAACCCATTGCTCTGTGGAAAACGTCTGCCATGTTGTTCTGCCGTGGGCTCTTTCGAGCATGTAACCTTCTCTCACTCTTGTACTGGTTGCGAGACTCTGAGGCATTCTCGCCGAGAACACCTAATGGAAGGATTGATACTTCTATTATTTGGTAAACGTGCATTAACACTTTATGGACTGCTGCCGACATTGGAAACAATGGATAGAAGTACATATACAGTGTTATGGTTTTCTGACAGTATTTTTTAAATTTTGGCAAGAAAAGGCAATTAAAATATTGTTAAAATATCCAATAAGAAATTCATCAAGACCTCTTGCTGTATTGCCTTCGTTGGTATTCCTATTGACATTCTGCTTAGACTTATCCAGATGTTAAGCCTTAGCATTTCACATCTGCTTCTGAATCGTCTTTTTTTGTTTCGCCATTTCTTCTTTCCATTTTCATCTCCCACTTTTTTAAGTTTCAGTCTATATGCAATTTTAAGAACGAATTTAAAAAAATAGAATCCAACCCTATAGAGGACACATTGGACTCGTTCCGCATATCGGACACAATTGGTAAGATTTGGTTTCAGTCAAAATTTTCAAAACCTTTCCATCTAAGAGTGTCTTTTGAAGATCATATTTAACTGAAATTGATTTTCTAAGCACTAAACTCAAGCTTGACTGGTCTGCAAAATCTAATCTACTGAGGAGTACGATTCATCCAAAATAAATTTCCAATATGGTCCATTCATTTTAGGGGAGTTATTCGGGAATTATTTTAAGGTAGTCGTCAAAAATCAATGAATCATATCCAAAAAAGTGTTTCTTATAGCTGGTTTGTCCAATTGTTCCGTCAAATCCATAGCATAAATCCATAAATTAATAACTCACGGTCCAAATAATGTAATTCATAGGAAGTGGAATAATAGGAAAAAACGGGCGTGGCACCGCCCATTTTTTTTTTGTTTTGTTTAATTTGAGGTTATTTTGAATACGAAGGCTTTTAATATAAGTAACAAAAACAAGGAGGCTTAACCCCAAGAACAAACATAACTCTTACATTAACTAACAAATAAATCAACTAAGAGGATGCGCATAGAAGAAATCGCTCTAGGGATTAGGGATCTGAAATATAAAAGATTAAATGTTGACTTTTATATATTGGAATTGGTTCATTAACCAACCTTAATATTTTTAATCCTCTTACTCCTCGTTGTCTAGTTTAAACATTCATTGCAAGCCAATACTCTCATCAAAATCATCTTCCTGGTCGTAGTCGTCTAACCTTGATAAAATTTCCAAAACTTCAGTCGGAAGTTTCAGTTTTGTTTGTTTCTGAATTCGTTTATCAAGTTTTACCGACGAAATAATAGGATCAGCTTGGTGAAAGACGTCACCAAAATTATTTATTCGACTGCACTTCTGTGAATGATGCAAGCGATCTAATTTGTATATTTCGTTTCGCGCTTCAGCTCCCTTATCTCCAAAATATCCCACAGAAAAAACTATGCTTTCCATAATTTTACAGCACCCTGCAAGATTTTCGAATATACAGTGGATCTCATTAATATTCGGTTGTGTTATTCGGTCTCATTAATATGTGTTGAACTAAAAAAATAAAGCTTGAAAAATTACTTTTTATAAATGTATATGCCTTTAAACTTTATTGAAAATTTATGGAAGAAAAATAAATAAACAAAAAAAGCTCCAAATTAAGGCCACTTTAATATTCGGTTTTTAATATAATCAAGAAAGAAAGAAAAACTTTAAAAGAAAACTGTACTATTTATAAAATAAACTTAATATTATATTTTGTGGTACACCCATTATTATTTATAATGACCCACGCTTCCGCCAAACCATGGTCTTGCCGTCACTGCCGAAAAGGTTCAATTTACTTTCCTCCAGGAAAATAACATCATCCCAACAGCTTGGGACCTTTTTGAAGAGCCCCTGGGCAAATTTTATCCTTAAATTCTTAGTGTGTGAATGAAACCGTTTTTTTCGTGCGACTTGGCCTTCGTTTCCTTATTGTATGTCGAATAGTTTTCTCTGAAACGTTCTTTCCGTGGTCGGCAAAGAGTTCAGCATTCAATTCTGGAGTACTCAGTCGGGGATTTTTCTACCCTTGCAGAGGGTATTATAATTTTGGTCAAAAGTGTGCAACGCAGTGAAGGAGACATCTCCGACCCTAGAAAGTCCTAAAGACCCTATATCCTATAGCTACCATATAACTGATTGATCGAAAATGCTAACCCTTTGGAGTTTTTAGAGTTAGAGAGAGAAAAAATTTTTTTTTAATTATTTCCGCCAACGGATACATCCTTACATGGCTACAAAATAAAAATGTATAAGCTAATAAAAACTAGTACAAACTTTATAGGTGCCTGATTAACAACCGTTTGAAGACAACCTTATCAGGCTCTACTTAATTTGCAGGCTAGGCGGCAAAGAGTAAAAATATAAAAGAGCCCGCTAAATAGGCTCATTTAAACGATAATTGGTCCTGTGACACTTGATCCGAAAAGAGGCAAAGGTACGAAGATCCCTTTGAAGAACATTAAAATTAATGATTCCCAGTTAAAAAGGGCAATCAATGTTATCAGCGACTATATTGTTCAAAATGTTAAAGCTGCCAGTGTACCCCGATACTCCAACGTGCCAACCTTGAGAAGAAGGCACTGGCTCTGGTAGAAAGTTTTAAAAATTTCTTCTGGAGTCGCTCTATTCTGCTGGAACTTTACAAGCCGGATTCCAAACGATTAAAGCATATTCCAGACCCGATCGAACAAATGCAAAGTAGACGCTGAGGCTCGAGTGTAGGCTTTTGAATTGGTGCCTCTTAACAAAGCCCAGCATAGCATACGCTTTAGGATAAATATAGTCAAAGTGAGTAAAAAATTTAAATTTGCTGTCGAATAAGACACCAAGATCTAACACCTCCTCTTAAGCTGCCAAACTATAATTATTGATGGAATAACCCGCGTGAATTTCAAGAGACCTATTACTGTAACGAGTAAACAGACACATTGATATATTTAATGGATTATGGAAGCACCATGACTAAACTCTGTGTGTATCTTCCTATAACAAGTTACTGTCACTAATGCAACTAATCGCTTTATAGATTTTAAGGTCATCCGCATACATTTAGAAGTAGGAATGACGACAGCATAAAGAGATGTCATTAATGAAAATAATAAATAGGAGAGCTGCCTTGTGAAAGACCAGAGGAGGTGACAAATGGACTTTAGATAGCGTCTCCAATAGAAACGTGGCATGGTCGGTCAGCCAGATAAGACTGTCGAGTAATAAGTCGAACCAACTTAATAGGCATGAATGAATACCTAATTTATATTATTTGGCCAGAAGGGCAGCATGACACACTTTGTCGAAGGCTTTGGTGGAGTCAGTGTAAGTGGAATCAACCAGAAATCGGTTTTCAAAAGCTTTGCTTAGAGAAGACCGTTAAATTAGTTGTAGTGGACCTCCCAGGCAAGAAACCATGGTGGTTGGGTGATAAAAAATTACGAGCCAGAAATGTAAATTTTTAATAACTATCCACTCCAGTATCTTAGCCACATTACAAATTTTGGCTATGCGTCGATAGTTGGTTACATCAGACCTACTGCCACCTTTGTGATAGGAGAATCTACCAGATGAGAGCGACGAGGAGAACAGCAGTTGAAGGGGAGTAGAAAGGGAAGCGATACTCCTCTTAGGAAAGAATGGGGAGATATCATCCAAGTCAGGTGTGAGCGACTCGGTAAAATGTCCTGTGGCTTCAACTAGGTCACAGTCCAATACGTCCATGCTACTCACATTGAGAGTCTCAATGCTGAGAAGAGTTTCATTATCAGTCCAAGGAACCTTTGGCTCCAAGTTAGAGGCAAAGTATCTTACAAAAGGTTCAGAAACGCCCTGATCCAAGTCGGCTGCTAAATTATCATAACATATGGATGAAGGTATGTCCGATTTTGACTTTTTGCTGTTAACAAACCGCCAAAAAACTAGCATTGGATCGGAGGCTAGCTTCGACATCGAATATATACTGATTGTAAAGAAACATATTGGAAATTCAAATTCTCTCTTAAATTGCCGGTACAGCTCTCCTGCTCGAGGTTCCACTGTCTTTATAAATCGTTTATAATGCTTATCCTTTCTATTCTTTAAGTTTTTTAAACCTTTTGTATACCAGGGAAGCCTATAGGATCTTCGTACCCTCACAGGGGAATAAATATCAATAATATTAAAAAAGGCAACCAAGAATTTAGTATAACAATCATCGATTGAGTATTTGGTAGAAATACCAACTTTGGCATTTTTTAAGACAGCTACTTTTGGGAAAATAATACGACATGCCAAATTTCATAACGATCGGCCGACTATCGGAAATGACCCAACTTTTGTGTTTTTAAAGATAGAAAACTGGAACTTGGTACAGATTCTATTTTGGGTCAGTTAATCCGATCTAATTAGTAATTAATTAAGTAAGTAATTAATTGGTTTTATTATGATGTAATCATAAGGATCGGCCAACTATATCCGATGTTTGCGATATACATCCAGTTTTAACTGCAAGGGTATATCAACTTCGGCTCCGCCCGAAGTTAGCTTTCCTTTCTTGTTTTGTTGGTTTTTAGAATTTTTAGATCGGTTTCCCACCAGGGGACCTATTAAGATGAGTTTGGCTGATATTATGGTATGGATAAATGGGCGCTGTGCTTCATGATGGCTGAGTGGTCTGTCATTGGAGAACTGTTTGCTAAGTTTTTGATAGAGGTGCCAGTTAGCTTTATCAATAATGAACTTTGGCTTGCTTATAGAAGGAGTCAGTTGATTCATTTCCAAAAAGTTGGATTGAGATCGGGAAGTGGTCACTACCTGCGAGTTGATTGTCAATTGTCCATTTAGCGTGTAGGTATAGTTCAGGGGAAGGAGGAGAGGTCAATATGTGTAAATGTGTGGTGTGTGGTGAAGTGATTGGGGAGCCATTATTGAGTGTGGTTAGCAAGGATTGGTTTATAAGTTTAAACAACAGGTTTCCTCGTGCGTTATTATTTTGTGATCCGTAACTTTTGTGCCAGCTGTTGAAATCGTCTTTTATTGGGCGAGGAGTGTAAAACTTGTTATAAGGGTCTTGTAATTCTTGTAGGGTGAAAGGTTTTTTGGGAGGTATATAACTAAAAGTTATTGTAAATTACTTTAGATTGCACTGTTACCCCGCCTACGGGTTGTTTGAGGTATTTATATGGTAATCAGTGTAGTTTATTGGGATGGGAATATGATTGGTAGAGTGAAGTATCTAGAATGGAAATTATTTTCGGGTTGTTCTTCTATGAGTATTTGTAGGTGATTATAATTATTGAGGTATCCATTTCTATTTAATTGTAATATTTTAAGCATGTTAAGGGTATAGTTTAAGGATAACTAGAACTAAAATAATTTTCTATTAATATATTATGTATTATTTCATACGTCTAAATCTTCATCTGTGCTCATTTTGTTCATGTTATCAGATATCTTATATGTATCTTATATATACTAGTGTTCTTTTCGGCTTCAGTTTTTTGGTTGTTTTTTTCTTTTGATTTTAAGGTAGTTCTTAACTTATTTGATTTGGTTGTAAATATTTATACCCTTGCAGAGGGTATTATAATTTTGTCCAAAAGTGTGCAACGCAGTGAAGAAGAGTTGATATATGCATGTCCGTCTGTCCGTCTGTCCGTCTGTCTGTCCGTCTGTCTGTCCGTCTGCCTGTTTCTACGCGAACTAGTCTCTCAGTTTTAAAGCTATCGTCTTGAAACTTTGCACACCCTTCTATCCTTTGCAGGCAGTATATAAGTCGGATCGGCCGACTATATCCTATAGCTGCCATATAACTAAACGATCGGAAATGACCCAACTTTGACCCAACTCGTGTTTTTGAAGATAGAAAGCTGAAACTTGGTACAGATTATATATTTGGTCAGTTGATCCGACCTACCAAATTTCATTAGGATTGGCCGACTATATCCTATAGCTGCCATATAACTGAAAGATCGGAATAGGTACTTGGTAGAAATACCAACTTTCGTATTTTTGAAGATAGAAGTTTGCGACTTTTTTTAGATTTTGTATTGTAAAAAATTGGATTATATATTCCTATTGGCATAAGGATCGGCCAACTATATCCGATGTTTGCGATATATATCCAGTTTTAACTGCAAGGGTATATAAACTTCGGCTCCGCCCGAAGTTAGCTTTCCTTTCTTGTTTTAAACTCTCCTAATTTTTCAGTGCACCGACATGGATGGGAAAAAAATTCTCGCACCAATGTATTGGTGAATTTATGCATTGGTATTGAAGTTTGCTCCTCCGTATGCTGAGCTTGGGCACCCCTGCTTTACACACTTTAGTTTTTGATTCTGTTTTGTTCTATTCTAAGAAAAAACTGTACTTTTCCGTTTGCAATGCTTCTTTACCATGCGCTAAGAAGCCTCTGCTTTCACAAGTAAATATTGAAAAGCGCTTAACTTTTGCTGTCGACATGAATATTAAGCTATTGGAAAATAGCTTAATGGGATGACGGAAAACTATTGGGATGACGTCATATTCTGTGACGAAACCAAAACTATGCTGTATTACAATGATGGACCAACAAGAGTATGGCGCAAGCCGTTAACAGCTTTACATTAGCGCAACATAATTCCGAGAGTCAAATTCGGCAAATTGTCGGTGATGATTTGGGTGTGTATCACCTGCAAGGGAGTAGGAGAGCTTTGTTCTGATATTAGTGGCAGTGAGAGTGCTTGCTTAGCAGCTTTGTCTGCAAGCTCGTTGCCTATTATGCTGCAGTGTTCTGGGACCCATATTAGTGTGTATTTGTATTTGTGTTTTGACATTATTTTTTTAATTTCTAATATGTAGAACGTTGAGTTATTTGGGTTTTTCAGTGCTGTAAGGGCTGAGAGTGAGTCAGTGCAAATAGCGAATTTTCTTTTTTGTCTTTCCGCATATCTACATGCGTGGAGAATGGCTGCTACTTCAGCGGTGAAAATGGATGAGTAGGGAGGAAGTATTTTCTGAGTTATGACCTGTTGTGAGGATGTTACGCTGTAGGCAACTCCCTTGTCCGATTTGGAACCGTCTGTGTATAAGAATGAGTGCTTTTTGAGAGTATATTTTATCTCTAGGAAGTTTTTATTGTAGACTATTGGTGGTGTGTTTGGCTTTAATAAGGTGTGTAAGGATTTGTTTGTATTCGAAAAGATGAGGGACCAATTTGGCGTGGTTTCTTTTTTATTAGTTATGGGGACAGGGTGAAGTTGTAGTGCTTTGCAGTGGTCAATAGTGTCTTTTATTGCTGATGTCAGTTTTGGGATTCGTTTTGTTTTCGAAATTTTTTTTTATAATTTGGTCTAGGGGTGTTTTTTTGGCGGTGGATATCATTTTAAAGTTTTTTAATGTAGCATGTTTAATTCTTTGTTCAATTGGTCTTATGTTAGATTCGTATAGTAGGTTGTTTATTGGTGAGGAGCGAAAGGCCCCGAAGGCTATTCTAATAGCTGAATGATATATTGTTTTAATTTTGTTAAGTTTTGATTTGGGTGCTTTTCCGTATAGAAATAACCCATAATCAATTTTTGACATGATAATTGAGTGGATTATATAGATAATAGTTTTAATGTGGCAGTTGAAACTAGTGCTAGATAGATATTTTATTATATTTAGTCTTTTAGAAATTTGTGTTGTTAGTCGATCTATGTGCGCATCCCATTTATAATTATTGGTTATGGTAACACCCAGTATTTTTAGACACTTTACGTTTTTTAAGTTAAAGGTACTGAGCAATTTAAAGTTGCATTTTTTTTGCGACAAATGTGTAAAAATTTAGATTTGGGTATAGAGAGACTGGCCCCAGAGTAATTACACCATTCTTGAATGTCAGTAAGCAGTGGGTTTACGTTTATTGTTGTGTCTGTTCTTATGTGCCTATTTATAATTGTATAGTCATCAGCGTATGCTGTAAATTTGTGAAGACCTATGATTCTATTCACTTTATTGTAGGCAATGGCAAACAGGATAACTGATAATGGTGATCCTTGGGGGATTCCATTTTCAAGTGGCAAGGGTTGAGATTGTATGTCTTGAATTTGAACTCAAATTTTTCGATTGGTTAGAAAGTTTATTATGTATTTCATAATTTTTGGTCCTATTTTCCAATATACGAGTTCGTCTAGGATTGTGTGAATTCCTATTTTGTCAAATGCTTTAGAAAAGTCTAGTGAAATTATCGAAATGTGGCTTTTTCTAGAGAGGGAGGTGGTAGTCAGATAGTCTAGCGTTGCTAGAGAGTCAGATACCGATTTACCCTTTCTGAAACTCATTTGACGACTATCGAGTAGTTGTTGTTGTTGTCGAGGCTGTTGTTGACTAGCCACCATAGTCGTTTAGATATTATTTTATCCATGACTTTAGATCGGCACGGCCCTATCTCGGGGGCATAGGAAATTTCTCTGCCCGAGCTCTGCCACGCACACACAGTATAAATGTGTGAAACGTCATGCTCAAAGCCTACTTTCTACTATACGTTACTAACACTAATGCGGTAAAATTATATTAATGTATTGGGGTGCCGACCTCTGCTTTAGATAGACAGCTATTTAGGGATATGGGTCTATAGGAAGATATTTTTTTTTTTTTTTTTAACTTTTTTTTATATGTGCGTCGAGGATATTATTATATAGTTTAAGTAGCCTTTCCATTTCAGAATCTAGTAGATTTTTGATCATCGGGTAACTAATACGGTCTCTACCTGGTGTCTTGCCTTTTAATTGGTTTAAAGCTCTTTTTAATTCGATAATTGAAATATCGCATTCTAAGGCTTGGGTTAGTGGAGATGTACTGTCGGAGAAATTGTAGCTAATGTTTTCTTTGTGTGATATAAAAGTAGGATGGAAGTTATTGTTAAGTGATGCATTTGACCAGAACTCGCAAAGGGCTTTGGAGATGTCATATTTGCTTGTATGGATGTCAGATGGGTTGTTAGGGTTAATGAGACAAAGTATCTGTGTGCTAGTTTTAAGGCCACAGAATCTGTTGATTTTTTTCCATATTGTTGGAATTGGGGTTTGTGGGTTTACGTCTGAGGTAAATTCGTACAGGGCTTTGCGTTTTTTTTTGTTTTATTTCTCGTTTAAGAACGGCGTTGGCTTTTTTGTAAGCAATTATGTTGGCTGTGTTTATATTGCGACAAATGTTTTTCCAGGCTATTTTTTTTGTTGGTTTTTAGAATTTGTAGATCGGAGTCCCACCAGGGGACCTGTTTAGATGAGTTAGGGTGATATCGTCGTATGGATAAATGGGCGCTATGTTTTATGATGGTACAAAGGCGTGCAGTTTCTTGGTTTATTTGTTGGCTGAGTGGTCTGTCATCGGAGAACTGTTTGCTAAGTTTTTGATAGAGAGGCCAGTTGGCTTTATCAATATTGAACTTTGGTTTGCTAATGGAGGAGTCGGTTGTTTCATTTCCAAAAAGTTGGATTGAGATCGGGAAGTGGTCACTACCTGAGAGTTCATTGTCAATCGTCCATTTAGCGTGTAGGAATAGTTCAGGGGAAGCTAAGGAGAGGTCAATATGTGTAAATGTGTGGTTAGCAAGGATTGGTTTATAAATTTAAACAACAGGTTTCCTCGTGCGTTATTATTTTGTGATCCGCAACTTTTGTGCCAGCTGTTGAAATCGTCTTTTATTGGGCGAGGAGTGTAAAACTTGTTATAAGTGTCTTGTAATTCTTGTAGGGTGAAAGGTTTTTTGGGAGGTATATAACTAAAAGTTATTGTAAATTACTTTAAATTGCACTGTTACCCCGCCTACGGGTTGTTTGAGGTATTTATATGGTAATCAGTGTAGTTTATTGGGATGGGAATATGATTGGTAGAGTGAAGTATCTTGAATGGAAATTATTTTCGGGTTGTTTTTATACCCTTGCAGAGGGTATTATAATTTTGTCCAAAAGTGTGCAACGCAGTGAAGGAGACATCTCCGACCCTATAAAGTATATATATTCTTGATCAGGATCACCTCCTGAGTTGATATGAGCATGTCCGTCTGTCCGTCTGTCTGTTTCTACGCAAACTAGTCTCTCAGTTTTAAAGCTATCGTCTTGAAACTTTGCACACACCCTTCTTTCCTTTGCACGCAGTATATAAGTCGGAACGGCCCGGATCGGCCGACTATATCCTATAGCTGCCATATAACTGATTGATCGGAAATGGTATAACTTTGGTGTTTTTAGAGTTAGAGAGTTCAAATTTGACATGAGAGCTATTTTTGGCAAAATAATACGACATGCCAAATTTCGTAAGGATCGGCCGATCAGGATCTTGATCAGGATCACCTCCTGAGTTGATATGAGCATGTCCGTCTGTCCGTCTGTCTGTCCGTCTGTCTGTCCGTCTGTCTGTTTCTACGCGAACTAGTCTCTCAGTTTTAAAGCTATCGTCTTGAAACTTTGCACACACCCTTCTTTCCTTTGCACGCAGTATATAAGTCGGAACGGCCCGGATCGGCCGACTATATCCTATAGCTGCCATATAACTGATTGATCGGAAATGGTATAACTTTGACGTTTTTAAAGTTAGAGAGTTCAAATTCGCCGTGAGAGCATTTTTTGGCAAAACATTACGACATGCCAAATTTCATTAGGATCGGCCGACTATATCCTATAGCTGCCATATAACTGAACGATCGGAAATGACCCAACTTTCGTTTTTTTGAAGATAGAAGTTTGGGACATTTTTAGGTTTTGTATTATAATAAATTGGGTTATATTATCATATTCTTATAAGGATCGGCCAACTATATCCGATGTTTGCGATATATATCCGGTTTTAACTGCAAGGGTATATAAACTTCGGCTCCGCCCGAAGTTAGCTTTCCTCTCTTGTTTTTAAATTGTTTTTATTAAAATAATGCAGAAATGTTGTCAATATCAATGGTGTCCTCGACCGAATCTTTATATTTATCAGATTCTGATACCATTTTAAAATATTTTGTTGGTAATGTGTAGTTGAAACAACACATCCCACTTCTTTTGAGTCCATATCTGTAAATGAACATTCATTTTGTTTAGTATAAATTTTAGAATTTTAGTTATTAATGTAGCCTACCTTATTATGAAAGTAGCATTTAAAGTTTTCAAATGCATTATATTTCTCATTTTAGTTTTTACCATCTGCACTTGGCTTAATGATTGATTAATTAATTGATTGATTTATGAAATGATTAATTTCTTTAGAACAGAGGTCGGCACCCCAATACATTGATATGATTTTACCGCATTAGTGTTAGTAACGTATAGCAGAAAGTAGGCTTTGAGCATGACGTTTCACACATTTATACTGTGGGTGTGTGGCAGAGCTCGGGCAGAGAAATTTCCTATGCCCCCGAGATAGGGCCGTGCCGACCTCTGCTTTAGAACATTAAAGTTGTCTGGCAATCTGAACGCAGATTAAAGTAAACTTAATAGATAATTAACCATATTATATAGTTACCGTTCTCTTAATTGCGTAGTTAATTTAATGGCGAAATTTATGCGATTTCTGCGAATTGTTTGTTCACTGGATTTAAAAAAACCTTCTTTGACTTTCTTCTCAAATTCGTAGCCTAAGACTTAATCATGTTCCACCACGCTTTCAAAATCATCTACTAAAATATCTATTTGTACATTAGGAGGAATTACTTTAGACTTCAAGGAATTAATGCAAAGTATTAAATTGTCCAACAATTGTCCAACAATTAACATGATTACTTTGAAACAACTTATTTAGGGCTTGCATATCTATCAATATAGGTTTTAAAAATATCAAATATAACAAGTTGTCATCATTGCAATACAATTCATGCAAAAGTTTTGCCTTGTGACAACTTGTGGCTTGTAAAGAAAAATGTAATTTCAGCTCGGTCCACTGATCTTAAATCCTTGTAACAGCTCGTTCAATTGACAACCATCTGGTATCAGAAACTCTTGGAATCTTTAATGGAGCCTATTTAAAAAAATATATAATTTTAATTATATTTTAAAGAAGTCAACAAAAACGGCTTTAACAAATATTTCATAAAACAACATCTAAAATATGGGTTAGCTAAAACACAGTGGCATATTAGTGAGTTTGTTGGGACAATCACAAGTAAAAATTTTGAATTAATATATACCTGGTCATTATTCAGACATTGGTATAATTTTTATACCCTTGCAGCGGGTATTATAATCTTGTCCAAAATTGTGCAACGCAGTGAAGGAGACATCTCCGACCCTATAAAGTATGTATATTCTTGATCAGGGTCACCTCCTGAGTTGATATGAGCATGTCCGTCTGTCCGTCTGTCTTTTTCTACGCAAACTAGTCTCTCAGTTTTAAAGCTATCGTCTTGAAACTTTGCACACACCCTTCTTTCCTTTGCACGCAGTATATAAGTCGGAACGGCCCGGATCAGCCGACTATATCCTATAGCTGCCATATAACTGATTGATCGGAAATGGTATAACTTTGGTGTTTTTAGAGTTAGAGAGTTCAAATTTTACAGGAAAGTTACTTTTGGCAAAACATTACGACATGCCAAATTTCATAAGGATCGGCCGACTATATCTCTATAGCTTCCATATAACTGAACGATCGAAAATGACCCAACTTTCGTGTTTTTGAAGATAGAAAGCTTTTTGGTCAGTTGATCCATCCTACCGAATTTCAAAACGATCGGTCAACTATATCTTATAGCTGCCATATAACTGAACGATTGGAAATGGTATTTGGTAGAAATATCAACTTTTGTATTTTTGAAGATAGAAGCTTGGGTAATTTTTTTAGATTTTTTATTTTAGGTAATTGATTTTATTATGATGTAATCATAAGGATCGGCCAACTATATCCGATGTTTGCGATATATATCCGGTTTTAACTGCAAGGGTATATCAACTTCGGCTCCGAATAGAGCTTTTGGCGAACCACGAATATGTATCGTGATTAAGGAATTCTAAAGATTCTGGAATATTTGAATCTAGCGAATGGTTTACTGCTAGTTGAATGGAGTGACAGACGCACTTAATTAAAATCATAGACGGAACATCCTTTTTTTTTAAGTTCTGAATAACAATCCGGTAGGCTTTAAACCTAAAGCATCGTTTTATTGTTTGTTAAAAAAAAAAAATAAAAAGAAAAATTTAAAATTTTTTCCAACCACCAAACAAATATAAAACCACTCTTATTTACTTAATCTTGCGGCCATTCTCGGGCAAAACCAACTCAATGGGCCAGCAAGACCCTCCCAGTTCCATCAAAATCAAGCCGCCTTCGAAAAAGAAAGCCTATTCTAATTTTCAAGATGACGACTCCAGCGACTCCGAGCATGGAGAAATGAAGCGGAAGTCTGCTACAAAACCCATTATGGAAGACGAACCTACCACTAGCGAAGCAGCCAGAGCTGCACTTAAAGCTAATATTGAAAAAAATGATTATGCAATTCTATTTGATTTAGAAGATGAAGATCGTGTCAGCGACATGGAGGTTGACGGTATGAAGAAAAAAGATGACAAGAAGACCAAGCAATCTGCGGTAAAAACGGCGAAAATAATCTAACCGCCCCCAATTTTTATTCCGAACGTATCCAGCATCAAGGGCCTCTCCAAAGACATTTCCCGCCTCTTAGGCGGGGATGTTGAAGTGACCTATAAGGCAAGCACTAACAACACAATTCGCGTCATGACTCCAGACAAGGATACTTACTCAACTCTGAAAAAGTTCCTGATCGAAAATAACCATCGGTACCACACATTCCAGCCCCGAGACGAGCGCGCTTATCGAATCGTCGTTAAAGGCCTCCACTTCTCCACCGACCCGGAGGATATTAAGGTGGGTTTCAGCAGCCATGGACACAAAGTCAGGGATATACACAATCCTACGCAAAAAGGTACAAAGAAGCCACTAAACATTTTCTTCATTAACCTTGAGCCAGCTAAAAACAACAAGGAGGCCTTTCAAATCAAACGGCTATGCAGTGGTTACGGTTGAGCCACCAAAAAAATTCGACGATGTGCCCCAATGCAATCGCTGCCAGGGCTTCGGTCACACGAAACGGTACTGCCATCTGGAGTACAGATGCGTAAAGTGTGGAGATAGGCACCCATCATCCGAATGCACCAAAATCGCCAGTGAACCAGCCGTCTGCCTCCACTGCGACGGATCACACGCGCCTCTTACAAGGGCTGTCCAGCCTACAAAAAGGCAAAGAGCGTTCGCCCCCAAGGAGACTGCCCCAAGACGTTAGATATAACCATATGGAATGCTAACGGCCTGGTAAAAAGAAGGCCAGAGGTCGAGCTATATTGCAAGACCCACCAAGCAGACGTTCTCCTCATATCAGAAACGCATTTTACCAACAGATCATACTTGACGATTAGAGGATACGACCTCATTGCCGCTAACCACCCGAACGGTAGAGGTCGGGGGGGCGCGGCCATCCTTATTCGTAGCTGCATCAAGTATGAGGCACTTCCAGCCATGTGCGAAGACTGGGTGCAATGTGCCCAAATTAAAATCTCCACTACCAACGGTGACATAACAATCGCTGCAGCATATTGCCCCCCAGGCACAACATCCACGAAAAGGAATTCGGCTTGCTACTGGATTGCCTCGGTCCCAAGTTCATAATGGGAGGGGACTTTAATGCTAAACACCCCTGGTGGGGCTCCAGGATTACGAACCCAAAGGGCTCGGCCCTATACAGGCAGATTCAGTCCACATACTGGCCTACGGATCCTCACAAAATCCCAGATGTCCTAGACTTCGCCATCTCCGGAGGACTGGATTCTGCCGGAATTCAAGCGAGAGAAGTAGAAGACCTCTTCTCGGACCACAGCGCCTTTGCCGTGTCACTTTTCACCCCAGCCTTGCTCAGGTCAGCCCGCAAAAACCTGATCTACAAGACAACAGACGTTGACAAGTACCAATCTTACCTGAACAACGTTACCGACCCAAGCCCGACACTTGACTCCCCGGTTGACATCGACACCGTTGTAGAAGAGTTAACAGCCCATATTCAGGCGGCAGCTTCTGAAGCAAACCCAAGGCCCTCCAACCGCCCAAGAGCCAGTGACAGGGACATCCATTATTGGAGCCCAGAAGTCGAAGAACTCAAACTTGAAAAGCGACGACTCCGAAGAGTGTGGATGCTCTCGAGGAATCCTTTGGACAAAACCGCCTTCAATAGAGCGACCAAATGTCTGACAGAAACTCTGGCAAGACTAAGAAAGCAGGCCTTTGAAGGGTTCGTCGAACAACTTGAGCCAGGCGACCCTCAACATAACTTATGGCGAGTAACCAAATCTATCAGACAGCCGCTGAAAAGGATCCCACCTGTACAAAGAACCGACGGCAGCTGGTGCAGATCGGAGATGGACAGGGCCAACGCTTTCGCCGAACACCTCGAAGGTATCTTTACGCCTTTCGATCGCTGCTCTCCGGAGGATGCTGCTGAAACTGCCCGTCTGCTAGCCGAGCCTTCCAGGGACGCCGATCCAATACCACCAGTGACTGAGGAAGAAAGAGCTGAGCTCATAACCATCATGAGCAACAACAAGGCCCCGGGCGATGATGGTATCAATGCAATTGCATTAAAAATGTTACCACCTCCAAGCATTCAGCTAATTACGAGGATCTATAATAGATGCTAGGAGATAGGGTACTTTCCGTCCACATGGAAACGTGCCCAGGTAACTATAATACCTAAGCCCGGGAAACCCGAAGCAAACCTTTCGTCCTACCGACCAATAAGTTTGTTACCAATGCTCTCCAAAATACTTGAACGTACTCCAGAGCAGTGCCATCGGGTAGTGCAGTGCATCCTGGACGCGTTTGAAACCAAGAAGTACTGCATGGCCGTCATTCTGGACGTGAAGCAGGCGTTTGACCGAGTCTGGCATCCCGGTCTTCTATATAAATTAAAGACTGGCCTACCCCGACCATACTTCCAGTTCCTAAAGTCGTTCTTGGAAGACCGTAAATTTGCTGTTAGATGTGGCGATCTTTGGTATAAGAGAAGCTCACGCTGATGTACCCCAAGGCAGCGTTCTTGGCCCATTGATGTACAATGCTTACACGGCCGACCTCCCTGTTCTTCAGAGGCCTGGCCTGCTCGCAGCAACCTATGCAGACGACACCGCCTTCCTTACCACCGCCGATAGCGCATTGGGGGCAGCCGAAACGATGCAATTGCAGCTTGACTTGCTCAGCGACTGGCAAAAGCGATGGAACATTGCCGTCCACACCACTAATGAGAAGTCCACTGCCACCACATTTTCTCTCTGCAAAGGCAACTGCCCTCCAGTTAACCTTAACGGCTCTCCAATCCCACAGGTAGACAATCCCAAGTACCTGGGATTCACCCTAGACAGGAGGCTCACCTGGAAGCCCCATCTGATTAAGAAGAGGAAACAGGCTAATCAAAGACTTCGATCCTTCTACTGGCTTATGGGTAGGAGATCGAAGCTGAGAACTTCCACTAAACTCCTCATTTACAAGGCAATAATACTCCCAATCTGGACGTACGGCATACAGCTCTGGGGCACTGCGAGCAAGACGAATGTCCGAATTAGACTTCTCTTTTGTGACATAACAGATCTGTACAGTAGTGTAGTGTTTTAAAAACACTGCACTCATTCTATACTGTACAGTGTGCTCTATAGGTCGGAACAAAGTAGCACAACATTTTTAATGTACTCACTTCGAGTGAGTACAGTATATCGTTGTACTTGTCGTGAGTGAGTACTAAATTTGTGCCTTTTCCAACACACTGTACAGTTTGTCTGTTGACGTGTACAACTATTTGACGTGTACAAATATTTTTTTATAAATTCATAAATATGGATTTCAAGGAGAACGACGCTCGTGCAATGAACTCTCAAGATAGCGTAAGTTTTTGTCCAAATATATATGTTTTGTAAAAAATTCTATGTGTTGTTTTATTTGTTTGTGATTGTCTTTTGTATGTTTGTGGCTATTTAGTGCCAGAGAACCAGGTTTTAACACATGTATTAAAACCAAATTATTTGCAATCAGGACAAAACAACGGAATCCACTTTTAGAGTACGCTGCCACGCTAAAATCCAAATTATTAGCTGGTGAGCTTAAGCCTATTGGTTCACGTGGTCGGAGAAAAGTGTGGGACACATTTTCTAGACTGGTCAATACAAACGGCATAGTGGCGACTGATGCAGTAGTGTGCAACATATGCAAAAACATTTACAAATTTGAAAAAAGCACATCAAATTTAGTTAAACACAAATGCTACATTATGGCCAATAGCCGAAAGCGCAGTCATCTTGTCGTTGATGTACCCACAGACACCAAAAAGAAGTGCACAAATCTGGCAACGGAGTGGACAATAAAAAATGGTCGACCATTTAATTTTATTTTGGGATTTTGGATTAAAAACCTTGGCACAGTTTTTTATTTCTGTCGGTGCGAAACTAGGAGAAAACGTCAATATTGACTCATTATTGCCGCATCCCACAACTATATCGTGAAAAATATGTGCGCTTTATGATTTTTACTTTAATGAAGTCCGTCTGTCCGTCTGTCTGTCTGTCTGTCTGTTTCTACGCGAACTAGTCTCTCAGTTTTAAAGCTATCGACATGAAACTTTGCACACACCCTTCTTTCCTTTGCACCCAGTATATAAGTCGGAACGGCCCGGATCGGCCGACTATATCTTATAGCTGCCATATAACTGATTGATCGGAAATGGTATAACTTCGGTGTTTTTAGAGTTAGAGAGTTCAAATTTTACACGAGCGCTATTGGCAATATAATACGTTATGCCAAATTTCATAAGGATCGGCCGACTATATCCTATAGCTGCCATATAACTGAACGATCGGAAATAACTCAACTTTCGTGTTTTTGAAGATAGAAAGCTGGAATTTAGTAGAGATTCTATTTTTGGTCAGTTGATCCAACCTTCCAAATTTCATTAGGATCGGCCGACTATATCCTATAGCTGCCATATAACTGAACGATCGGAAATGACCCAACTTTTGTGTTTTTGAAGATAGAAAGCTGGAACTTGGTACAGATTATATTTTTGGTCAGTTGATCCAACCTACCAAATTTCAGGAGGAATTAAGGATCGGCCAACTATATCCGATGTTTGCGATATATATCCGGTTTTAGCTGCAAGAGTATATAAACTTCGGCTCCGCCCGAAGTTAGCTTTCCTTTCTTGTTTTGTCTAGTTTTGTCACGCTAATGTCCGTTGACAATCACCTATCTCCTTACGTAGCTCCTCATTGAAATGAACTGCTAAAACATTAGAAATAATGCTAGTGCACTTAGTGCGGTCCAGTTTAATATTTGAAGCTGCAGAGCACTCCTTAAATTTTTGCACGCATAATTGGTTTAGGTGATCTATTGGGGCTATAGATGTGTGTTCTGCAACATATAAGCATAATGCTGCTTCCTGCTCCGATGTTTTAGTGGGCACCGCTGAAAACTGAAGTTTGTTCTTTTGTTGGAAGCTGCCGCTCATCGAAAAATGTTTTTTTGTCTGTGCATGCGACTTGATGTCATGAAGTTTCGCGCCAATACTGCATTTGCAGTAGCAGCAATATGCTTTTGTGGCATCTGTCATATCTTTGCGTATCCAATCCTTAAACTCCGCATTCTGCAACCACGCGTTGCGAAAATTTTGCTTATATATACCTTTTGGCATTATCTAACTGGCTTTTGAAATATTTTCAACAGAATTCACTTCACCGTTTCACAATTTCACAAAGTTTGCTATAATCTATAAACCGATTCGATAAATTTTTGTAGGGAACCTTAAAATATACATTATCGATAGAAGATCTATCGGTACTATTTTAAAAGTGCCAAAAGCAGCCAAATCATTAAAAAAATGCTAGATTTCTAGCTAATAGCATTTTTCAAAATCTTATAGCTTTCGCAGTTTCGAAATAGCTAGATCTAGAAATAAAATAGCTAAAATGGCAACACTGCATAGTGATCTGTGAAATAAGATTATTTGTTTTGTTATGACCTCTTCGGGTCCGACGGTCTGCCTATCGGCATGGGTCTGGCTCCGGCTAGCTCATCCAGGGCCGTGGCTTCCCCGACCCTTCCCATCCGACCGTTAACAATAAATTAATCCTAAAAACACAAAGGTCTATCGGACGTTACTCAACACTGAAACTCCCACAACATTCAAATTTAAGACTCATAATACTAACACACGTAACATTTATGCTTACCCTACTGAATCACAGATCTTTTACTGCTCCTGTTGACTTGGAGTTTCTTTGGCCTTCCCTCCCATCCTCGCGTCCGCCCCTAATTCATACACCCGATCCCCCCCTCTACTTTCCCATTATCCCTTCCTCATGCCCCCTTCCGTATCGCTCTACTCAATATTCATTTCTTTTCTCAATTATTTCTTTATTCTTTTAAGCTAATATTTAACCATTGATATCCGTTCTTGAGCTTTTGTTTTGCTGTCCAGCGTTTTCCCTTTTCGAATTTTATCCCACCACGCGGGGAGTCAGGTTTTAAATTTTCCCTACCTAGGAGAGCTCTCTTGGGATTTGGGACAACCACACATTATAGGGAAATGATATCTGCCAGCTTCCACAGCCGCTACCGGAACTCACAAATTGTATTGGCAATAAATAAAAATTAAATAGGACTTTTAATTAGGTACAAACTTTACAAGATATAAATAAAAAAAAATGTAACAAAAAAAAAGAATTAACACGCACATACACAATAAAATAAATACTAATATATATAAAAAAATACAAAAAAAATAATAATCGGGCGTCGATGGCGGGATTTCCCCTTTTTATACCCTTGCAGAGGGTATTATAATTTTGTCCAAAAGTGTGCAACGCAGTGAAGGAGACATCTCCGACCCTATAAAGTATATATATTCTTGATCACCTCCTGAGTTGATATGAGCATGTCCGTCTGTCCTTCTGTCTGTTTCTACGCAAACTAGTCTCTCACTTTTAAAGCTATCGACTTGAAACTTTGCACACATCCTTCTTTCCTTTGCACGCAGTATATAAGTCGGAACGGCCGGGATCGGCCGACTATATCCTATAGCTGCCATGTAACTGAACGATCGGAAATGGTATTTGGTAGAAATATCAACTTTCGTATTTTTGAAGATAGAAGCTTGGAACTTTTTTTTAGATTTTTTATTGTAATTAATTGGTTTTATTATGATGTAATCATAAGGATCAGCCAACTATATCCGATGTTTGCGATATATATCCGGTTTTAACTGCAAGGGTATATCAATTTCGGCTCCGCCCGAAGTTAGCTTTGCTTTCTTGTTTTTTTTGCCGTCGTTGAATTAAAGGGATGCGAGGGATGTCCTCGTTCAAGAGTTTGGCCTCAGATTACTTTCCAAATTTTTCTTCATTCAGGCGGGCCGCGCATGCGCAGTTGATGGCCCGCAGACATAAAAACGTGTGGAGGAACCCAAGAAAACGGAAAATGCCGGCTTGCCTGGCACTAGGTTTACACTCCCGAAATTGGCGGTGCGAAGAAAAAATTTAAACCACAAAAATTAATTCGCCAGGCCCAATTTTTCTTTTCAGGCCTGGCTTCCTTGTCAGGATAAACGGGTCTGGTCGGTCTGGAAAGAAGCAATCCATTAGTCATGGCTCTTCTTTCTGGACCGACCTCTTACCTTTATTTTCTGCCGATCCTGCCTCCCGTCTCAGTCTTTTACTTCTGGATTCTTGGCCGGAACTATCCTTTTTAGTTTTATTTGGTTTAATTTTTCCTTTTATTTTTTTTGGAAATTAGGCTTTGCGTCTTTAGTTTCACATTTTTAACTTTTTATATCTTTAGGTGACGTTGTCGCCTGCACTGCTTGACACTTGCATTTCTTCTGTTTCCCAGTTCTCTTGGGCCCCGGAACGGTCATTCGGATAGGCCCATTATTCCATACATGAACCGTCCCGGGTCAACAACCCCTTCAAAAAAAATACCCCAAATTTCCCTATATCTTACTATCACTAGGTGGCATCACTATGCAGATCTTGTCCGACTAGGTGGCATCACTAGGGCCTACCATGCCTGAATAGGTGGCATCACTAGTCCGACTTATTTATCGGCCACAACAGTTTAAAACTCCATTTAAAAAGAAAAATAGTAATGGACACTGATTTCACAGGTTTGTACTACATGTTAAATTTATTAACTGTTTAAATTGTGCTATACTAAAATTTTGTCATTTTATAGATGCACCTTAAGCTGAATTTTGGGAAACAAATTTCAACTTTGGAAAGAGTTTTGAAATAGAAGGAATAGAAAGTTTTCAATGCGTCCAAGTGTATGTTGTAGCGTTGTCAATACTGAGCAAAGGCTGTTAGTCTTATTGTGCACTTTTCTCCACTATTGGTGCAATTTGAATTTTTCTTAGATAACCTCACTTTCTCCAAAGCCGATTTGGTCGCTGCTTGGAACAGTGAAAGGGGCCGGGTTGAGCATCCAATGGCTGTACAATGTTTTTTTACACGGCATGCAAATAACAATGTCGATAATGCCGTTTTGAAAAAAAGCGACCAGTTTTTAATGGAAGTAATGGAAAATACGGTACTTCCAGTCGGCTATTTTGGAGAAGAAGTGTCTGAGTCCTGAAACAAGCTGTATAAATCAGACAGGCGTCACCATTCAAGAAAGCACAACCGATTACATTCCTTCGCTGATGTGTTCAACAGAGCTATGGATACATCAGATCCAATTATTTCATCCTTAATTTATCGAGATGCATAACTAAAGAGTCTTTTACTTCCAATTGAGGTAATTGAGATGCTTTTGTACGAATACGAAAATAATGTTTGTCTCAAAGATGACGAATTTACCGATTCCAGCTTGTTTTTTTTTAGATAATATTGCTATATTATAGAAAATGAAAAAAAAGAATAATAAGATTAATACTACTTAATACTTTCCTTTTTCAACTTTTATATGCATTTGTATGGAAGAACACTGAAATTCGGTATTTTAAACTGATAGTTCCCAGGGAATGCGCTATCCGATTTGATTCAAAATTGCTTTATCGTATTAAAATAGCAAAAAATATCAGCTCCTTAAATTTCATTAATTTATCTTTACTTTTACCAAATCGTTCCTATGGGAGCTACAGGATATAGTTTCCTGATCCGAACGATTTTCATACTATATGTGCCTAGGATTAAATAATAACGATTGGTAAAGTTTCTATTTATTTATATTTATTTATTTCGCCAACGGACAAATCCTTACATGGCTACCTAATAACAACTTACACCTAATAAATAAAACTACAAAATTAACAAAAACTTAATAAATGCCTGATTAACTTGCGTTTTAACACACCCTTATCAGAGCCCCACTCAATTCGGAGGCTAGGCGGCAAAGAATTAAAATAAGAAAGAGCCCGCTCAATCGGCTCATTTAAAAAATAATTGGCCCTATGACACTTGACCCGAAAGAGGGCAAAGGTATGAAGATCCCTTTGAGGAACATTAAAGTTAATGAGTCCCAATAAAAAAGGACAATCAATGTTATCAACGATTAAATTATTCAAAAAAGTTAAAGCGGCCAGTTTACGCCGATCCTCCAACGTGCAAACATTCAGAAGAAGGCAACGGCTCTGGTATGAAGGAACAGGATCCTAAAACCTTAGAGGCAGAAGTGCAAATTTTAAAAATTTTTTCTGGAGTCGCTCAATTCTGTTGGAACGAACTTTACAATCCGGATTCCAAATGATTGAGGCATATTCCAGCCTCGATCGAATAAAAGCAGCATAGACGCTGAGGCTCGAGTATGGACTTTTGAACTGGTTCACGTGCCTCTTAACAAAGCCCAGCATAGCATACGCTTTAGGTAGAATATAGTCTAAGTGACCAGAAAATTTAAATTTGCTGTCGAATAAAACACCAAGGTCTAACACCTCTTCTTTAGCTGCCAAATTATAATTACTGATGGAATAACCCGTACAGATTTCAAGAGACCGCCTACTGTAACGGATAAACATACACTTAGATAGGTTTAATGGAAGAAGATTGCGGGAGCACCATGAGTAAACTCTGGATATATCCTCCTGTAACAAGTAACTGTCACTAATGCAGCTAATCGCTTTATAGATTTTAAGGTCATCCGCATACATTAAAAAGTGCGAATGACGAAAGCATGACGAGATGTCATTAATGAAAATGATAAATAGAAGAGGTCCAAGAGAGCTGCATTGTGGAAGACAAGAGGAGGTGACAAATGGACTTAAGATAGCGTCTCCAACAATAACGTGGCCGGTCGGTCAGCCAGATAAGACTCGAACCAACTTAATAGGCAGGAATGAAAACCTAATTTATATAATTTGACCAGAAGGGCAACATGACACACTTTGTCGAAGGCCTTGGAGAAGTCGGTGTAAATGGCATCAACCTGAAATCGGTTTTCAAAAGCTTCAAAGCAGTGCTTAGAGAAGACAGCTAAATTAGTGGTAGTGGACCTTCCAGGCAAAAAACCATGCTGGTTGGGGGATATGAAATTGCGAGCAGAAAAGTCACTTTTTTAGTTACTATCCGCTCCAGTATCTTAGCGACGTTGCAAATTTTGTCTATAGGTCGATAGTTGGTTACATCACACCTACTGCCACCTTTGTGAATAGGCGTTATAGAAGTCATCTTCCACCGGTGGGCATGAGACCAGATGAGAGCGAAAAGGAGAACAGCAATTGAAGGGGAGTAGAAAGAGAAGCGATACTCCTCTTAAGAAAGAATGGGGAGATACCGTCCACGTCAGGTGTGAGCGACTCGGTCAAATGTCCAGTGGCTTCAACTAGGTCACCGTCCAAAACGTCCATGTTACTCACATTGAGAAAAGGCTCTAGATGCTAAGAAGAGTTTCATGATCACTGCAAGGAACCTTCGGCTCCAAGTTAGAGGCAAAGTATTTTGCAAAAAGATCAGAAACGCCCTGATCCGAGACGGCTGCTAAATTACCATAACATACGGATAAAGGTATGTCCGATTTTGACTTTTTGCTGTTAACAAACCGCCAAAAAGCTTTAGGATTGGATCGAAAGCTAGCTTCGACATCGGATATATACTGATTGTAGAGGAACTTATTAAGGAAATCAAATTCCCGCTTAAATTGCCAGTACAGCTCTCCTGCTCGAGTCTCACCTGTTATTATAAATCGTTTGTAGTGCTTATCCCTTCTATTCTTTAAGTTTTTTAAACCTTTTGTATACCAGAGAAGCCTATAGGATCTTTGTACCCTCACAGGGGCATAAGTATCAATAATATTAAAAAGGGCAACCAAGAACTTAGTATAACAATCATCGATTGAGCCATCCGAAAAAAGGGAAACCCAATCAAAGGCTGAAATAGAGGCGTTAATAAGTGACAAGTTAGTATCATTCAGATGATAATATGGAATGGGGGAAGCAGAAGGCAAAAAACTATAAAACTCAATATTAATTACCAACGGCTTTTGGTGCATATCACAAGGACTTAATGGTACATTGCATAATTCTACTTTACTATTAACCAAATTATTTAAAAATATAAGATCAAGAATTTTGGATAAATCATTAAAAATATTATTTATTTGGAAGAGGCCCAGACTAAAAATATCATCCAAAACTACAATTTCATGACTCTGGTGAACGTTGCTAGGTAGCATGCAGGGAGATTCCGGGTCCCAAGACCAGACAATGGAGCTCAGGTTAAAATCGCCAGCTACCATCAAAGCGGTAGGGTCCGACGTTCTGACACAGACACTAGTGATGTTTTCCATATGCGCATGATATATAATAAATGCGCTGTTCGGAGGGATGTGTGATGCAATGATGACGAACGGGCCATGGACGCCCTGGATTGAAGCTGCAAGCTGATCCAGTAAAGGGTCGGCCACCGGAAGGCGCAGTGGTGTAGCCTGAAGAGATCGACGGATAGCGATGATCACACCTCCACCTCGCCCACACTGGGTACTGAATGCATCTCGGTCCTTTCGAAATACATGGTACAAATTAGGCTCGAAGAACTCAGAGGAGCTGAATTTGTCATTGAGCCAGGTTTCCACAAGGATGATTACATCAAAATCGCAGGCAGAAGAATTGAGGAATACCATCCGGGTCTTGGTTCTCATTCCCGATATATTTTGGATTTTGGCCCAGCGAAAAGACATAAGATAAGCGATGCGCTGCCAACGTCTCGATTACCATCGTCTTGTTGTTGCTGGGCATCCACAAGTGAAGATAAGACATTAACAACTCGCCTTGAAAAAAGTTGTTGTTGTTGAAGAATATCGATCAGCAAACGAAGCCAATTATTGGAGGAATTGAAGACAGCGTCAACCGTTACCATGAACGCCCACACCGATTTTTGTTGGTAACGCAGCAGAGAGCAAACGGGGTGACGAACTGCAGCTTGAGAAGAATAAGATGTAACGGTTTTTTGAAGATTGCAAATGCGGCAAAGGTAGAATCGCCGGGAGGTCAATAACCTTAGCAGGCTCTCTATGAACAAACCGGCTGACTTTTACCGACATAGGCCAAAAATCATCATTGAAGACTGTAGGGAACTGTAGCGTTGATGTCAGCATCCTTTTTGATCAGCCTAGCACAGGCTAAATCACTTATCAGCTTATCTGCGACAAACTTGCACAGTGCATGTGGTTCGGTAGACGTCGCGAATTTACCAACATGAAGGTATTTCAAGGTGGGAAACACTTGAAGTTGAGCGCAACTGGGTGCTTGCCCCACAATGCGCCTATTAGGGTTGATCCGCATCTTCTTCGGGATAGCCCCCTTAGATGCCTGCCCCAGAGTAGCCTTTATGCTCCCAGAGGTGGTGGGCATAGCAGGGGGAGCAGCAACATGCACCCCAGCCGAAGAGGCGCGTCCAGCGGGCACAGCCGCTCCATTTACCTGGGCATGGTCAACTTTGGCATTAAGGCTTTCGAAGCGGGACTCCAGATCTAGAACTTTATGATTTAGCTCATCAATTTTGGAATGCGAATCATTTCCAATGACGCAGCTATCACATTGCCACATTAAGTTCGGAATGTTAATAAGCAGTTTGTTTTATAGGCTCTGACGGCAAATCAACACAAGCGGTGTGATAGGCACGCCGGCAGATCGACGCGCACCGAACGGCCTCACACCCACGAAGTTGGGTAGCAGTAACTTCTGCACTGCACTCGGTGCAAACGAGAGGCGACATGAGCGAAAAAGTAGACATCCGAACTCAAAGAAAGCTAGATGAAGACTGATATTTCCAAAACTGAACGAGTTATTAATTAATGCCACAAAAACAGGTCAAAAACCCCATAGTGCAGTGGTCGGCACCCCAATACATTGATATGATTTTAACGCATTAGTGTTAGTAACGAATAGCAGAAAGTAGGCTGTGAGCATGACGTTTCACACATTTATACTGTGTGTGTGTGGCAGAGCTCGGGCAGAGAAATTTCCCATGCCCTCGGGATAGGGCCGTGCCGACCACTGGTCTAATATGTCATCTATTCTTGGTAGTGAGAATTTGTCTGCTAGTAATTTTTTATTTATTTGTCGATAGTCAATTACTAATCTCCAACGTTTTGTTCTGGTTTTTTGAGTTATGGGCTAGTGTATTCTGATACTGAGGGTTCTACTACATACGCCATCTTCTATTATTTTTGCGACTTGTTTATCTATTTCTTCTTTGTGGCTATAGAGTGTTCTGTAGTTTTTATACCCCTGCAGAGGGTATTATAATTTTGGTCAAAAGTGTGCAACGCAGTGAAGGAGACATCTCCGACCCTATAAAGTATATATATTCTTGACCAGGATCACCTCCTGAGTTGATATGAGCATGTCCGTCTGTCCGTCTGTCTGTCCGTCTGTCTGTCTGTTTCTACGCGAACTAGTCTCTCCGTTTTAAAGCTATCGTTTTGAAACTTTGCACACATCCTTCTTTCCTTTGCACGCAGTATATAAGTCGGAACGGCCGAGATCGGCCGACTATATCCTATAGCTGCCATATAACTGATTGATCGGAAATGACCCAACTTTCGTGTTTTTGAAGATAGAAAGCTGGAACTTAGTAATGATTATATTTTTGGTCAGATAATCCGACCAACTTAATTTCATAAGGATCGGCCGACTATATCCTATAGCTGCCATATAACTGAACGATCGGAAATGTTTTTTGGTAGAAATACCAACTTTGGTATTTTTGAAGATAGAAGTTTGGGACTTTTTTTTAGATTTTAAATTATATTAAATTGGGTTATATTATTATATTCTCATAAGGATCAGCCAACTATATCCGATGTTTGCGACATATATCCGGTTTTAACTGCAAGGGTATATCAACTTCGGCTCCGCCCGAAGTTAGCTTTCCTTTCTTGTTAATAGTATAAACTGGTAATCTTTGAGTATTTTTCTGGTTCTGTTTCTAATCCAAATATATTTGTAAATTAGATGAATAATTTAGTGAGGGTACTCTCGAATTTTTCAGGAAAGTTATTTGCTAGTTTAGATAGAACTTCATGTTTTCGGGTTTCATGTTCTGAATTTTGAAGTACGAGTATTTGGTAATTTTCTAGGGGTTCATATTCAATTTCAGAGAGGTTTATGATTTTATTTGTATCTGAGGTATTTAGTATTCGCACAAATATGTTGCTTGGAACAGTTAAAGTGCTAGATAAAATAACGCCATCATCTGTATAGTGCACACTGATTTTAAATAAGTATTTCATTGTGAGAGGTGGTTGTATAAATTTTTCTAATTATTCCTGCTGGAATAATTAAATTATTGTCAATTGAATGAATAATTAGTATAATTGGTATATTTATATTTTAATCGAAATTTTGTGGTCAATTGGTATTTGGTAAATACCAATCGTGATAAATTTAAAAGTCGAGTTGACAGTTAGACTTGTTTATGAAGTCCATTCTCAGTATGCTGTCACAAGGTATTGGGAAGTTATTGTTGACTATTTCAAATTGAAATGTGATAATTAATTTTTCTGTTTGTATTTCTATGAATGTTAAACCTTGAGACTCAAGAGTTCATTATCCTATTCCAGGCATTTTAATTGTTTTGAAATATGTATATATTATTTCATTATAGTTATCGGAATTTATTGTTAAAATATTTATGTCAGAACCCGTATCTATTAAAATGGTTAGGGGTGATTTTGTCTTATAATTTTTAATTTGCACGTATGTAAGTATATGTTCAAACTAATATTTATTTTGTATACGTTTGACTTTTGTAGCTTTTTATTCTTAAGGGAAGTATTTCCGGTTAAGCTTCTATGGCTCTAATCTGGGCGTTGGAGTTTCCTCTTTGATTAATACATCATCTTTGATTGCCTCTGTTATTTTTAATTTGAAATTGATTATACATATGTCTGATTTTGCTGATAGTTATAATTTTGGCCTTGTGCCCTACCGCGATAATTTCCCCGATAGTAATTACCTCTACCACGGTAGTAGTATGTATTAAACCCTATCGACGCTTGATGTACAGTGGTGGAAAAAATAATAGAAACAAGGTTCTCCTCTGAAAAAAAAAAATTGATTTGAAGAGTTTGAAGTGGAGGAATGCAGAGTTTATGGAAAGCGAGACCACTTGGAAAAGTCAATTATGAAGCAATGCGGTAAAAACACCCATCGAATATTTTAAAACTTTCTTTGCGGATGAACTATGGGAGAAAATATGTCAGGAAGCGAATCTATATGCCATGCAAACGAAGGGCATAGAATTAAAATGCATTGTGCCTAAAATGAAAAGGTTTGTTGACATACTTTTATATAGAATAGCTTATAGAATGGAGTGGGCGACAAATTTCAAACTAGCCGCCGTTGCAAATACATTACCGAGAAACAGATTTGAAACAAGAAAGGAAAGCTAATTTCGGGCGGAGCCGAAGTTTATATAGTAGGGCGGGTCAATTTGTTCCTGTCCAAAAAATCCTGAAAATCGTCTCCCATAATCGGAATCTACGAAGAATTCTAAAAAAAATTTCACCAAGAAACCATGTGTCTAAAATGAATTCCTAGCTCGCGCCGAGAAGCTTCAAGATTGCACTATGAGGTACATAAGATATTTCGAGGTATTTAAGTCAAATACTTTAGAAAGTCGTTCCAAAGTTCCTCAAATGGAGTCAAAGAAAGACTTGAGATTCTAATAAGATGTCGTTATAGTCCAAGTCAACAAAATGCAAAAACTACCTACTTGTTGAAAAGCAAATAAACTTTATAATAAAAAATTAAATTAAATTCCGCCTTTTATCATGCCACGCCTACTTTTATTTAGTTGCTTAAAATGCCTTTGAATATATATTTAATTTTTCAGATCGATACCGTACTTCGTTAAATAGTTACAGACTCATTGATCCAACTTTCATATACATGTATGAGGCTAAGTACATGGCTAGTTTGTTTCTTTCTTTAGAAATTAAAAATAATTTATAAGTTAAATAAATTAAAAAAAAATTATAAAATTTGTTGTAAAAAGATGAATCAGAATTGACTCCAACATAATTGGAAAATGCGTACGTTTTTTTTAAATACATTAAAATGTCTTAAATACCTCGAAATATCTTATGTACCTCATAGTGCAATCTTGAAGCTTCTCGGCGCGAGCTAGGAATTCATTTTAGACACATGGTTTCTTGGTGAAATTTTCTTAGAATTCTTCGTAGATTCCGATTATGGGGGACGATTTTTGCGAAAAAAAATTGACCCGCCCTATAATATACCCTTGCAGTTAAAACCGGATATATATCGCAAAAATCGGATATAGTTGGCCGATCCTTATGGGAATAGGAATATATAATCCAATTTATTACAATACAAAATCTAAAAAAAGTCCCAAACTTCTATCTTCGAAAATACGAAAGTTGATATTTCACCAAATACCATTTCCGATCGTTCAGTTATATGTCAGCTATGAGATATAGTCGGCCGATCCTAATGAAATTTGGTAGGTTGAATTAACTGACCAAAAATAGAATCTGTATTAAATTCCAGCTTTCTATCTTAAAAAAAACGAAAGTTGGGTCATTTCCGATCGTTCAGTTATATGGCAGCTATAGGATATAGTCGGCCGATCCTTATGAAATTTGGCATGACGTAATGTTTTGCCAAAAATAGCTCTCATGTCAAATTTGATTTCTCTAACTCTAAAAACACAAAAGTTATACCATTTCCGATCAATCAGTTATATGGCAGCTATAGGATATAGTCAGCCGATCCGGGCCGTCCCGACTTATATACTGCGTGCAAAGGAAATAAGGGTGTGTGCAAAGTTTCAAGACGATAGCTTTAAAACTGAGAGATTAGTTCGCGTAGAAACAGACAGACGGACAGACAGACGGACAGACGGACATGCTCATATCAACTCAGGTGGTGATCCTGATCAAGAATATATATACTTATAGGGTCGGAGATGTCTCCTTAACTGCGTTGCACACTTTTGACCAAAATTATAATACCCTCTGCAAGGGTATAATATGTGCTTAACAAAATAAAACTAATGTAAAATAAACAAGAAAGCAAAGCTAACTTCGGGCGGAGCCGAAGTTGATATACCCTTGCAGCTAAAACCGGATATATATCGCAAACATCGGATATAGTTGGCCGATCCTTATGATTAAATCATAATAAAACCAATTAATTACAATAAAAAATCTAAAAAAAAGTCCCAAGCTTCTATCTTCAAAAATACGAAAGTTGATATTTCTACCAAAAACCATTTCCGATCGTACAGTTATATGGCAGCTATAAGATATAGTCGGACGATCCTTATGAAATTTGGTAGGTCGGATCAACTGACCAAAAATAGAATCTGTACTAAATTCCAGCTTTCTATCTTCTAAAACACGGAAGTTGGGTCATTTCCGATCGTTCAGTTATATGGCAGCTATAGGATATAGTCGGCCGATCCTTATGAAATTTGGCATGCCGTATTATTTTGCCAAAAATAGCTCTCACGTCAATATTGAACTCTCTAACTCTAAAAACACCAAAGTTATACCATTTCCGATCAATCAGTTATATGGCAGCTATAGGACATAGTCGACCGATCCCGGCCGTTCCGACTTATATACTGCGTGCAAAGGAAAGAAGGGTGTGTGCAAAGTTTCAAGACGATAGCTTTAAAACTGAGAGACTAGTTCGCGTAGAAACAGACAGACGGACAGACGGACATGCTCATATCAACTCAGGAGGTGATCCTGATCAAGAATATATATACTTTATAGGGTCGGAGATGTCTCCTTCACTGCGTTGCACACTTTTGGACAAAATTATAATACCCTCTGCAAGGGTATAAATATAATTATTAATGAAAACTAATTGTTATGAACAAAATACATCAAAATCAAATTTTTAGGAGCCGCAGCAAAGGCCAAATGGAAAAATTTAAAGGGCACATACAGAAGGACGTTGCAAAAACTACCACGCCTACCATCGGGATCCGAAGCTCAACCTGTTCAAATCAAATGGCCATACTTGGAGCTGATGTCTTTTTTAACAAGAAAGGAAAGCTAACTTCGGGCGGAGCCGAAGTTTATATACCCTTGCAGTTAAAACCGGATATATATCGCAAACATCGGATATAGTTGGCCGATCCTTATGGGAATAGGAATATATAATCCAATTTATTACAATACAAAATCTAAAAAAAAGTCCCAAACTTCTATCTTCAAAAATACGAAAGTTGATATATCTACCAAATACCATTTCCGATCGTTCAGTTATATGGCAGCTATGGGATATAGTCGGCCGATCCTAATGAAATTTGGTAGGTTGGATCAACTGACCAAAAATAGAATCTGTATTAAATTCCAGCTTTCTATCTTCAAAAACACGAAAGTTGGGTCATTTCCGATCGTTCAGTTATATGGCAGCTATAGGATATAGTCTGCCGATCCTTATGAAATTTGGCATGACGGAATGTGTTGCCAAAAATAGCTTTCATGTCAAATTTGAACTCTCTAACTCTAAAAACACCAAAGTTATACCATTTCCGATCAATCAGTTATATGGCAGCTATAGGATATAGTCGACCGATCCGGGCAGTTCCGACTTATATACTGCGTGCAAAGGAAAGAAGGGTGTGTGCAAAGTTTCAAGACGATAGCCTTAAAACTGAGAGACTAGTTCGCGTAGAAACAGACAGACGGACAGACAGACGGACAGACGGACATGCTTATATCAACTCAGGAGGTGATCCTGATCAAGAATATATATACTTTATAGGGTCGGAGATGTCTCCTTCACTGCGTTGCACACTTTTGACCAAAATTATAATACCCTCTGCAAGGGTATAAAAACCACAGTTGATCCAGATCCGACTGAGGGCAATTTGCAGCAGGACGACGAAAGCATGAATGAAATGCTTTCAGAAATGCTTCAGGACGATGAAAGTAATATGTCTGTGATGTCATCTACAAGTACAGTAGGAAAATCGACGCCCAGAAAAAGAAAAATGAATTTGGAAACAGAATTTTTGGAAATAGAAAAAGAGCGACTGGAAATGATGAAAAGTCAAATCGGAAAAGAACAAAAATTAGAGGAAGAACACCAAAATGAAGATTTGTTATTTTTTAAATCACTTATGCCTTTTTTTCAAAAATTTACGGACATAGAAAAGTTGGAGGTTAGAAATGATATTCAAAATATAATTATTGCTAAGCTTAAAAATAAGGAATAAATATTACAATTATCTACTACTTACATATATATTTTATATCATTATATCATTATTTTATATCATTATATCATTTATAATAATTATTATCATCATAAATATATCATTAGTATTATAATAAATTTATTTACAACTTACAAACTTACCTTAATAATAAAACCAATCGTTCTTCAGCTGAAATTGTTGATCTCGGTTTACTTATTTCATTTTCATTTCCATTATTTGACGAGGCTGGACTGATCCCTGACCACCAGTTTGGCTTCAGGCGGCGACACGGTACGCCAGAGCAGTGCCATCGGGTAGTGCAGTGCATCCTGGACGCGTTTGAAACCAAGAAGTACTGCATGGCCGTCATGCTGGACGTGAAGCAGGCGTTCGACCGAGTCTGGCATCCCGGTCTTCTATATAAATTAAAGACTGGCCTACCCCGACCATACTTCCAGTTCCTAAAGTCGTTCTTGGAAGACCGTAAATTTGCTGTTAGATGTGGCGAGGCCATCTCCGGTATAAGAGAAGCTCACGCTGGTGTACCCCAAGGCAGCGTTCTTGGCCCGTTGATGTACAATGCTTACACGGCCGATCTCCCTGTTCTTCAGAGGCCTGACCTGCTCGCAGCAACCTATGCAGACGACACCGCCTTCCTTACCACCGCCGATAGCGCCATGGGGGCAGCCGAAACGATGCAATTGCAGCTTGACTTGCTCAGCGACTGGCAAAAGCGATGGAACATTGCCGTCCACACCACTAATGAGAAGTCCACTGCCACCACATTTTCTCTCTGCAAAGGCAACTGCCCCCCCGTTAACCTTAACGGCTCTCCTATCCCACAGGAAGACAATCCCAAGTACCTGGGATTCACCATAGACATCTGATTAAGAAGAGGAAACAGGCTGATCAAAGACTTCGATCCTTCTACTGGCTCATAGGTAGGAGATCGAAGCTGAGAACTTCCACTAAACTCCTCATTTACAAGGCCATAATACGCCCAATCTGGACGTACGGCATACAGCTCTGGGGCACTGCGAGCATGACGAATGTCCGAACTATACAAGCTTTCGAAAATCAGCAGCCCAGCGAGCAGCGAGCAGCCCAGAAGACTAAAAAGGACACACCCGCTGGACCTCCCCGTACTACTCTAATTTATTTCTACCATATTAAAAATTATTATCTTATTATTATTATTATTAAAAATTATTATAATTTAAAATTATCTTTAAGTGAAGTTTGTGTGATAACATTTAATGGTTGTCCCTTAAGGACAGTTTTAAATAAACGTTACCCTGCTATTACAAAAAAAAATTTTCAATTTTACTTAACAGCAAGTCAAATGAATCGATTGACATGCGTAAGTATTGCCAAAATCGATCTGGATGGTTTCGAAGATTTTTGTATAAGTGATGAAACTCTCCATACTCATTTCGCAATCGATTTATGGAATGAACGCCAAACCTACGCCTTTGTATAATTTTTAATTGCCTATATTTACTTTAACGGCTTTCAAGCAGATTTCGTAGAACCTCTCTAGAATGAGACATTTTTACAATTAATCTCAAGTGATGTCGCCCAGTGCGTGGCCACCTCAATCAAAGCGATCGCTCATTAACGTCGCTCGGGAAAAAATCGCTCAGTCGCTCATCGCTCGATGCGTGGCCGAAGCCCTACGCTATACATTGGAGAAGGAACGTGCAAGAATTATGGCTTTGGCATTTTATCAGATTTAGTGCTATCTTTATCATCCAATTTACCAATAAACCAAAATTTCAAACTGTTTTTTGACAGTTTTCGTCAATAAGCTTGATGATTGCTCTGAAAGAGAAAGGCATATTGGCCATTGGTTTATGCTTTTTTTGTCGCACTTTTTGGCATTTTTGTCGCGACGCTTGGTTAACAAGCGGCTTTATTCAACAAGCGTTTTTATTAAACAATAAAAACACACTGAACTAAATTCCCTCAATTTATTTTCACCATTAGTGACGCTTCGATAAAAATTGGTTTATTAATTTCCTCTATTCAATCGATTTGTCACTAAAAGTGTTGGCAAGCATTGTCAGAACAGCTTCGGCTAATATTGTTCCACATTTTTGGTCATAAAGAAACAAAAAACCCAAAAAACGCATACACGTAAAAAAAAAAAACAAGAATTTTCGCTATGTGTAAATTTTTCTAGCAAATGGCTTTTGAAAAAATCCAGATTTGACGGGAAAAAAGCGACTCTGGGTACACTGATTCAGGTCATTCGGTTCATTGTCGGTTTTTAGGTTAAGCTTCCTAAAATCAATGATCAACTTTTTTTTCGTATTTCCCATTTCATCTGTACCTTTTCGATAACTACTCAAACTGGATTATTGTAAGGTGACGTCGGAGGCCTGATCCGTCCTTTAACAAGTTTTTTGTCTCCTCATTTACAAAATCTCTTACGCCTAAGGGGTACGGATAAAGTTTTGAGTATACGGGTTGATCGTATTTGGTACGTTTTGTGGCAATAATATTGGTATTATACGGCAGTGCTTCTTCCAGTTCTGCGAAGACAGCCATTCGGTCTCTAAACATTGTGTGAAATTTATTGGGTATCTGGTTTGGTACCACAATGTCATTGATATTGGTGAAATTTACACTATTACAACTCAAAAATATAATTGGCTCGACTTCATTGTTGATTTTTAGAGTTTTGCCTTGAGTTTTGATTGAGGATTGCGTTTGTCTGCCTTAGTACGTCAAGTCCTATTATGGCGTCAAAACTAGAAAAGTGTGGGAGAATAAAGAAGGAAACATCTGTATTGTCGTCGCTCGGGTGGGAGTTGCCTTAAACATACGGCGGCGATGGGGCAACCCGCCTTAAAACACCAATGTAGCTCCGTGTATATATGTATGTTTTATTCTAGTGGAAGTACAAGTTATAGAAAAGATGCTAATAATAATAATAAACATTACCGCAGTATAACCTCCCACACTCCATGGCTTTCGACGACAAATTCACCACCAAATTCACCAATTATCTACCTAGTGTGCCCAATCTCTTCATGAGGGCACAATACCAAATTTCAATAATAATACTTAATACTAAACTATCGATAATCGATCCGCGACATGTATTAAAAATATTAATAAAGCATTTATATTTTACGGTATTGAAACCATGTAAAGATTTAACTGTGAATTCTTTTTGTACCGCCGTGGTGTATTTTAGCATAGAAATGGGCTGTATGTAGTTTTTTGAAGCCCCGGTGTCGCTCAAAAGTTTTATGGTTTCTCTCTATGTACGGTAGCTGGGACCTGTGGCCTAAAAAAGTGGCCTAACATGATCATAACCTGTGAGCTCGTCATCAAAATCTTCAACTGTCGCTTCAGCCTTCTGATGATAATCGTTGGCGTCTTCCCTACCTTGACCTTCCCCATGGGCTAAGTAATTAATCCTTTGTTGTTTTGGTCCTGTAAATGCCACTATACGTTTTGATTGTGTATTGGTCATGTATTTTTTTGTTCAGTTGGCCAAACATTTTGTTGAGGAGGTAGCCAAAAATTTCCCTGAGTCGTAAAAAGTGCTTGCCTAAGTTTATCTTGACCTGCTCGAATAGTGGGCATAGAAACATTTCATTTACTGGATGCGACCTTGCCTTTCCTGGCTACCGTTAAGCTGCAAACATAGTGCGCGCTGAGACGAAGACGAAGATGAAGCTGAAGACGAAAAACAGTGCAGAACAATTTATGTATATGAATTCGGTCGGCCGTAAACATAGTGCGCACTGAGACGAAGAAAGAAGACGAATCGCTTGCTATTTTGCCTTTGTTATTTTTTCTCTCTCCTACCCATGCTTTGGCGCAGCGCATGTTACAATTTACTTTTCATTTGTGATTTGACGGACGGACGTGTTTTTAAAATGTCTATAATAAATGAAGAGCTAATTGATGCCGTTTTCGAAAAACGTTGCTTATGGGACCAAAAGAACAAATTTTACCACAATAGGCACATTTAGTTGTGGAACTAAATTTAAGATTTTTTAAAGTTTTTTCTTATTTTTAAGTAAACTATAAGGAAAAGTTGTTATTTTATTTTGTAATATTGTTAAGGCAAGTGAATCACACAACATGTCATCCTTAGTTTTTTCATTTTTCGTTTAATAAAGGTATATTTTGCAAGTTTCGTAGAAATCGTCTGCTGTATCATGACTTTAGTGGCACACTGTACATAATTTCTGCGTTCGGAGGTGTCGTTTCAATTGACTTCCATAATATTCTCCATTTAGAGTTAATTAGGCCAAATGCACAATCCACATACCTTCGCGCTCTGGACAAACGACGATTAAAGTATTCATTTTCCAATGTTAGATTTCTTCTGGCATAAGGTCAAAGAACACAGTCCAAAAGCGACTGTCTTAATCTTATAATTATAATTAACGAATAAATATATAAACGAATGTGCTTTCCATCATTAGATCCCACACAATTGGGAATTGCTACATATTCCGATACTGATCCGCAACTTCTCTTAAATTTTCTTCTGTGGGAACACCCATATGTAGAGCTTGCAAAACTGTCAAAAAAGCTTCGCATGTTTCTATCACAATAGAACGAACCGTTGAAGCACCCATTCGAAAATTAAAAGATATAAATCTAAATGAAGTGCCATTAGCGAGATATCTAAAACAAGATAGCAAGTTAAAACAATGTTATTATCGTAACTACTGAAAGATTAATATATGTATGTATTTTTCAGCCATGTCTTAAAAAAAAAATGGAAACTGTTGAGGGACACGTTTCGAGCTTAACTAAAGAAATTCCACCAGAACGTTCGGGCGACGCCTGACCTGATACCCTCAACGAGATGTGTTCTCAATGGATTAATTTTAAGTCGATGAATTTTTTAAAGGACCAGATAAAGTGCCGCCAGTCTTCCGGAAATTTAAGTCACCCCAAGACCCATGATGTTAAAGATATTTATGTTGGCAAAGATTCTAGTAGTGCAGATTTAGAGTCGATGGATAGTACAGATAAAGAGAAGCCGCAATATGATACCGAAAATTACCTGAGTTCATTTGAAGTTGAAACATCCACCCCAAAACATACTCCAAGGAATCTTAAACGGCGCCATAACAACATTGAGGGTGAAATCCTCAATATAGAAAAAAAAGTTGGAGCTGTTGGAGCTAGAGGTCTGCAGGAATACATTCTTATTGCCTCAGCCATAGAATACATTCGAATGGAATAGAATGAATGAGTGCAAGAGACACAACGAATTGAGTGAGAGGGAGTGAGAGAGTGAGAGAGCATTGTAACTCATGGGCATTCCTTAGCTTTGAAACAGAGTGAGTTGGGGTGGGTGGTAAAAAGAGTGCTTTTGGAATGAGGAATGCAGCCGAATGTCTCGAATGGTTTTTAACACACTCTATGCATTCATTTATTTTCTTCTGTTGCGCAAAACGCTTCTTTAATACTTCTTTAATAATGACCGAAAGGTGAATTATGATGAAAGTGTTTTTTACTTATGGTTATAACTGTTATTATTATTTTCTTAGTGTTTTTTGTTTAGTTTTCTTAAGTTTTTCCAAATTAAATTATTTTACAACATTTTTTTAGCGGAAAAATTGTGCTGGAAAGTTATTTATTAACAAATATTGAAAATATTTTTACATTTATATAAGTAAAATATGTAACAAAATATACAGCTTAATAATAAATATAATATATAATATATATAATAATAAAATATAAAATATAATAATATAATAATAAAAACAAAACAATGACTTACTTCCACTTTTGAATTATTTTATTATCAGCGTCTAAAAAAACAGGCAAATATGCATAGTTGTATCGTACATTCTAGAATGCATTCGAATCAATTCGAATGCGAACTGTAACTCTAACTCATTCAATTCGGTTTTCATCCCCCAAATGTTGTGCGAGTGAGACCTACACAGTCGCACTCACTCATTTCATTTTCAACGTTGTGCATTTGAATGTCGTTTTTTAGCTATTCATGCAGACCTCTATTGGATACCTAATCTCCTAACTCCTGCGATATCCTTCAACCAAATACTCCGCCATAGTCATCTTATATTAAGCCTGTATAAATTTTAAGTCACTCTTGTGAATCCGTTTATATTATTCTTTATTGTTATTCCAAATCTTATTCCTGAATGTTTACATGACTGTTAGTGATTCATTTACATCAGTGGTCGGCACCCCAATACATTGATATGATTTTAACGCATTAGTGTTAGTAACGAATAGCAGAAAGTAGGCTGTGAGCATGACGTTTCACACATTTATACTGTGTGTGTGTGGCAGAGCTCGGACAGAGAAATTTCCTATGCCCCCGAAATAGGGCCGTGCCGACCTCTGATTTACATATATAAGCCTGTTAATAATTGCTTCCTACCTTATTAATATTTTTATAAAATGTATTAGTATAAGTAATTACTGTATGTTAAACAAATAAATAGCTGAACCCGCTCTAGTAGCGGTACAGTCCAATTGGTGCCCACCATTGGCAGTTAGAGTTTGCGAAATGGAGTTAAGTGAAGCTCAGTTAAAAACGATCGTCGAAAGTGCTATTGCCGGTGCGCTTGCAGTTCAAAAACAATCATTCAAAAAACAATTACAGGAGATTAGTGAGCAGATACAGAAAAATTTACAGTCGAAACCCCAGAGGTGAAAACTTACACGGATACCGAGATCATAGAAGGTGTTGTGTGTAAGGAACCCTTAGACATAATAAAGTCGCTTCCAGACTTTGAGGGCAAATGTGAAACATATGTGTATGTGTCGTGGAGGAAAGCGGCTCGTGCGCTTTTATAGTTTTTGAAAAATACGAGGGCATTTCAACATACTACCAAGCTCTTGGCATTATGCAAAATAAAATAAAAGGCTTAGCAGACACGGTGTCGGCTTTTTTTAAACTTCAAAGCAATGATCAGCCGTCTTAATTTTACATACATGTATGTCGACAAAAAACCGGTGTATCTAATTGAACAGGAGCTATCAACATTACGGTAGGGTGACATAACGACATAATTCTACGACAAGGTCGAAAAAAAACTGACGCTACTTACTAACAAGACAATAATGAAATTCGATAATGCCTTGGCCTCGACACTAAATGAAAAGTACAGAGTGGACGCGTTACGTGTGTTTATAACTGGAGTTAAGAAAAAGCTATATCCTTTTTGTCAAAAGCCCAAAGATCTACCGACAGCTCTTGCTTTGGCGCAGGAGGTCGAATCTAACCATAGGCGTTACCAATTTGCCCTTAATTACTCGAGAAAATTAGGTGACAGAGGTCAGAGAACCGATCATAGACACAACGATAGGGATAGAAATTCACTTATGCCCATACAAAACAAAAACCCTTATTTCACTTAGGCTGCAAACATAGTGCGCGCTGAGGCGAAGACAAAGCTGAAGATGAAGCTGAAGACTAATTGCTTGCGTTGCGAATAAGCTAATAGGTTGCATAGTGCAAGACGAATTTGTTGCGATTTTATTCTGTCAGTCGCAATGGATTTCTCATCAAATGATGAGCTTTTGTAAGAGGAAAGTTTATTTTTTAAATTAAAATACAAAAAAAAAGAGTGAGGTGGAAGAATTCACCTAATTAATCTGGATAGAAAAGCGTTTGGCGAATTTCATCATTTATTTATTGAGCTGCGTAAAGATGAAAAAAAATTGGTGGAGAATACCAGAATGGAAATCAGCACATTTGATTACATTCTGTTAAAAATTGAATCGCTAATTAATAAAAACTGGACCAATTTTAATAAACCCCCAATTATACCTGCAGAAAGGCTAATTGTAACGTTAAGGTAGAACATAATCAGAATATATGTATGTATTTTCGGTTATTTCAATCTATTCATTTAAAAACATGTTTTTTTTAATTTTTCTTAATTTGGAAATTTAATAATGTTTCCAGATGAAACGTACTGGGTCGGCTCCTGTGGGGATAAAGTTGGCGAAGATTCAAATACAGTCGGTGATGGTGAAGATATGTTAGAAGCCTGGTTTTGGATATTTTGAAATGGAAAAGAGCGCCCCGCGTTGTACGCATACAGTGGCTCGAAGCTTATTTCGTGCAAGAACAAAATAAAATTTTAAATCAACATTGCTGCCAAATTAGAAAAGATTTTTAAAAAATTTAAACGCAGTAATATAAATAAACTCTTTATTAACTAATAGGAACAAAAAAACTTACTAATCTACAAAAACAAAACAACTTTTCATAAAAAACTAAAAAAACAAGGCACTTCTGGCGTCGAAGCTTATTTCGTGCAAAAACTTAAAACTACTATAAAATATGAAAATTCTTAAATCTAATATTTGGTTGGGCCTCCCTTTTGTTTTTTAACGGCTTTTAAACGGTTTCCCATTGATTCCACTAATTTTTTTGTGGTTTCAACGGGAATTTTTCGCCAGCAAGGCAAGGCAATCTTCAGCTCGTTTCGGTTGCTTATTGTTCTCTTCCTGATCGCCTGATCCAAAATCTCCCACAAATTCTCAATTACGTTGAGGTCTGGAGACTGTGCTGGGGTTTTCACTACATGTGGGCAGTTCCAGACCAACCAAAGCTTCACGTTGGCAGCAGTGTGCTTGGGGTCATTGTCCTGGTAAAATCGGAATCGGTCAAGTATTCCCAATTTTTCTGCGCTTTGTGGCAAATTTTCTTTTAAAATGTTAAGGTACATTTTAGCATCCATGATTCCATCGATAAAAACTAAATTACCGACCCCAGATGCAGCCATACAGGCCCAAACCATAACATGGCCACCTCCGTGCTTCACCGTAGGTTTTAGGTTCTTCGGATCGAGCTCTGTATTCGCACGCCGCCACACATATTTCCTTCCATCAGACCCGAAAAGGTTGAACTTCGATTCGTCCGCAAAAATTACATCGTTCCAGAAGGTTCCAGGGTGAACTTCCATCTCCTTGACGAACTTAACACGTTCAATCATATTTTTTTTACTTATAAATGGTTTTTTCCTAGCAACTCGACCATTTAAATGGTGCTTGTGGAGTACGTTACGGATGGTGTCTGGGCAACATTTTTTGCCCATTTCCTCCTCCACCTCTGCAGCAATTTTCGGAGCCGATAGCTTTGGGTTTTCCTTTACTTTTCTAACGATCCGTCGCTCCTCGTGGTCATCGAAAATTTTGTTGGGTGCGATTCGGCCCTTGTCTGCCACACGATTTTCCCTTACAAATCGTTGTATGATGCATTGTACCGTGCTGGGGCTTAGGCACACGATTTCGGCTATGGCGCGCTGGGTTTTGCCATCCTTAAAATGTTTTAGGACTAACTCCCTTTGCTCAATCGTTGTTCGCGGCGCCATGATCAAAAAGCAACGGTAAAAGTTTAGTTTTGAGTGACCAGCTCCAATACTTATGAAATATGCATATTTTACTATAATAATACTAGTATTTAGAAAAAAAAACGGATTTAAAAGTCCCCTTTTTATAGTTTTTTTGAATTTAAAATGTTTGCACGAAATAAGCTTCGACATCAAAAGTGCCTTGTTTTTTTAGTTTTGTATGAAAAGTTGTTTTGTTTTTGTAGATTAACAAATTTTTTTTTTTAGTTTTAGTTAATAAAGAGTTTATTTATATTACTGCGTTTAAATTTTTTAAAAATCTTTTCTAATTTGGCAGCAATGTTGATTTAAAATTTTATTTTGTTCTTGCACGAAATAAGCTTCGAGCCACTGTAGTTATAAACGGATTTTTGCATGTCCATTCTGCATAAAAGTTTTGTTTGCGGATTCATTTTTCTCACGTGTGGCAATAAGCTAATAAAAAAAACCATATCCTCATCGTCAGCTGGAATCTTGTTTTTATTTTTCTGCTCCAACTAGAGGTCTGCATGAATAGCTAAAAAACGACATTCAAATGCACAACGTTAAAAATGAATTGAGTGAGATAGAATGCTGAGACGAAAATTAATGAATGAGTGAGTGCGACTGTGTAGGTCTCACTGGCACAACATTCGGGGGATGAAAACCGAATTGAATGAGTTAGAGTTACAGTTCGCATTCGAATTGATTCGAATGCATTCTAGAATGTACGATACAACTATGCATATTTGCCTGTTTTTTTAGACGCTGATAATAAAATAATTCAAAAGTGGAAGTAAGTCATTGTTTTGTTTTTATTATTATATTATTATATTTTATATTTTATTATTATATATATTATATATTATATTTATTATTAAGCTGTATATTTTGTTACATATTTTACTTATATAAATGTAAAAATATTTTCAATATTTGTTAATAAATAACTTTCCAGCACAATTTTTCCGCTAAAAAAATGTTGTAAAATAATTTAATTTGGAAAAACTTAAGAAAACTAAACAAAAAACACTAAGAAAATAATAATAACAGTTATAACCATAAGTAAAAAACACTTTCATCATAATTCACCTTTCGGTCATTATTAAAGAAGTATTAAAGAAGCGTTTTGCGCAACAGAAGAAAATAAATGAATGCATAGAGTGTGTTAAAAAGAGTTATGTGAGGAACATTATCAGAAAAATACAGTTGTGCTGCCTTCAGGTCGATTTGAAGTCACGCTTCCATTTAAATCGGATCCAAGCGTTTTGGGAAACTCGTTCGAGGTAGCCAAACGCCGTTTTTTGTCGCTCGAGAAAAGATTATCTCGAGATCCGAATTTAAAGAAAATGTATGTGGAATTCATGGAAGAATACGAATCCTTAGGTCATATGTCCCCTACAAGCAATGATGTTCTTGCTACTCCACACTACGTCATACCCCATCAGTGTGTCTTACGGCCTCAAAGCACATCGACCAAATTACGAGTCGTGTTTGATGCGTCTTGTAAGACATCAATACATAAGTGTCTTAACGATCTGTTGATGGTTGGTCCTACCATCCAGGAAGAGTTGTATTCAATTCTTCTTAGGTTCCGGCTGAACAGATTCGCTCTGATAGCCGACATAAAAAATATGTATCGCCAAGTAATGGTAAATGAAGCCGATAGGCGATACCAGTTGATAGTGTGGAGGAAAGACCCATCAGAGTCCTTGAAACTGTGCAAGCTCAACACCGTTACATATGGCACTGCGCCAGCCCCATTCCTGGCCATAAGGTGTTTGAAGAGGTTGAGTGAATCTGTGAAAAATACATTCCCTCGAGCTGCCGAAGTTATTGGGTCCGACTTTTACGTCGACGACATGTTAACGGGTGCTGGTTGCATTGAGGAGCTAAAGACAATTAAGTCTGAAGTAACTCAGGTTCTTCAAAACGCTGGGTTTGAATTGAGCAAGTGGTTTTCAAACTCGCCTGAAGTTACTGCATCCGAGAGCACGGTTAAGCCAATAACACTTTCGGACTCAGAACTGACTAAAGCATTAGGAATCGCTTGGGTTCCTAAAGAAGATGTATTTAAATTTGAAATTTATGCTTCAGTCATGGGTCAAAGGGCGACCAAGCGGAACATCCTTTCGGTGACATCGAAGTTGTTTGACCCCCTTGACCTATTAAGCCCTATACTTATAAAAGGAAAGATCCTATTGCAGGAACTTTGGCTAAATAAGCTAGATTGGGATGAGTCAATTCCACTGCACTTAGAAACAGCGTGGAACAAAATACAAGTTGCCCTGTCGCAATTAGAGGACATCTCAATTCCGAGATTCGTGTTTACTGAGCCGATGTCACCGATTCAAATTCATGCCTTCTCTGACGCATCGATGAGAGCCTATGGAGCCTGCGTCTATATTCGTTGCAAATCTGCAGAAGGTATTAAAGTTTCATTGTTGACGGCAAAGTCCAAAGTAGCGCCGCTCAAGACAAAGACGCTCCCCCGTCTTGAGTTATGTGCCGCTCACCTTCTCGCAGATCTCTGCCGCAAGATAAAGCCTCTAATAAAAGTTCCGATCGAACGAAGTGTATTTTGGTCGGATTCAGAAGTAACTCTTCATTGGATTCGTTCCCATCCATCGTCGTTGTCAACGTTCGTATCGAATAGAGTAGCCGAAATTCAAGAGTGGTCAGAGGATAGCACGTGGCGGCATGTACCAACTAAACAGAACCCGGCAGATATAGTGTCCAGAGGTGGAGACGTAAAGGAGACTGTAGAATCGATCTGGTTTACAGGTCCATCGTTTTTAAAGGAACCGGAAGATAAGTGGCCGACGAGCCCCCGGTTTGATCTGTCACCAGAACTTCTACAGATGGAAGCGAAAAAGAATGCGGTCGGATTAACCGCAATCGTATCTACCTCAGATTTATTGGAAGTGATAGAAGGTTATTCCTCTCACCTAAAACTGCTGCGAGTGTTCGTTTATATGTTCCGCTTTATAAGGAAATCGAAGAAATTAGTAGTGAATTCTGATATTGTTCCCTCACCTGTCGAATATAATGAAGCATTTAAGAAAATAGTCGAAATAGTCCAAGAGCACGAGTATCAAGATGAAATAGAAAAGATCCGAAAAAATTTAAGTGTTAGCCCTAGCCTACAAAAGTTAAATCCCTTTCTACACGAATCTTCAGAGGCTGGGCTTACCTTTTCGTTGTTGCGGGTTGGGGGGCGACTAGCTAATGCTCCTATATCGTACGATGCCAAGTTTTCAGTATTGTTGACAAAACGCTCTCAATTTGCTCAGAGCTACGTCCGATACTTGCACGAGTCGAATTTTCATGTGGGTCCACGAGCACTTGTGAGTCTTTTGCGACAGCGCATATGGATCGTAAATGCGCAGGAAGTCTGCAGTCAGACAGTACGGTCATGCATTCGCTGCTTTAAATGCAAGCCTCGTCTGATGACTCAAATCATGGGTGATTTACCCTTAGATAGAATTCGTGCTCTCCGCCCATTCTCCATATGTGGTGTTGATTTTTGTGGCCCTATAGATACGACATTGAAAATTCGTGGTAGGCCACCCTATAAGTCCTACATTGCCTTATTTGTTTGTTTTGCGTCCAAGGCAGTTCATTTAGAAGTAGTTTCCGACCTTTCAACTGATTCCTTTTTATTGGCTTTTCAAAGGTTCGTTGGGCGCCGAGGATGTCCGCAGATCGTGCACTGCGACAACGCGACGAACTTCGTCGGAGCGAGTCGCCACTTCGCAGACCTTCGTCGGAGAATCGAGGACGAGGTCGACGTGGTCACGCAATACGCATCAAAAAGCGGATGCGTATTTGCGTTCATACCGCCGCGGGCTCCGCACATGGGCGGACTATGGGAGGCAGATGTGAAGTCTGCAAAACACCTACTCCTACGAGCGGTAGGGAACGCCAGACTGACCGCGGAGGAGCTGCAGACCGTCCTCGTTGGAGTCGAGGCCGTCCTGAACTCACGACCCCTGGGGGCTCTGAGTCAGGACCCAAGCGACGGCGAGGCGCTTACTCCCGGGCACCTGTTGACAGGCGGGCCGCTCATCGCCCCACCAGCACCGCGGACCCCGGACCAGCAGGGTCTAACGTGCTTGCGGCGATGGCGGCTTGTCTCGTCAATCAAGCAAATGTTTTGGCAGCGATGGTCCCGGGAGTACGTCTTGGGCCTACAGGCGCGGTCGAAGTGGTAGCACCAGGAGGACGACATCCGGACGGGCGAGCTGGTCCTGATCGCAGAGGATCACCAGCCGCCACAACAGTGGCTCACGGGACGAGTTGGAGCAACAACCGCCGGCGCGGACGGAAGGGTCAGGGTCGCCGTCGTCCGAACTAGCTCTGGAGCGGAATATAGGAGAGCGGTCCACAAGCTGGCGCGGCTGCCAGTTAGTTGAAGCCTGATGGAGGCCTTCAACGGGGCCGGTGTAAATTGATTTATATTATTGAAGTCGAAAAAATTTGAATTATATTTATAGCTGGCCATTATTGAATTATATTTATAGCTGAATTGTATTTGTTAGTCCGTAAATTTACTCTTAGATAGCTTAGGGCGGAGCGGGAGCGAAAGCTCATATTCGCTCTTGTGCGAATTCGCCCCGCTTCGCCGCAATAGATAAGTTAGGCTTAAGATTAGAGAAAGATTAGAAAATATACTCGAATTTATAACGTTGAAGAAGCAAGACCTTTCGTTTTCGTTTTCGCCCAGTTTTTTATTAAATATTAGCAGCCACCCTTTTTGTTTTGTTATTTAAAGTGTGAGATAAAACAATCTCGTTAAACAGTTACGGATCACAAAATAATAACGCACGAGGAAACCTGTTGTTTAAACTTATAAACCAATCATTGCTAACCACACTCAATAATGGCTCCCCAATCACTTCACCACACTCCACACATTTACACATATTGACCTCTCCTTAGCTTCCCCTGAACTATACCTACACGCTAAATGGACAATTGACAATCAACTCGCAGGTAGTGACCACTTCCCGATCTCAATCCAACTTTTTGGAAATGAATCAACTGACTCCTTCTATAAGCAAGCCAAAGTTCAATATTGATAAAGCTAACTGGCACCTCTATCAAAAACATAGCAAACAGTTCTCCAATGACAGACCACTCAGCCATCATGAAGCACAGCGCCCATTTATCCATACCATAATATCAGCCAAACTCATCTTAATAGGTCCCCTGGTGGGAAACCGATCTAAAAATTCTAAAAACCAACAAAACAAGAAAGGAAAGCTAACTTCGGGCGAAGTTGATATACCCTTGCAGTTAAAACTGGATGTATATCGCAAACATCGGATATAGTTGGCCGATCCTTATGATTACATCATAATAAAACCAATTAATTACAATAAAAAATCGAAAAAAAAAGTCCCAAGCTTCTATTTTCAAAAATACGAAGGTTGATATTTCTACCAAATACCATTTCCGATCGTTCAGTTATATGGCAGCTATAGGATATAGTCGTCCGATACTTATGAAATTTGGCATGTCACATTATTTTGCCAAAGATATATTCCATATATTTTCCCAAGATATAGTCGATCGATCGTTAATTTCGATTATGCTTTACATCGCTGTTTTTTTACGCGTCTTCGGTGCACTGCTAACAAAAACAATTGTCCAGAAAGAACAGTTTGTTTTATTTTGTGCTACTCTTTCGCTTAAACGCAGCTGTGTTTGCTGGCTGACGAAATTTTTGCAAGCATTTGAGTTAAGAAGTACAAAGCGGATCAATCGATTATTAGGTGAGAGACTTAAAAAATAATATATGTTTGTAATATAAAATATGTTTATGTATATTTTATGTATAAATATATTTTAGCCAATAAAGCGGTCTTGGTGTATAATGTGGATGGCTTTCAGGGGAAAAGTGCCCTAAGAAAAGAAGAAAATTTCTTTGGCGTTATGATCGGTGAGTATTTTAGAAGATAATTGTTTAATAATCATTATACACTTCAATCTATTAAGAGACCCCCCCCCGTTCTCGATTTTAAATTTTGACGATTTTCAATGGGCTGGCAAATGAACATAAATTATTTTTTAGGGTTGTAACTGTGCTTACATATATTAAGACACAAAAAGGAAGAAAACCATTTCACAGAATTTTTTTTTTTTGTTTTTGTTGTTTTTTGTGATCAAAGAAAAGCCCTTCTTTTCGGCGGCGCATGTGATTTCCGCTCACTGGAACATCTGAATCCAAAAATTCCAACGGGATTAGAGAAGTACATGTTTGGCTCTAGTATGAACTAGGATTATTAACTTCGCTCAAAAATTAACAAAATGGCGGACCTTTAAAATTTTTTTTTGAAAATTTCCATTTTTTTCAGCCACAAATCGAGTTGAAAAGTAAAGAAGATCTTTACCGATTTGATTTATCCTAGTATCCTATCCATACGAGAGCGATATATGAATAGAATAACGTGTTAAAATTTGGAACCGATTGGATTAATAGTTTTTGAGTAACCTCATGCGCCAGTCATAAAAACACTGTTTCGAGAAAAACGCGTTTAAAGTTTTGAGACGGCTCTCGCCGTCGCCTGAGGCTTCCAACATAAATCGGAGATATCTTCAAGAGTTTTTGAAAGTTTTACTGGAAATTTTCAGGGAACATTCTTGAATAAGTTCGAATAAGTTGTTGAATAAGTTATAAGTTCGAATTAAATTAAAAAAAAACAAGAAAGGAAAGCTAACTTCGGGCGGAGCCGAAGTTGATATACCCTTGCAGCTAAAACCGGATATATATCGCAAACATCGGATATAGTTGGCCGATCCTTATGATTACATCATAATAAAACCAATTAACTAAAATAAAAAATCTAAAAAAAATGTCCCAAACTTCTATCTTCAAAAACACGAAAGTTGGGTCATTTCCGATCGTTCAGTTATATGGCAGCTATAGGATATAGTCGGCCGATCCTATTGAAATTCGGTAGGATGGATCAACTGGCCAAAAATATAATCTGTATTAAGTTTCAGCTTTCTATCTTCAAAAACACGAAAGTTGGGTCATTTTCGATCGTTCAGTTATATGGCAGCTATAAGATATAGTCGGCCGATCCTTATGAAATTTGGCATGTCGTAATGTTTTGCCAAAAATAGCTTTCCTGTAAAATTTGAACTCTCTAACTCTAAAAACACCAAAGTTATACCATTTCCGATCAATCCGTTATATGGCAGCTATAGGATATAGTCGGCCGATCCGGGCCGTTCCGACTTATATACTGCGTGCAAAAGAAAGAAGGGTGTGTGCAAAGTTTCAAGACGATAGCTTCAAAACTGAGAGACTAGTTCGCGTAGAAACAGACAGACAGACGGACAGACAGACGGACAGACAGACGGACAGACGGACAGACGGACATGCTCATATCAACTCAGGAGGTGATCCTGATCAAGAATATATATACTTTATAGGGTCGGAGATGTCTCCTTCACTGCGTTGCACACTTTTGGACAAAATTATAATACCCTCTGCAAGGGTATAAAAATCGATTTTTTAAACCCGAGAATGGGGAGGGTCCCCTAAAAACTTGTTTAATCCTTTTTATACCCTTGCAGAGGGTATTATAATTTTGTCCAAACGTGTGCAACGCAGTGAAGGAGACATCTCCGACCCTATGTATAAAGTATGTATATATAATGTTGATCAGGATCACCTCCTGAGTTGATATGAGCATCACCTCCGGGCAGGAACGGCCGGGATCGGCCGACTATATCCTATAGCTGCCATATAACTGATTGATCGGAAATGGTATAACTTTGGTGTTTTTAGAGTTAGAAAGTTCAAATTTGACATGAGAGCTATTTTTGGCAAAATATTAGGACATGCCAAATTTCATAAGGATCGGCCGACTATATCCTATAGCTGCCATATAACTGAACGATCGGAAATGACCCAACTTTCGTGTTTTTGAAGATAGAAAGCTGAAACTTGGTACAGATTATATTTTTGGTCAGTTTATCCGACCTACCAAATTTCATAAGGATCGGCCGACTATATCCTATAGCTGCCATAAAACTGAACGATCGGAAATAGTATTTGGTAGATACATATATCAATTTTCGTATTTTGGAAGATAGAAGCTTGGGACTTTTTTTTAGATTTTTTATTGTAATTAATTGGTTTTATAATGATGTAATCATAAGGATCGGCCAACTATATCCGATGTTTGCGATATACACCCGCTTTTAGCTGCAAGGGTATATCAACTTCGGCTCCGCCCGAAGTTAGCTTTGCTTTCTTGTTATTTATAGGTTCAATAACTGCAGTATCGGCCCAGCTGAGGAACAATTGAGAAAGGCCCTGCAGCTCCAAAAAGAAGATTTTTAAAACTCAAGCAGCCTAAAAGTAATGAAAGAACAAACCCCGTTATAAAAAAAAAATTGTAACTAAATAAAAACTGTAATTGCAATAGTACATGTTTTTTAAATTATAATGGCAGGCCCCTCCATGGGGTCCAATGTAAGTACTTACTTCACCGACCTCTTCATGGGGTCCGATGTAAGCACTTATTTTACCGGCCGTTCCATGGGGTCCCATGTAAACACTTATTTTACCGGCCGCACACTGGGGCAGAATCCTGAAAAGATGCCTTTAAATCAACGCTTACTTCGATTGAGATGAAATTCGGTATCCTTACGTTTTATGGGTCGCTGATTACGAATCTGAAGTCAAAAGCCATAAATTCAAAATGGCCGACACAATATGGCGGACTTATCTCTTTAGAATTGCACGAATTAGGTTAAAATTAATTTTGTGGTGGTAATTTCACTTCCAAAATGAATGTAATGTACTAATAAAGATACCCATTACTAGAAAAAAACAATTTTTTCAAAGAATAATATTTTTATTATAAAATGATGCACATTGCGTTTATCCATTTTGTAAAAAATACTTATTTTCTTAATTACTTAATTACTTAATTTTACCTAATTGTTATTGAAAATCTGATCCTTATCATCTTCATCATTATCTTCGTCATCATCATTTTCTTCATCATCTGACTTGTGCAGGGCTGAAGCTTTTACCATAAACAGTACTTCTTTCGGAATATTCTTTTCTATTATTTTTGCTGGTTTTTGCTTGCTGCTGATCATAGGATCAGAACTTAGAAGAAAAGAATTAAAAATATCACTATTAGATTTTTCTCTGCTGCATTTTCGCGAATTGTGCTCCCTGTAGCGCTTGAAGTCCTTGTTCCTTGCCTCCTGTGATGCTTCTGTCAATTGTCCGATAGGAAGAAGAGCAAAGGAAATTATTTCTGGTCCATGGATCAAATACTTATGTACTGTAGGTGGCATGTAGTACCATGGGTATAAGGAAACGAAATATCTGGCAGTATCAAGTGCAAATATCCTGTACTTTTCGGGATCTATGTCAATCCCACTCGCCACAGCAATCAATATAACGTGGAGTTTTTTAATTAAATCCATATCTACATTAGTAATTTTTGCGGATAACTCTGGATTTTGTAAGAAACGCCTAGCCGTGTTTCCATCGTTAGTATTACCGAAACCCGGCTTCGGTTTATCCACAATTAGCCCACATTTTTCCTTAAACTCTTTTTGTATACGAGCTTTATTTTCAGCAACGAGTTGTTTTTCATTTTCCCCACGAGCTTGCCATTTTTTTATAGGTAGCTTATATGCCAAATGCAGTAGACATTCGAAGCATCGAATCCAACCATGTAGAACAGACAGACCAAATTTCAAATTATCTGTCTTCACTTTCCTACATACAATGTTATCTATATCATTAAAATCTTTTGAAGTTCCACCACACAAGAAGCATTTCATAGTTGACGTTGTTTCTGCAAGGGCATTGCACACCTTCCCATCCACCATTGATAAAATTAGGGTATGACGAATTTTTAATTTTTTTGAACTGCTACTTATGACGCTTTCTTAAAGATATTTGGATTTCCATCTCACGATTTGTCTGAATGGACACATCAACGGATTCCTTCTGAAATTCAAATCTTATTGGTCTACAATATCTTGTTGACGCAGGGCTTGGGTTATGCCATATGATAACATCCTTAGTCATGAAACGAAGCGGTACGAGACAAACGATAAATACAGCTAAATCGTTAGCTTTAGAGTCTTGAAACGCTTGTTTATAAGAGCTGTGTCCCGAGGATCCATCAAATCCCCACTTAGATATTAGACACATTTCCTGAAGTTGGTCATCACTCAGGGTATTTATGACAGTAGTCAATGTTTGACATAATCTCATAATAGTATGGTCTAACAGAGATTGCAGTTTTACTGAAGCGCCAGTTTCAGTTACAATAATATCTGTTGGATAGCAAAGTTTTTTAGCTCCTTGAACTGATTTATATGAAGGGAATTTTTCAGGATTACTTCTTCTTATCACATCTACTGCTCGCGCGATAGTTTAGCTTCTATCAGGACAGACAATGCATCTTCAGGAGACAGTTGTTGTGGTTTTAGAGATTTCTCATAAGCTTTTTCATAACACTTAGCTCGTTCAGGATGGTCAGAAATATCTTTTATAAGCTTTGAAGCATGCACTTGACCTTCAGCTCGTAAATTCATTCAAGTCGCGTAAACCAACTCTGTGGTAGAACATGATTCACGTAATTGTTTAGTCTTCAAACGTTTAGTTTTTTCTGAAGAGTCCTTAAAAGATAAAACTGGTCGACCTTGACCTGTTTTAACTGTTGAATTTATAGTACTCGGAAAAGTAATTGAATTCTCAAGCCACTCTTTATTATATTTTTCAAATTTTTCTTTTATTCTACTCGCTTTGCACCATCTTGACTTATACTGGAACTTGAAACTACTCAATTTTTTTTTTTATATCCTTGACTTAACCACTTGTTCGTTTTTGTATCTCTCTTACCAAAGACATGTATTGTTTTTCGAAACTCTTCTCGCCAGAACTGGACATTAAATTTAAAAGTTCTTTTCTTGTAATACATAATGTATAAGAAGACATTTCTGAAAGAAAAATTATCTCGGATCCTGGTCGGATTTATACACGAAAAAAATTCCGATTTTATAAGAACTTATAAAAACATGTGTTCACCCGGCCCGCCAAATGTTTCCTCCCAGGTTCGCGCCAAATGCTTCCTACCAGGTTCGCGCCAAAAATTCCGTTTTGAAGGTTTCTAGTAAATTTTTTTAGAAGATAATATTTTAAGTTTGACTCGTTTGATTTACTCTTTTTAATTACGAAACTGATAAAATTTGCGAAGTTTTTAGTGAGAAATCCGTATGTTTTGAAGAAAATTAATAATAGCGTTGTCGGCGTATAGGAACAAATTGGGACCTGTCGACATTGACGCGGGCGCACTGTTCAAATCGTTATATTTTCTAAAGTAGCAAAATATAGCAGAAAACAAAAATTGCTTGTAATAGCCTATACAGTAATAATTATTTTCAGATAACAACCAACCTTTAAAAATGCTTTGAACCCTAACAAAATATCTATTGTTTATTAATTTTCCAATCATACAACTACACCATTAACTTTATCTCGACTAACGGAAACTATTCAAAATTCATATGAAAAACCATTACTTAAAGATATTTACCTACCTGGGGATATGGATTCCATTGCACAATATAAAATAAAAAGAATTATTTAGTTGTCAAACTAATAGGAACTTGCGAGTAAATCACAACTACTGAATAGCGCGGTCAGCATGACGAAGTTCACTTAACACTTAATAACCGAATATATTTTTTGTTTGGTTTCTTAACATCATCTAAAAGTACCTTACTTATTCTACTAATGATGCAATGTAATGAGAGAGTACTGCAATCACTTTCTTTTTTCTCAATTTTTGGCGTCTTATTGGGATTCTGCCCCAGTGTGGGCCGTTCCATGGGGTCTAATGTAAGTAGTTTCTTTAAAGACCCTAATATGATGCACTATTTCACTAGTTCGTGGGTAATCGAGGCGGTGGCGATTGACCCTATTTGCGGACATTTCATACAAAAATGGAAATTAAAAAACGCATGGCTAGACGCCACTTTGTAAGTAGTGGTGGTCTGCTGGTAAGTGCTTATTTTACCAGCAACGAACTAGTGCTCAGAACTGCAGGGTATTAACTGGGTGGTTCGACGTTCGATTACTATAGGGTTAATCTAGTAAGTACCCATGTAGTTATCGACGAGGTAAGCACTTACCCAGGGCTAATCGCAAACTCGAGTCGACTAGGTGGTTCGACGTTCGTTTACTATAGGGTCACTTTAGTAAGTACCCATGTAGTGATCGGTAAGCACTTACCCATGGCCAATCGACACCTCCAGTTCTGCAGGGACCTCTCTTAGCCTCAATTACTAGCCTAGTGCGATTTTTTATCGAACTGATTAGCTTTTGTAGGTCATATTCTAATGGAGTTTGATGCCACTCTTCAAGTACTGCTGCTTTTAAGGCGGCGCGGTTTATGGGCTGCCTTTTGGCCACTTTCTTTTTAAGATAAGCCCACAAATTTTCAATGGGGTTCATGTCGGGGCTCTGAAGAGGTGTATTGATGAATTTTTGGCAATTATAAAGGAGCCATGTGCGCACAGTGAGCTCCTTATGTTTGGGGTTATTGTCTTGATAAAATTTCAATTTTGGCTTGTTATCGACAATAAAGCCAAATTTTTCCGCACTTTGCCTCAAATTTTGTTTGAGAATGGAGAGATATTTCTCAGCATTTATTGTGTTTTCAGATTCACTCCGAGCTTCAAAGAGTTAAGACGTGCAACTAACCTACGCTCCAAGCTACAGCTTATCTGTTTAATCTACCAACCGATCATCCGATTCAAAAACTTCTTCGCGATTAACCGCAAAAAAAAAACAAAAACTATAAACAAGTGAACTTGCTTTACTTACGCACCAAGGTCCCGAGTCCAAAACAACTACAATGTCTCGCCCACCCGACCGACCACTGACAACGATTAACACGATAAAAAGTGAACCAAAGTACATAATTATTACCAGAAATGATAATGGGAAATTTGAAAAAATATCACCTTTTATTATTAAAAAAGTGATAGACACCATTTTCAAGCTCAGAAATTACTTAAAATGCAATTATTCCACAACTTTCCGGTACACGCCGAAGAGCACAAAACTCTAAACTCCACCAAAGGCATTATATACTCTAACGATTTAAGGAACATTGATGAAAATGAAATCTTGGAAGAACTAAAACCTCAAAACGTTATTGACGTCCGAAAAATATTAAAAAAAGACAAGAACGATAGCAATAAAACGACAGAAACTGGCCTTATCATACTTACCTTTGCAACAATTACCCTACCCGACAAACTCTGGATAGGATACGAAGTGGTTAACATACGACCATACATTCCACCTCCAATGAGATGCTTCAACTGTCTCAGATTTGGACACCCCTCCTCCTACTGTAAAAGCCCTAAAACATGCGCCAACTGCTCCAAAGAAAATCACACAACAAACGACGAACCATGCACCAATACCCCAACCTGCATCAACTGCAAATACGAAGATGACCAAATCAAACACCACAACGCTATGGACAAATCATGCCCCGCCTTTATACAAACAAAAAGAATTAATGGCCATCAAAATAACGCAAAAAGTAGACCACAAGACAGCCCTTTTCATATACAACACACGCCATACCCACCCACCAATATCCTACGCCCAAAAAGCCGCTATCACTTCACACAAAGAACCAGATACCAACAACAACGCGCGCAACCACTACATCAAAAACAAGCCCACCAACTCCAAATTCTGTAACTAGACAAATTATCACCTATGAAGACTCCCCTGAAGAACACATGGACACCACTGCATCAACATCATTATACTCCACACGCTCCGAAATTTCGGAAGAAATAAAATTAAAAATATTCACAGCCAAATCAAATAAGTTAGGAACTACCTTGAAATCAAAAGACAAAAACAACCAAAAAACTAAATCCGATAAGAAAACTAGTAAGAAATGTAAGGTATCTGAGAACATGAATATAATGAGCACAGATGAAGATTTAGACCTATGAAATGATACGTAACTTATCAATAGAAAATTATTTTACTTCTAGTTATCCTTAAAGTTATGGATACCTCAATAATTATAATCACCTACAAATACTCATAAAAAAAAACAACCCTAAAATAATTTCATTCAAGATAGTCACCTTCACTCTACCAATCATATTCCTATCCCAATAAACTACACTCTTTACCACATAAATACCTCAAACAACCCGTACGGTGGGGTAGCTCTCCTAATCCACAACTGTTTGCAACAAGAACAAACCCAAATCCACAATATAAGCTTTGACTCAGTTGCCGTAACAGTACAATCTATACCTTATATAGTTATATACCTCCCAACAAACCTTTCACCCTACAAGAATTACAAGACACTTATAATAATATTAACACTCCTTGCCTAATAACAGGCGATTTCAACAGCTGGCACAAAAGTTACGGATCACAAAATAATAACGCACGAGGAAACCTGTTGTTTAAACTTATAAACCAATCATTGCTAACCACACTCAATAATGGCTCCCCAATCACTTCACCACACACCACACATTTACACATATTGACCTCTCCTTAGCTTCCCCTGAACTATACCTACACGCTAAATGGACAATTGACAATCAACTCGCAGGTAGTGACCACTTCCCGATCTCAATCCAACTTTTTGGAAATGAATCAACTGACTCCTTCTATAAGCAAGCCAAAGTTCAATATTGATAAAGCTAACTGGCACCTCTATCAAAAACATAGCAAACAGTTCTCCAATGACAGACCACTCAGCCATCATGAAGCACAGCGCCCATTTATCCATACCATAATATCAGCCAAACTCATCTTAATAGGTCCCCTGGTGGGAAACCGATCTAAAAATTCTAAAAACCAACAAAACAAGAAAGGAAAGCTAACTTCGGGCGGAGCCGAAGTTGATATACCCTTGCAGTTAAAACTGGATGTATATCGCAAACATCGGATATAGTTGGCCGATCCTTATGATTACATCATAATAAAACCAATTAATTACAATAAAAAATCGAAAAAAAAGTCCCAAGCTTCTATTTTCAAAAATACGAAGGTTGATATTTCTACCAAATACCATTTCCGATCGTTCAGTTATATAGCAGCTATAGGATATAGTCGTCCGATACTTATGAAATTTGGCATGTCACATTATTTTGTCAAAGATATATTCCATATATTTTCCCAAGATATAGTCGATCGATCGTTATGAAATTTGGTAGATCGGATTAACTGACCCAAAATAGAATCTGTACCAAGTTCCAGTTTTCTATCTTTAAAAACACAAAAGTTGGGTCATTTCCGATAGTCGGCCGATCCTTATGAAATTTGGCATGTCGTATTATTTTGCCAAAAGTAGCTGTCTTAAAAAATGCCAAAGTTGGTATTTCTACCAAATACTCAATCGATGATTGTTATACTAAATTCTTGGTTGCCTTTTTTAATATTATTGATATTTATGCCCCTGTGAGGGTACGAAGATCCTATAGGCTTCCCTGCTATACAAAAGGTTTAAAAAACTTAAAGAATAGAAAGGATAAGCATTATAAACGATTTATAAAGACAGTGGAACCTCGAGCAGGAGAGCTGTACCGGCAATTTAAGAGAGAATTTGAATTTCCAATATGTTTCTTTACAATCAGTATATATTCGATGTCGAAGCTAGCCTCCGATCCAATGCTAGTTTTTTGGCGGTTTGTTAACAGCAAAAAGTCAAAATCGGACATACCTTCATCCATATGTTATGATAATTTAGCAGCCGACTTGGATCAGGGAGTTTCTGAACCTTTTGTAAGATACTTTGCCTCTAACTTGGAGCCAAAGGTTCCTTGGAGTGATAATGAAACTCTTCTTAGCATTGAGACTCTCAATGTGAGTAGCATGGACGTATTGGACTGTGACCTAGTTGAAGCCAGAGGACATTTTACCGAGTCGCTCACACCTGACTTAGATGATATCTCCCCATTCTTTCCTAAGAGGAGTATCGCTTCCCTTTCTACTCCCATTCAACTGCTGTTCTCCTTGTCGCTCTCATCTGGTAGATTCTCCTATCACAAAGGTGGCAGTAGGTCTGATGTAACCAACTATCGACGCATAGCCAAAATTTGCAATGTGGCTAAGATACTGGAGTGGATAGTTATTAAAAATTTACATTTCTGGCTCGTAATTTTTTATCACCCAACCACCATGGTTTCTTGCCTGGGAGGTCCACTACAACTAATTTAACGGTTTTCTCTAAGCAAAGCTTTTGAAAACCGATTTCTGGTTGATTCCACTTACACTGACTCCACCAAAGCCTTCGACAAAGTGTGTCATGCTGCCCTTCTGGCCAAATAATATAAATTAGGTATTCATTCATGCCTATTAAGTTGGTTCGACTTATTACTCGACAGTCTTATCTGGCTGACCGACCATGCCACGTTTCTATTGGAGACGCTCTCTCAAGTCCATTTGTCACCTCCTCTGGTCTTTCACAAGGCAGCTCTCCTATTTATTATTTTCATTAATGACATCTCTTTATGCTGTCGTCATTCCTACTTCTAAATGTATGCGGATGACCTTAAAATCTATAAAGCGATTAGTTGCATTAGTGACAGTAACTTGTTATAGGAAGATACACACAGAGTTTAGTCATGGTGCTTCCATAATCCATTAAATATATCAATGTGTCTGTTTACTCGTTACAGTAATAGGTCTCTTGAAATTCACGCGGGTTATTCCATCAATAATTATAGTTTGGCAGCTTAAGAGGAGGTGTTAGATCTTGGTGTCTTATTCGACAGCAAATTTAAATTTTTTACTCACTTTGACTATATTTATCCTAAAGCGTATGCTATGCTGGGCTTTGTTAAGAGGCACCAATTCAAAAGCCTACACACGAGCCTCAGCGTCTACTTTGCATTTGTTCGATCGGGTCTGGAATATGCTTCAATCGTTTGGAATCCGGCTTGTAAAGTTCCAGCAGAATAGATTAACTGACCATAAACATAATCTGTACCAAGTTCCAGCTTTCTATCTTCAAAAACACGAAAGTTGGGTCATTTCCGATCGTTCAGTTATATGGCAGCTATAAGATATAGTCGGCCGATCCTTATGAAATTTGGCACGTCGTAATGTGTTGCCAAAAGTAGCTCTTATGTCAAATTTGAAGTCTCTAACTCTAAAAACTCTAATGTCTAACTCTAAAGTTATACCATTTCCGATCAATCAGTCATATGGCAGCTATAGGATATAGTCGGCCGATCCCGGCCGTTCCGACTTATATACTGCGTGCAAAGGAAAGAGTTTGCAAAATGCAAAGTTTCAAGTCGATAGCTCTAAAACTGAGAGACTAGTTTGCGTAGAAACGGACAGACGGACAGACGGACATGCTCATATCAACTCAGGAGGTGATCCTGATCATGAATATATATACTTTATAGGGTCGGAGATGTCTCCTTCACTGCGTTCCACACTTTTGAGCAAAATTATAATACCTTCTGCAAGGGTAAAAAAAGGAAGAGTATGTACAGCAGACGGAAAACGGTATAACATTGGTATATAACAACCTTCAAAATGATTTTGAGATTTTAATTGTCCCTTTCATATCATAAGACATCACATGTGGAGTTGATTTTTGGAATCAATTCGGAATTTCTATAAACTATCAACCCAATCTTCTAGAGGTGCATGCGGTAGAAATGAGTAGCGACAAACTATCATTACACAGCCACACAAAAAAAAAAAAGTGTCCGGGTTGGGAGATCAGAGTACCCTATCCCCATGTATTTTGGACCGCTGAACACGAATCTGAAGTCCGTTTTGGTCCTGCACGTGTACGTTTCTTCCTAACCTCAAAAAAAGTTTTACATTTTTGGAGGTATGAGACTTTATTTTTAATTTATTGGATTTTCATGAAACTGGGTACCCAGGGGGTTTTGGGGTCGCTGACTACGAATTTGAAGTCAGATTTTCAAAATTCAATATGGCGGATCCAATATGGCGGACGAATTTTTGAACAATTTTTGGATTTTCATGAAACTGGGTACTTAGGGGTTTTTGGGGTCGCTGATTACGAATCTAAAGTCAGATTTCCCAAATTCAATATGGCGGATTCAATATGGCGGACGAATTTTCAAAAATGAAAATCCACGAATTTTTTGAAAATTCGTCCGCCATATTGAATTTTGAAAATCTGACTTCAAATTCGTAATCAGCGAACCCAAAACCCCTGGGTACCCAGTTTCATGAAAATCCAATAAATTAAAAATAAAGTCGCATACCTCCAAAAATGTAAAACTTTTTTTGAGGTTAGGAAGAAACGTACACGTGCAGGACCAAAACGGACTTCAGATTCGTGTTCAGCGGTCCAAAATACATGGGGATAGGGTACTCTGATCTCCCAACCCGGACACTTTTTTTTTTTTGTGTGGCTGTGTAATGATAATCATAATAATGATCCACCAGTAAAACAATTAGGTACATTAATTTTCAATTTATTATGCATTTATGACAATATGAATTTTATGTATTTTTGGAGCAGAGATTCTTTCAATTCTTCCAATTGTTGCTGGTAGCGTTTGCTATCAACGGTTTCACCCGGTTTTAGGAGCTCATACCAAACGATTCCGGCCTGATCCCGGAAAATGCTCAGCATGCCTCTGTGGCCGAAACGGTTTGGCCGAGATTGGGATTGGGCCTGCTGGGATGGGCTAACAATAGGATTTTTTTCATTTTGGGTTTTGAAAATAGATCCACTTTTCACTTCCAGTGACAATGCAATGCCAAAACGAGAATTTTCAAGAGCATTTCGCAAGTCATTGGAAAAACTTTTGGAAAACATTTAAGCAGTGTTCCCAGATGTCAAAAGATGCTTAAAAAATATTTTACCAAAAATTTTCGATCACTTTTGTTACCGATAATTAACAATGAAGTAAAACCCAGTTACATAGGCATAGACCTGGTAAGACTGAAACTTATCAGTAAGAATGACTTATTGAAAATCATTTCTATTGAGTTTCGATATGGGTCGCAAACGAAATTTTGTTCTCCGGAATTTTTTTATTTTCCACGCGGGAAATAATGTTTCCGAGTGCAAAATTTGCAAATAAACGTTAGCTGGCGAGTACGTGTGCAACATGAAGCGGCATATGCAAACTAATCATAAATCGAAGTACGAAGCTGAGATAGCTAACATTCAGGAAGCCGAAGCGGACGAAAAACAAATAAAATTTGCAATAACGATGGGCAAAAATTAAGTGAAGGATGCGTGCATCGATTTGGTGACGCTGGAAAAGCTTCCGTTGGCTATTTTTGATTCGGAGTGCTTCAAAACGCTAACGTCTTAAATATTTTCTGCACTGGATATGTGCGGCTGTTTCATCCAGAAACATAATGGGCATGGTGGAGGAAAAATATAATGACGTTAAAAACATCATAATGGCCAGTCTCACGGACAAAATGCTTAGCATAAAAATGGACACAGCCACCCGGTGCAATCGTGGAATCTTGCGCGTAAATGTGCAATATATTTACAACACTGGTATTACGATAAGGACCTTGGGCCTTATTGAGTTAAAGATGTCGCACACGTCCAGAAACATTTGCTCTGAAATTGAGTCACTGCTGAGCCAATTCGCGATTCAGAAGCAGCAAATATACACCATAACCACGGACAATGGCCGAAATATGGTGAAAGCAGTTGAGCTGCTTAATGATACGGAGACTGCTGACATTGACGAGGACGCCTAGGATGAGGAAGAGCTAATGTTTAATACTAGCATTGGTTCCATCACCTCCGTACGTTGTGCAGCACACACCCTTCAGCTAGCTGTGAAGGATTTCCTGGAAGACTTGGAAGCAGCTGATTTTATTTCTAAAGTGCGAAAGCTTGTGAAGCTGTTAAGGACGCCAACCTACAGGTCTGTTTCATAACATTTTATTTATTAACTTTTATAAATTAACTATTTTTTTATATATATTTAGGCATTTGATAACTGAGGCAGCATAACCGCAGCCTGTAATTGATGTTGCGACTCGATGGAGCTCAACATATAATATGTTGAGTAAACTGCTGGGCTTTGAGACCTTTTGCGAGCGCCACGTCAAAAATTCAATGAAGCTGACTCCGACTGAGTGGTTGGATTTAAAACAATTGGTGGAAGCTTTGGAGCCAGGTTACTTGGCAACATTGCAATTTCAAAGCAGCCAATTATTTATGAGCGACTTCTACAAGCTTTGGATGGAACTCAAGCTCACAGTCGGGGCAAAGCAGACTACTTATAGTAAAGCGTTGAGGCTTGCTATTTAGGCGCGAGAAGAAAGCCTGTTAGCAAATAAAGTCGTTATTTGCAGCCTCTTCCTGGACCCACGCTTACGTCGCATATTGCTGCAACAGCCTGAAAACGCGATGCGCGCGAAAACGGAGCTTAAACAGCTCTTACGCCAACTGTGGCAGTTGAAGGAAAAGGTTAGTAAATTCATTTTATATAAATAATAAACAATAATTAATTCAACATATTTTCAGATTGATACAGATGAAGCCAGCTCAACCTCTAGCTTGTCAGGGACCAATTTGCTTTCGCAAAATTTAAATAATTTTGATTTCGCTTAAAATTATGCTAACCGACCAAAGGTGCAACTTGTCGAGCGAGTCGCTGTCAAAATTATTATTTCTAAAATTAAATAAAAATTATAACAAGAAAGGAAAGCTAACTTCGGGCGGAGCCGAAGTTTATATACCCTTACAGTTAAAACCGGATATGTATCGCAAACATCGGATATAGTTGGGCGATCTTTATGATTACATCATAATAAAACCAATTAACTAAAATAAAAAATCTAAAAAAAAGTCCCAAACTTCTATCTTTAACAATACCAAAGTTGGTATTTCTACCAAAAAACATTTCCGATCGTTCAGTTATATGGCAGCTATAGGATATAGTCGGCCGATCTTAATGAAATTTGGTAGGTTGGATCAACTGACCAAAAATAGAATATGTATTAAATTCCAGCTTTCTATTTTTAAAAACACGAAAGATGGGTCATTTCCGATCGTTCAGTTATATGGCAGCTATAGGATATAGTCGGCTGATCCTTATGAAATTTAACACGTCGTAAAGTTTTGCCAAAGATAGCTTTCATGTCAAATTTGAACTCTCTAACTCTAAAAACACCAAAGTTATACCATTTCCGATCAATCAGTTATATAGCAGCTATAGGATATAGTCGGCCGATCCGGGCCGTTCCGACTTATATACTGCGTGCAAAGGAAAGAAGGGTGTGTGCAAAGTTTCAAGACGATAGCTTTAAAACTGAGAGACTAGTTCGCGTAGAAACGGACAGACAGATAGACGGACAGACAGACGGACAGACGGACCGACGGACAGACGGACATGCTCATATCAACTCAGGAGGTGATCCTCATCATGAATATATATACTTTGTTGGGTCGAAGATGTCTCCTTCACTGCGTTGCACACTTTTGGACAAAATTATAATACCCTCTGCAAGGGTATAAAAATACATAAAATTCATATTGTCATAAATGCATAATAAATTGAAAATTAATGTACCTAATTGTTTTACTGGTTGATCATTATGATAATTATCATTATTATCATTGTTTTGATAATTGTGTATATCTGCTGCTGCTGCTCTGTATGTAAAAGTTGACCTTATATTAAATAATTGCAACAAACACAGGTAAAATACATTTTTTTTTTTGTTGTTGTTGTTGTTGTCAATTATTGCTCTAGGGTCCCTTTATAAAGACATAGGACAATATTGGCAATATCCTCAAAGGATCAAAAGTTATTGCTTGGTGAGTTTTATTTTTGATAAAAAAAATAAAAATCACAAATAATCATTATTTTTGAGTTTTATTTTTTTGTTCAAGCTTAATGATTATTTGTGATTTTTATTTTTTCGATCAAAAATAATTTTTAACCATAGAAGAATAAATATAACAATTAAAAATTAAAAATCAAGGATATTCATAGTGTATCCTTAAAGGATAAAAACGTGCTAGTCAAGCTTGTTCTATGTTGATTGGAAGTGATTGATTTATTCATTTAAAAATAGCGACAATAATCATTATTTACGGTCCCTGGAAATTATATTACCACGCGAATCTTTTTTTAAAATAGAACTGAAAAGTTGTGTTCTCTTTGGACAGTTAACGCTCATTGCAACAATGCGATTATAAATTTGGCTGCTTACGTTTGTTCCGTGTTTAACCATTTGTTTCACTTTATATAAGAAGCTCTCAAATTTAAATGCGCTAAAAGAATCTAATGTATCTCTATATAAAAGAACCTCGTCAGAGAGATGTAGCAAGCAGTGGAAATTATATTATAAAAAAATGGGACTGTAATGAGTGGTCAATAAATCCACAAAGCTGTAAAGCAGTGCTTTGGCACACGCATTTTTCGTAATACAATATTCTGGACTAAGCAGTATACGAATGCCAACGCTTAACTGCAGAAAATGTTCATAACGTGCCTTTGTCAATACATTTCTTAGTACCACTGGACCGGTATACAAAAGAAATTGCCGAAATTCAGTCGCTTTCCATCGCTCTAGTTCAGAAGTATTTCTGGGTTTCCTGTTAAACTCTTTTCCCATGCTATTTTTCAATGATAATAAGTTTTCATTGAGAAGGACTATTTTTTCTGTTGTGAGAGAATAGTCTTGACCTTTTTCTTTTAGCCATGCCACCATCAATGTTTTTACTATACCGAGACAAACTACATGCATATAGTCCAACGCGAATGTGTCAACTATATTTATTGGCAACTCTTCAATTTTTAATGCGCCATTAACCCTTATGTCAATGCCCGGGTACCCGGGTACCCAAATCGTCACAATTTCTTGATTGCTCGGCCCAGGAGAAGAATTTTGGTCCCATGTCTTAGATCATCTTCATTCAACCATTTCTGCATGATATTAACACATTTTGAACGAGAAAAGATTTTTTTTTTAATTTCAAATTGACATTTTAACAAATAGTGTTCTGAGTCACGACCGGGTACCCGGGTACCCATTTCAAAAGCATTGACAATGACGAAGAATGATAAATATTTGAATGTTTAATACTTAATTAATAATAAAGTACTGATGATTAACTATTTAAATAACTGATAATTAGTGAAAAACAATAACAAAGCATTCAAAGTCACAAATAATTTATTCAGCAGGACTTTTGTAACATGATTTACATTCAACTAACGTAATCGCGTGTTGGTCGCAAACAGGCATTTTACATTGCCGGCACGCCTTCCTTGTTTTTCGCCGTCTTTTCAGGTCTTGTTGTAAACAAATGTGGCAACAACCAGCAACTTTTTTCCTTCCTGTTTTATCCAGAGTCGGATGTTCTCTCTGCGTCGTCGGCATGGGCGGCAAAAGCTTTCCGATGATGGACTCAATCGCAAGTTTCGTTGAGTAATGCCTTGTTATTTGCACGTTTTCAGAGCGTTCATGGATACTTGGGAGAGCAAGTTGTTCCCTTAATTGCAATAAAAACATACGTTGGGCGTTCGTCTTTTTTGGCAGCATAGAGTTGATCTCTTTGTAAATCACAAACGTTGCGAGTGCGCTTATATCGAGAACATTGAAAAACATTGCCGTGGGTCACCTATTCGTCCGTCGGTGTGTGGTGTATCTGCCGGCCATCATGTCTAACGTATCAACTCCAGCTTTGTACCGATTAAAGTGCAAAATAATCTCTGGTTTCTTTTGCGCGTTGTCAGCCACGGCCAGGTCCGAGTGCATCGTCGAAAGCAGTATAACTGCTTCATTTTTCTTTGGCACATACGAACAAATCGTCGCATTTTCGTGAAAGCCGAACAGTGTGGATAATTCTGCACGATCCTTTAACGCAGTCATCTCCTTTGGAATGTACGGCTTGTTTTTTCGCAGGGTTCCTACGATGGTCAAGTCCCACGTCAATAGGAGCTTAGTGATCGGCAACGTCGTAAACGGTGCTGCTAATTTTTTGACAACATTTTCACCTTGATTTTTTTCTCTTACATTGCCAGATTTCCCGGTGTAAATAATGCCGTTCAAAGGATATGCATTTTCAGCATCACAAATCCACCACACTTTGATACCATACTTAGACCATGTCAACAAGGACGTCATTTTGAAGACGCTGAGATACACGAAAGATGCTGACGGAGCCACGTTTCACTAATGCCAGATTCGTTTGCTTTTACCATAAACCTGTAGGTTATATATAGAAGGCCGACCGTACACGTTATTCCTCACCGAATATACTATAGTGAATATACTATATACCTGCTCGACCTGTCCCTGCGCGTCAATTTCAATAGGCCTTTTGTAGCGGCAGGTGTTCAAAATTATTTATATTTACACAAAATATTTCGTATAAAATACGTAAAACATTCACAATATATTTGTTTTTCATGAACAAATGAAAAACTATTGCAAAATATTTGCTTTAACATAGTTAAAGCAATGTATCTACGTGTGGGTACCGGGGTACCCGGTCATTGACTACTGTCGGTAAAAATGGTTATTGACATAAGGGTTAATCTTGTGATAGTTTGTGTTTTAGGCTTGAAAATAATTCTATTCTTGTAAGCTTCACCCCGCTTCACCCCTTAACGCAACTGAAATAACCGGAATGACACCAAGCATATACGAACGCGCCGGTGCATCACAAATGAATGCTCTTATTTGCACTTCAAAATTTTCCGATTTATAAGTAAACCCATTTTGAAATAGTTCTTTCATTTCCGAAACGAAGTCTGAAACAAAGTCATCAACGTTTGGAGGCTTGCTATCACCCACAAAAGCACCCGCAACAAGCACTGGGGAAGTATTGTTCACATTAATTAAAATAGGCCACACTTGCTGCTTTGAACTTTTATATAAAGGTAGTCCATCTACATTGACATTAAGCCTTATGGTTTTTTTGGAAATGTATTTTTTTCAAAGAAATCTGTTAAACAATCATTGACACCGTAATGAAAATAACTTCCACTTCCCATCACAACGCTAGGCACTTGCCTTGGAGTTTTTTTAAGGGATCGATAGTCGGCACTTAACTCACAGTCGGCACTTAACTCTTAACGCACGACGTAAAATTTGTAAAAGCCCATTAATGGCAGATCCTGAAATATTAAATAATATTGACCACTTTGCTAACTCTTCCTTTAGTTTTGACGAGAATCCGTTTGACTCGCAATCGTCTACTCTTTTGTACTCCTCATCTTCTGCGCCCGAGCTATCGCTGAAATTTACCCCTTCAGCAATTTCTATGGTGAAAACGGGGTCTGAGAAAATATTATTTGTCAATAAATCACCGCTTGCTTCGATGATTGTTTCATTTCGAACGTTGCTGTTGTCAGTTAACGAAGCTATTATTCTATTCGATTGTTTTTCTACGAGTCTTCGTTTGGACATTTTTAACAATTTGTGTAAACACAAAACAATCAATAAATTTTAAAAACGCACGCACCACGTGGAATCTAAAATTTGCACCGACTGACTTGCATAAAAGAAGAACAAAACGCACAAAAAGAAAAGAAAACAAAACGCACGGAAGATTGCACGAGAAACAGATGAAAAATAGAAGAGCAGCCTCCGACAACGCTCCGAGACGGTGCGACTTTAGGAGCCCTTTTTATTCTTTGCTTCGGAGGGCTCCGCAAACACTCCGAAAAGGTGCTACTTTGGGAGTCTCGTTTCGATCCTTCTTCGGTGAGCTCCGTAATCGCTCCGAAGAGGTGCTACATTGGAAAGATGGAAGCCATTACTTCAAAACCCAGCATTAGCAACAATGTGGATCTCAGCATGGAAGAAGATAGAGTCAGTTCTGATGGAAACGTAGATGCACTACCAGTATCCATTGCCAGCTCTCCTAGCTCCTTTGAAAAATGTGTTACTACATCACCTAGGCTTTCCTGGTTCTCTTCTGGCTCTAACTCGGCTCCAAGTGACTGCACGGCTATTAATAACCTTGCCCCTGTGAATCAGGAAAACTTCACTGAGATGGAGACTTCAGATGCTGACCACATCGAATGTAACACTGTCCACTTTTAAGGCAAACAAAGTCCCGACGCCAGAAATTCTTGGTATGCCCAAAGCCCTGGCAGCGGTGGCACATGGCTGGCTCAATTCTTCGTAACTGTCTCTCAATTGTAACTCTTTGATTACCTAACATAGTAATATATAAAATTTTTTCATTTGAGTTATCTAGGGACGGTGTAAGTTCAACTTCAAATAAGTCAAGTGGTTTATGGCTGCGGCGGTGTTTAATGTTGTTAATGTAACGGACAGTGAAAACCAGATTGTTGATGAGATTACGGATTTGGTCATAAGGTGTAGAGTGGTGAAGCCGACGAATGATTACTCTATACCCGCGATCAGATTTGGATTGGTGAGTGTGGATTTCTTTATTTTCTTTAGTCTCTAGATGATTCATGATTAGATGGTATGTGGTGGAGTTGTTGCACATAACTTTAATACGGTTTCCATTAAGAGCAGTAGTGATAAAATTTTTCTTCATAACTCCTGGAATGGAGTTGAGAGTATCAAGGAGGGGTTGGATAGTAGTAACATTATAAAGGAAAATAGCGGGGATTTTATCCTCTGAATCACGAAGAGATGACAATTTTAGTAGTTTTGCAGCATCCTTGCTGGTGGAGGGTCCGTCGTGGAGAAAGTTAGCCGGGATTTCATATTCAGATTTACGGTTGGTGAGAGAGTTTGGTTCCTTAGCTGAGTTTTTATTCATGGCGGGCATAACATTTGTATTAGTATCCAGTAGAAGATTATCACGAGAGATCTGACCTTTAGAAGTATTCTTAGAAGAGCTTCTGTTATGGTTAGAAGTACCACGCTTGGGGCGCTTGCGCAGGGATAAAGATAGTGGGAATGGTTTTTTCCTCTTGCTGCACATTGTTCCTGGTTTTCCAATAAGCAAGGAGAGCTCCCGGGAGATTTTTGGAGTAGAAGTGGATAGTAATCAAAGAGTTACAATTGAGAGACAGTTACGAAGAATGGAGCCAGCCATGTGCCACTGCTGCCAGCGCTTTGGGCATACCAAAAATTTCTGCCGTCGGGACTTTGTCTGCCTTAAATGTGCAGGCAACCACCCAACTACTGTCTGTACGAGTATAAATTTTGTCAATCAGAAGTGTGCTAACTGTGGTCTTGGCCATGTTGCCAGTTTTAAAGGTTGCTCTGTGTTTAAGGAAGCCAAATACCGAGCTGACGTAGCCATCAGTCGCCCCAGAGACAGTACCAATACTCAACCTAGCTTCTATGACAATCATCAACAACAGCACCACCAACTACCACAGAATCCTCCACAACAGCAACTGGATGTTAATCATGGAAACAGTAAGGATCCACAGTGGACCCCTAGTGGTCATAGGGCAGCTACTTCACCTAACTACCAACCTAAAGTCAATAATGCTAACCCCTTCCATACTAAACCTAATTTGGGAAAAAGGGTCACATTCGATAACCCTTATAATAAGTCAATCCATATTCCGCAAACACGTAACCCTGCTGAAAATCACATTAATAAATTCCAACAAGAGCTTAGTAAAGAACAGCGACTCATACATAAAAAACCTGTTTCTAACCTAAATGATGTTATGCATTCCAGCTCTAATGTTAGTCAATCACTCAAATCTGATGTTAGTCAATCACTGAATAATGTTATGCATTCCAGCTCTAATGTTAGTCAATCACTCAAATCCGAGTGTACTTGCCACCCAAAACAAACTCATGCAGCTCTAACTACTCCAAGTGGCCTTCATTAAAATTCTTGGACCACTCCTTTTCCAGCAAATGATGACCTTCTATTATTAATGAAACAGAGTGTGTCCTCTGTAGGAGATTTGGGTAAGAACCCTCTCCTACACACAGATATTGCTGGCCCCAAGCTGCCTGTAGCTATCACTGACAATTAACCCTCAATGCACACAATTATTCATCACTCAATTGCTTTTTTAAAATAACACTATTTCTCCATTAAGACTTGCATACTGGTAATTATCCCAATAAACCATTTGTTAATAAACTCTGGATATCTTATAATGTGAATCTTTGTAAGTTTTTATAACATTGACCTTCTGTATGCCTATGACTCAATTACAGAATTATGGAATTAATTCCTCATAAAACTGAACGGATCTAACAATGCTACATCTGCTGCCACTAAATTGATTACAAATTACTTATATGAATGTCTTATGAATACTTATGCTGATGATCTATACCTTATTGCTGGCTCTCTTACTTTCTCTGTTTTAATCCATGAAACTCCCATGAACATACAAGGATCTATGCGTGTCGCATACACATGTCAACTATACTCACTCCCTCTCTAAAGACTCGCTCTTTGTACTCGTTTACATCTCTCTAATGCGTAGTTTATTGCTTTCATTAAGCTACAACTCTACTTTTTCATTTTGGCTTTGCCTTCCATTCGCTCGCAAACCTCAACTGAATTCAGCGCAAAAAATTCAAAGTACAATACCAGGGCCGTAGCTAGAGCCTCGGGGGCCCTGGGGCAACAAGTAAAATGGGGCCCCCTATACGGAAGTCTTTTGTCAAATTTTAAACTACGCTTAGGGTTGTCTATGTGTGGAACTTTTGAATTTCCCGCGTGTATAGTGGTCCCGAACACTGTTCGATACCTCGATTGACGCGAATCAGCTGCTCAATTGAGGTGCTAATGACAAACAATAGAATCAGACAATTGTATAATTATTCTGCGTACAATTATATAATTTTTAACTTGCGCGATGAAACGTATCTATCCCAGCGGAGCGAAAAAAGAGAGGCAAAACAAAAGAAAGAGAATGAAGCAAAAAAAATTCCCGGTAAATTCGTTAATTGGTTATCATCCACGTCTGCATCGTCTCTTGATACGGGAACTGTTCAAGGTATGTGAAGGCGTGCAACCGTGCAAACAGTTGCAACGGCGGAAAGATCTTTTTCGAAATTGAAATTGATTAAACATTATTTGAGAAGCTCTAAGGGGTAAGAGCGATTGTATGGATTGGTATTATTATCGATTGAAAATGAGCGAGCAAGAAAGATCGATTTCAGCCAAGCGATCGACGAATTTGCGGCTTGCAAAGCGAGAAAGCGGCGTTTTTAATGGTACTTACATACCAAATGAGATACTGAGATATGTTGAAATAAAGCAAAAACATGATGTTTTGTACATTATCTAAGAAAAATGTAAACAAATTTAGAATTTTTTTATTTTGTTAGACTATTGTGATTCATTTAAAGCACATTCAGAAAGTCCGAAAGCTATGGTAAGGCTTTTTCAGAACTAAAAAAGTGGTCGAAAGGGGCGCCAGCGGGGCCCTGTATATCGGGGGCCCTGGGGCACCGCCCCACCTGCCCCATGCTAGCTACGGCCCTGTACAGTACCATCACGATCTAGAAATGGCTACTTCTATAGGCCAGGAGGCTTTTATTCCGCCAGTTATTGTGTATAATGTCACATCCATGGAAGACATTAGAAGCCTTCTAAGGCTTCGGCCACGCATCGAGCGATGAGCGACTGAGCGATTTTTTCCCGAGCGACGTTAATGAGCGATCGCTTTGATTGAGGTGGCCACGCACTGGGCGACATCACTTGAGATTAATTGTAAAAATGTCTCATTCTAGAGAGGTTCTACGAAATCTGCTTGAAAGCCGTTAAAGTAAATATAGGCAATTAAAAATTATACAAAGGCGTAGGTTTGGCGTTCATCCCATAAATCGATTGCGAAATGAGTATAGAGAGTTTCATCACTTATACAAAAATCTTCGAAACCATCCAGATCGATTTTGGCAATACTTACGCATGTCAATCGATTAATTTGACTTGCTGTTAAGTAAAATTGAAAATGAAATGTATTGAAATGAAATGTAAAATTGAAATGAATAAAATGAAATGTGAAAGTAAACCGAGATCAACAATTTCAGCTCAAGAACGATTGGTTTTATTATTAAGGTATGTTTGTAAGTTGTAAATAAGTTTATTATAATACTAATGCTATACTTATGATGATAATAATTATTATAAATGATATAATGATATAAAATAATGATATAATGATATAAAACAGTGGTGGGCACGAAATCTAACGGTCGGAGCCGCAGCTCGGCCAAACAACAAATTACAACAACCACCACCCACGCGATGGTTCTCGTCGCGTTGTGCGCAAACGGACCCTTAATTGTTGCAAACTCGGGACCGCGGGGTCGGGCCCGCTACCTGCCTCGGAATTTGTGTAGCATTGTTTTTGTAAATCTTCACGGCTCACCGCGAGACTCGATCTTCTGGCCCGATTTGCTGGCGCCAAAAATTACGAATAACGGGGGGAGCCTTGAGAGCCCGAGGAGCCATGGGCTTGCCCACCCCTGATATAAAATAATGATATAATGATATAAAATATACACCTAGTCCTTTTTTTACGAGATCTCTTTTTACGCGATTTCACTTTAAGGGGTTATATACAGTTGTACCGCGCAAAAATATGGAATTTTATCGATTTTTTTTTGACACCATATTTAAATATGGTTAGAAAATATTTAAGAAAAATGTTTTACCGAAGTTGTTTAGTACATGTTTCTGGGTACTTAATTAAATTTTTTCATAAAAAAATATTACATAATAAAAATGTTATAGCCGAATTCCAAGATCGTCTTTTTTCGATGGTGTCTTGCGGTGGACATCATATCCCGAGAACGGTTCATCCGAAATCAAAAATTCAAAAAAGTTTAGTTAGTATATTGTATTGTCTAGTCCGTGAACGAGCGATTTTTAAAAATTTTGATTTAAAAAAAAAATGGCGACGGTTTTAACAAAAAATGTACTTGTTCAAGGTATAAGATTTTCGTTTTTTGTGCTTTTAAAAAGGAGTTTTCAAAAAAATTGAAAATCCCTCGTTCACGGACTAGCTAATAACATAATAAATAAGTGGTCAAAATTTGGTAATGATCGGATTAGTAGTTTTTTAGTAATCGTGTCCACCGCAAAGGTAATTTCCCAAAAAAAAGATTCTGATATAATAGCGTTTAAAGTTTCAAGTTTGTTCAAGTTTTATATGCAGATAGTGCGCTATAAATAGCTACAGCTTCGGTTCTAATACTCCGATCGTTATGAATTTTTGTGAGAGTATTCCCAATAGAATATACTTAAAGAATATGCAATAAAAAAAATCGATTTTTTCATATATCACAACTGTATATAATTCCTTAACGCGGTTATTTTTGCAGTGCAAATTTCTTTTTTTACGCGGATTTTTCACTTTAACGCGATTGCTTTTATTTGCGTTTTTTGCTTGTTTACATATTTGCGCGTAATATTTTTTGAATATAATACGAATATAACGAACTAGAGGTGCTGATTTCGATGATTTAAAAACATCGATAACATCGATGTTTCACTCGATGTTTCTACACCTCTAATTTGAACATACACACACTCGTGTTCTGTATTCTGGCAATTCGGGGATTCCAACTTCCAACAATAATTTATAATAAGGAATTTCAATTTTTGCTAGCTTTACAATGGAAGTTAATTCAGAAAATAATAAAAAACGCAAAGGCATTTCTTTTGAAACAAAAATAAAAGTTTTGGACTATCTAGAGCAGGGAGCTGGCCCAACATATGTGGGAAAGAGGCTTGGACTCAGTGAATCTACAGTGCGAACAATAAAAAAAAAGGGAAATGCAAGTGGAAAATCTGTACTTTCTGGCAAAAATTTAAATGCGAAGAAAACATCATACTCAAGAAATGTTTTTATTGAACAAATGGAAAACTTATTAGCAATTTGGATAGAGGATCTCAAGCAGAAACGAATCCTAGTTGATACTACAACAATAAAACAAAAAGCTCTACGTATTTTTAAGCGATTAACATGGAACCAAGACAACAAAAACGAATTTTCTGCTAGTGGTGGATGGTTTTCGAAGTTTATTGAAAGACATAATTTTCATAATATAAAAACTAAAGGTGAAATTGCTTCAGCTGATAGTAAAGCTGCGCAGGACTATCCACCAAAGTTATTGAAAATTATCCAAGAAGGTGGTTACACGCCAGACCAAGTTTTCAATGCGGACGAAACCGGCCTATTTTGGAAGAGGTTACCAACACGAACATATGCACAGTGGTCCGGCTTGTATGGGAAGAGCGGCCAAAAATACTTCTAGTTGAGGTAGGGATTGGAAACTTGGCACAAAATATTTATATTTTTATTCTAAAATAATATGTTAAAATCAGCCAGATCGGGCAACTATATCATATAGCTGCCATATAACTGATTGATCCGAAATGGTATAACTTTGGTGTTTTTAGAGTCACAGAGTTGTCAAATTTGACATGAGTGCTATTTTTGGCAAAACATTACGACCTACCAAATTTCATAAAGATCAGCCGACTATATCCTATAGCTGCCATATAAATGTTTGATCGGAAATGACCCAACTTTTGTGCTTTTTAAGATAGATAGTTGAAACTTCGTACAGATTCTATTTTTGGTCAGTGATCCAACCTACCAAATTTCATAAGGATCGGCCGACTATATCTTATAGCTGTCATATAACTGAATGATCGGAAATGGTTTTGGTAGAAATAACAACTTCGGTGTTCTTGAAGATAGAAGTTTGGGACTTTTTTAGATTTTTGTATTGAAAAAGATTGGTTATATTACGATATTTTCAAAGGGATCGGCGAAAAAAATCTGATTCTTGCGATATATATCCGGTTTTTTCAAATTAAGGTTAGGTTACCTTTTTGTATTTTGCAAGCCGCACGGCACCTTACGGCACCTAAACTAAACTTTCTTATATTCTTAAAATGCTTAAGAATATTATACAAAAAGATTTTTGAATGCCAACGAGTGCCATCACAACTAAAACTCTAACCAAACACAGAGAAGAAAAACTAAGAACGTTCACAATTATGTACTAAATACAACAGTGATTTACACAAAACCCAACAAATACCATATATACTTTTTATTGAAAAAAGAAAGTTAATACCTTTCTTTACAATATTAAAACCTTCCATGGCACAAACACTTGTTTAAAAAATGTTTAATAAGCTTTTTGCGGAGAGCTTCACTTGCACGTTGCTTACGCTGCAATTCACAATGAATATCATGCTATCACTTTCGATGCTATTCTTGAAGCGGACAGACAGATCAAAACAAAAATATGAATTATTTCAAATAGGTAGACCAATTATAAATAAGAATTGGTACATTTAAAGTCAAAATTTGGACTTTGGTTTTTTTTTTTGGCCTACGGGCTGGACCACTGTGATATGTGTCGAAAACCCAAAAATCATTAGGTGGCTTTAAAGCTGCAAAGGATTGTATAACGTTTTTATTATGTAGCAATGCTTCTGGTGACCGCATGATTAAACCGCTGTTAGTAAACAAAAGTCTCAGGCCACGAGCACTAAAGGGCAAAGCTTTACAAAATTTACGTATTCACTGGATGGCCAATAAAAAAGCCTGGGTAACTGGAAAAATATTTCAAGAATGGTTTGCTAAATGCTTTGTACCAGAAGTTAAAAGATATTTGGAGGAGAAGAAACAGCTCTTTTAATAATTGACAATGCACCAGGCCATCCGTTGATTGAACATCCTAATGTGAATATCATTTTCCTCCCGCCGAATACTACATAAATTATCCAACCGATGGATCAAGGAATTATTGCGACTTTTAAAATGTACTACCTCAAAAAAACTTTTTTTTTTTTTTTTTTTTTTTTTTACCGGTCTTTTAGAATTTGGAAATGGCTTGTGCATCAATAAGAGCATCAGCTAGCATTCCTGTATTCATCATAAAGCTTAGAGGCCCAGACGACCGAGGGGCGCTCAAGAAACGATTTGTTAGAATATATTAAGTTATTTGTTAATTATTAAGCTAAGAGGAGTTAGTAAGGAAATTTAAAATTCTATATTTTAAGTTAGAGGGACAGGAAAGAGATGTAATAGAGTAGAGACCATTGTAGTTCGAACATAATACCCTAAAAGGGTCGTGCAGTGCATATGTCGAACTACAACGGCTAACTTATCAGTGCATTATGGAAAAACAGGAGAAAAATCCTGAATTGGACTTCGCCGATGCTTGGAAAAGTTTTTCTATCAAGGATTGCATCTTATACGCGTCAAAAGCAATTTCTGAAATAAGTCAACATACGTTAAACGCATGCTGGAAATCTCTTTGGCCAGAATGTGTTAAAAGTTGTTTGTCCGTGACAAGCAATTCAACTAATCATTCAGATATCATTGATTTAGCACGCACCGCGGGTGGAGAAATTCTTGCAGATATGACGAGAGAAGATATAGACGAGATTCTTCTAGACCGAGAGCTCGATGATGACGATTTGTTTGAAATAGCTACGGAAGTAATCGAATCGGGAAATGGCAGCTACACTGAGATAGACGAGCATCCAATTAAAGCAGAGACGATTAAGCAAGGTCTTAAACTTGCAGCAGAATTTGAAAATTATTTTGTAGCAAATGATACTGATGCCGAACGTGTACGAATTTTTCAAAAAGAATTGAGTCTCTGCATGTTAAGATATAAAGAACTACATCGGAATTTATTGGGTCCAAAAAAAAGCATTCAAACAAAATTAACTGAATTTATGGTGCAAAGTAAGTCGGATCAATCAGAGCATCAATCCATAGTTCTTACTATTGATTCTGATACAAATTCTAATGATATCCCATCAAAATAAGCGGCAAAGAATAATTTCCACTTCGGATAATGACAGTGATTAAACAGCATTCAACGATTTTTTCAATGAATCTACCTATGTTTTTTGGTTTTCTTCTCTTTTATATATGGTTTCTGTTTTGTATTTTTATACCCTTGCAGAGGATATTATAATTTTGTTCAAAAGTGTGCAACGCAGTGAAGGAGACATCTCCGACCCTATAAAGTATATATATTCTTGATCAGGATCACCTCCTGAGTTGATATGAGCATGTCCGTCTGTCCGTCTGTCCGTCTGTCTGTCTGTCTGTCTGTCCGTTTCTACGCGAACTAGTCTCTCAGTTTTAAAGCTATCGACTTAAAACTTTGCACACACCCTTCTTTCTTTCGCAGTATATAAGTCGGAACGACCTTGATCGGCCGACTATATCCTATAGCTGCCATATAACTGATTGATCGGAAATGGTATAACTTTGGTGTTTTTAGAGTTAGAAAGTTCTAATTTAACATGAGAGCTATTTTTGGCAAAACAATACGACGTGCCAAATTTCATAAGGATCGGCCGACTATATCTTATAGCTGTCATATAACTGAACGATCGGAAATGACCCAACTTTCGTGTTTTTGAAGATAGAATGCTGGAATTTAATACAGATTCTATTTTTGGTCAGTTGATCCAACCTACCAAATTTCATAAGGATCGGCCGACTATATCCTATAGCTGCCATATAACTGAAAGATCGGAATTGACCCAACTTTTGTGTTTTTCAAGATAGAAAGCTGGAACTTGGTACAGATTCTATTTTTGGTCAGTTGATTCAACCTACCAAATTTCATAAGGATCGGCCAACTAAATCCGATGGTTGCGATATATATCCGGTTTTAACTGCAAGGGTATATCAACTTCGGCTTCGCCCGAAGTTAGCTTTCCTTTCTTGTTTATTTTGTTATGAATGAATAAATCATAAGTCTGAAATTTGAAACTTATTTGTATTGTTTTTGATTTTTTTGCGCGTATATTTTGTTATACGCGATATTTTTTATATACGGAACCAATTCGTTAGTTTATATTGGAAAACTAACCATTTTACGCGATTAGTGGCAGAACCAACAATCGCGTAAAAAGGACTAGGTGTATATGTAAGTAGTAGCACTAACCATACAGCATATAGACAACCCATTTCATACAACGAAAATGGACGCGAAAATTTCTTGCGACAGGCCCCAGCTGGCCCCAGAGCAGTGCTGCCAACTTAGCTTTTTTCACGTCAAATCTAGCTTTTTTCAAAGTCTAAATGCGGGAAAAATTTGGGAATTGCGGGAAGCGGGAATTCTGGATTTTTTTTAAAACGCAGTTGGCTTTTTTCCGCTTTTTCTAAATTTAAGAAAAAAAATAAATACAAAAAATAACAATTACAATTACACGCGGTAACACCTACCAGTGGTGTATATATGTAAGTGGCAACATATCATATGTTCTTGTCGATATTTGCCAATACTACCATCGCTATTGTACGTGAAACTACCATCACAAAGTAAAAAGTGCGCGTAAGTGGTGATTTACACAAATTTACACAATGCACTATGGGCGATTAGTTGATTTTGGCGGCATAAAGTCCACACATAGAGCTAGGAGCTTAATTTTTTTTTTTAAGGTTTCTAATATTTTAGTTTGTTTTTGGATTTTTTTTTTTTTAGTCAATTTGACCACGCCCTTATTTTCCGCCCCTTTATAGCCCCGGCACTTGTACAAAAATTTAAATTTTTATTATAAAGCAAATCATAAAAATAGAAAAAATAATATTTTACCATGTTTTAACAATATTCTAAACTTAAAAAAACAAAAAGTTAATAACCTTCTTCATCTAAAACAAAAGAATTCTCATGTTTGTCATCGCTTTCGTTGTCTGATTCGGTGTCTTCATCATTAAAAAAATTGCATGAACTCAGCTCTGATGTTGGAAGTTCAAGTGCATTTTTCTTTTAAAGGAACAAAAAAGAGCAAAAAACATGATTACTACAATAAACTAGACACTTTCGTTAGTAACTTGCCATTTTTAGTTGGATGTTTTGATATGCACTTTTCAAGAAATACTTCACCGAACACAATTAAAATTGTTAGATTTTTGCTAAAAATACAATCAACAATAACACTGGGAATTAAAAACACCACGAACATTTATACACATTTATCGTAAATAAAAGATTCTAAATACCTTGAGCTTTGCTATCCATATTGAACTTATTAATTTAAACGAAGCCAATAATAATTTAGGCACTTTCAACAGCATGAAATTTTTCGTGCCAATTTATATAATTGCGAGCATCAACAGATCATCTGGTTTTGAAGGGCTGCCACAAAAAGAGAGTTGCTACACGATAAAAAAAAAAATTGTTTTTCAGCTAACTGAATTGTTTACTATTAATAAAAAAAACATTTCCTTAATATTTCACCATAAATTTTATGACTTTATGCCGCCCATTATGAAAAATCGCCCATAGTGCAATGCCAAAAGACCATAAGCAAAGTGCAAATGCTATCGTTGCAGCCAGCTTAGCCTGGTAAAATCCAAGCTAAGAAACTCAATGAGCGTAAGCACGACTAACAGCATTCTTAGCATAAGGTAATATTTTATTGTAAGTAAAAAGATAAATACAATTTTTATATCTTTTATTTTAATATACAGATATGGTTTACGAAGACTGGGAAAATGGTGCTATGACTACGAAGTTCCATTAAATTATCTTCGCATGATCGGAACAAACTTATCTTATGATAGCGAAACTAATGATAGTCGCAATGAATTGGACGACTTGTAAAATATTTTATAAATTACATAATTAAAGAAGATTAAAAACAAAATAAATTTTTGCGATTTTTTTGCGCTTTTTTCTTAATATTTTTAGCTTTTTTTTGTTTCTCTCTAGTTAAAAACAGCTTTTTTTTTAATCAAAAGATGGCAGCACTGCCCCAGAGCGCATTTCTTACGCTCTCTTACGCTCATCGTTCGTTCATCTTACGCTCATTCTCGCATTAAATGTTTTCTGTTTCTCAGTCTCTAAACGGAGCGCGATGAAGAAGGTTGGCCTGCGCTTCGGTTGATCTTCGTACGTATGCGTGTCACACATTCACATACATGGGTGTATGTGTGCGTGCGATTTCGTTTCGAAGCCAGCTCACAAAATTTTGATTTTTCTTACTTTTCAGGCTTGCTACCCCAACCAAATTCGGGTATTCGTTATTTGATGAAATGACGAAAGAAATTATATTTTTTTTTTATATTATATTTTTCATTATTTCAGCATACATTTTAAATTTATTTAGGAATAAGATTAAGTGTTAGTAGTAAAACGTTTTCTGTATATATATTTTTACGAATCATTAAAAATAAATATACTGAGAAAGTGTCAGAGTATATTTCAGCCGGAGTCACTTAAAACGCCGATTGCTTTTAAGTTTTTGTTGTTCTGCAAGAGGCTTGTGCATGCCTACTCTAACGATCAGCTAAAACAGCTAATGGAATTGTTTACCTTTTTTGTTTACAATTTTTCAGGCACTTGTTATTAATTTGGGTTATTGTGAGATTTAATTAAATTATTGTCGTTAATTTAATAATTTCCTTATATATTTTGGAACTTTAAAAAAGTCACCGCTCGAAGTTGTTACAGATATACAGTGCCCACAACATTTATTCGTACACCTTTCATTTTCTTAAAAATATGAATTTATTTGCTAAGTATTTGCTACTAGTCCAAAATTTTAAATGCACACTGTTTGATATGTTTGTTATGTACATGTTTTGCAAAAAAAAACAATTCTTTTTGTGCATACACAAAGAGTGTTGCCTAAAAAACAAAAAATGGAGCGCAAATAGCGCACACAAATTATTCGTACATTTTCTTCTTTTGTTGCTTTTTCGCAATTATAACGGTAATACGCTTTTTTCTTTTGATTGATTTTCGTGACTTTTGAGTAGAATGGACCACTTGTGCATTTGTTGTCAGTTTGGTGCTTGTTTAGAGGACAATTTTATTGGCTGCAATTAAAATGGGACGAAGTGCTGATTTACCAGTAGAATTACGCAAAGTAATTTTGAATTTGCATTTAAAAAACAAGTCTCTTCGCGAAATTGGTGAAACAATTGGCAGATCGCACTCCACTGTGCAAAGTGTAATAAAAAACTACTTAAATACTGGTCAATTGGCCTCAAAGCACCAAAACGCTGGAAGGGCAAAAATATTAACTCCACGTGAGGAACGCAAAGTAGTAGCTGAAGTGGTCCAAAACCCAAAAACTACAAGTACAATGCTATGTCAAAGCTTGCAAGAAGATGTACAAAAAAAAGTTTGCTCTCAAACGGTGCGCAATTGCCTGCATAATGCTGGCTATCATGGTAGAGTGGCACGCCGCAAGCCATACATTTCGGACATAAATAAGAAAAAACGATTAGACTTTGCCAAACGCTACAAAGATGAACCAGATTCTTTTTGGGAAAACATAATATTTAGCGACGAATCAAAATTTAACATATTTCGTGCAGATGGGCCTTCGAAAGTCTGGCGGAAGGTGAATGAAGAGATGAATGAAAAGAATCTTATTCCAACAGTTAAGCACGGAGGCGGAAATACGATGGTTTGGGGGTGTATGGCAGCATCAGGACCTGGTCAGATGGTGTTCATCACTGATAAAATGAACAAACACATGTATTTGGACATTTTAAAAAATAATTTATATCCAAGTGCCGCAAAACTTGGGCTAGATCAGCAAAAGTTTTTGTTTCAACAAGATAATGACCCGAAACATGCTTCATATCTTGTACAAGAGTGGCTTATTTACCACTGCAAGCAGTTAAAAACCCCACCGCAGTCACCGGATTTGAATCAATAGAACACCTCTGGGATTTATTAGAGCGCAGGATCAGAAAACACCCAATAACATCAAAGGCCACTCTCGAAACAGCCATACGAACTGAGTGGGACAAAATATCGGTTGATGACACCAAACGTTTGGTCAAAAGTATGCGTCGACGTTTAGAAGCAGTCATTAAGGCCAAAGGTGGTCCTACAAAATATTAAAAAAAGATTTGCGTCCGTTTTTTTTAACACAATTCTTATTATTTTGTTACTGTACGAATAATTTGTTTGCGTAAAAAAGTGCCTTTTTTTTTGTTTTTGAACATTTTTTATATGTTTTGGAAATGAATTAAATACTTTTTTTGTTTATCTGCATTGGAAAAATACTTCTCTTCATTGTTCAATAAAGTTTTGTTTTAGTTACACTAATATAAACCAAGTTTCAGATGCTTGAAGTTAAAAATATGGGGTGTACGAATAAATGTTGTGGGCACTGTACAGGTGGCGAGCACATGTGGATACATGTTTGTCACTTCTGACTTCAAGCTGTTGTAAAATCCGTAAAAATGAATAAATCTCTTTTATTTTTTTTCTTGTAATCTTTATTAATATCTACTAGATATAAAAGGAACTAATATTTAAATAATAAGTTGCTTATATGTGTATTATTTTTTTATTTGAAAAAAGTCAATGTATCCACTTATGCACGTTTTGGTTTTTCCATGGTTCTAACATTTTTTTTGAATGCTAACTTTTTATAAATGGGGGAGTCCCAAAAATTCAAATGTTATTAACATGTTACATTGTCTTAAACACTGTTAAACTATTTAAACTATCATCATCTTTTGTGCACATACATAGTACGATATTTCTCTAATTTCGTTAAAATGAGAAAAATTTCACCAAGCTTGGAAAATAAAATTGTGGAAATGACTAGTGAGAGCAAGTCAGCTCGGGAAATTGCCAAGGCACTGGGTATTTGTCACCGAACTGTCCTCCAAGTCAGAAAACGACGCAAGGTTACCGCGCCTGATCCGCCTAAATCGCGACCACGCCTCCTAACGGATAGGGATGCACGAGCTATGGAGCACCACATGACCGTTAAGAAGAAGACAACCCCCAAGGAAGCTGCTGCTGCCATAAACAAGACCGTAAGTGAGTGGACAGCACGCAGAGCTCTTCAAAGAATCGGTCTGACATCGTCAGTTAAACAGAAGAAACCAGCTCTCTCCAAAAATGTTGCAGCACGTCTTAAATTCTGCAAGGAACACAAGTCCTGGACCGTTTTCCGTTAAAACCGTTTTCAACCGTTTTCCGTTAAACGTTTAAAATAAACCGTTTTCAGTCCGATGGTAAGGAGTACTACTGGCACCGGCCCCACGAAAAATTAAAAAAACATCAGGTTAAGAAAACCATGAAGCATGGTGGCCCGTTGTGGTCAGTGGCAAACAGTGGCCCGTTGGTGAAAATCGATGGGATAATGAAGAAGGAAGACTATCTTCGTATTTTGGAGACCAATCTTCATGAATATATAGAAAAATGTGCTTATCCCATTGAGGAAATAACTTTTCAACAAGATGGAGACCCCAAACACACGGCTAAAATCGTGAAGAATTGGCTAGGTCATCAAAGTTTTAAACTTATGCAGTGGCCAGCTCAGAGTCCGGATCTTAATCCCATTGAAAATCTATGGGCTCTGCTAAAGAAACGGCTGGCAAAGTATGAGAGTCCACCAAAATGATTTGATGAACTTTGGGCCAGGATACAAGCGGAATGGAAAAGTATTCCAAATGAAATGTTGCAGAAATTGGTCGAGAGTATGCCCAAACGTATTAAAATGGTAATTAAGGCAAAGGGTCTTTGGACCAAATATTAAAATTTGAATAAAAACTAAAAAAAAGCCAAAACGTGCATAAGTGGATACATTGACTTAAAAAAAATAAAATAATAAAAAAAAAAATACACATATAAGAAACTTATTATTTAAATATTAGTTCCTTTTATATCTAGTAGATATTAATAAAGATTACAAGAAAAAAAAAATTAAAGAGATTTATTCATTTTTACGGATTTTACAACAGCACATGTGCTCGCCACTGTATACATATCTGTAACAAATTCGAGCGGTGACTTTTTTAAAGTTCCAAAATATATAAGGAAATTATTAAATTAACGACAATAATTTAATTAAATCTCACAATAACCCAAATTAATAACAAGTGCCTGAAAAATTGTAAACAAAAAAGGTAAACAATTCCATTAGCTGTTTTAGCTGATCGTTAGAGTAGGCATGCACAAGCCTCTTGCAGAACAACAAAAACTTAAAAGCAATCGGCGTTTTAAGTGACTCCGGCTGAAATATACTCTGACACTTTCTCAGTATATTTATTTTTAATGATTCGTAAAAATATATATACAGAAAACATTTTACTACTAACACTTAATCTTATTCCTAAATAAATTAAAAACGTATGCTGAAATAATAAAAAATATAATATAAAAATAATATAATTTCTTTCGTCATTTCATCAAATAACGAATACCCGAATTTGGTTAGGGTAGCAAGCCTGAAAAGTAAGAAAAATCAAAATTTTGTGCGCTGGCTTCGAAACGAAATCGCACGCACACATACACCCGTGTATGTGAATGTGTGACACGCATACATACGAAGATCAACCGAAGCGCAGGCCAACCTTCTTCATCGCGCTCCGTTTAGAGACTGAGAAACAGAAAACATTTAATGCGAGAATGAGCGTAAGATGAACGAACGATGAGCGTAAGAGAGCGTAAGAAATCCGCTCTGGGGCCTGTCGCAAGCAGTGTTGCCATTTTAGCTATTTTATTGCTAGATCTAGCTACTTTGAAACTGCGAAAGCTATAAGATTTTGAAAAATGCTATTAGCTAGAAATGTAGCATTTTTTTTAATGTTTTGGCTACCTTTGGCACTTTAAAAATAGTACCGAAAGAAATAGGTAAATAGGTACCGACACTGGAGCAGTCAATACATTCGCATCGTTAGCACACTTTGCACTCAAAATTTGGAGTCTTCCTTGGTCGAACGCAGAGGTAGAACGCGCATTTAGCCAAGTGCAGATAGTAAAAAATAAAATGAGAAATAGAATGCATTTGAAAACTTTAAATGCTATTTTAGCCATAAGGTAGGCTACATTAATAACTAAAATTCTAAAATTTATACTAATAAAATGAATGTTCATTTACAGATATGGACTCAAAAGAAGTGGGATGTGTTGTTTAAAATAACAAAAACAATTTAAAAATAACATACAAAACTTAGCTATTTTTTTTTTAGCATATTAATATTATTTTTTAGCTATTTCTAGCATTTTTTTTCTATCAATTTAGCTATTTGAGTCCATGAAATTCTGGCAACTCTGGTCGCAAGAAATTTTCGCGTCCATTTTCGTTGTATGAAATGGGTTGTCTATATGCTGTATGGTTAGTGGTAGTAGTTAATTGTAATATTTATTCCTTATTGTTAAGCTTAGCAATAATTATATTTTGAATATCATTTCTAACCTCCAACTTTTCTATGTCCGTAAATTTTTGAAAAAAAAAAAGCAAAAGTGATTTAAAAAATAACAAATCTTCATTTTGGTTTTCTTCCTCTAATTTTTGTTTTTTTCCGATTTGAGTTTTCATCATTTCCAGTCGCTCTTTTTCTATTTCCAAAAATTCTGTTTCCAAATTCATTTTTCTTTTTCTGGGCGTCGATTTCCCTACTGTACTTGTAGATGACATCACAGACATATTAGACATACATCAAGACATCAGCTCCAAGTATGGCCATTTGGTTTGAACAGGTTGAGCTTCGGATCCCGATGGTAGGCGTGGTAGTTTTTGCAACGTCCTTCTGTATGTGCCCTTTAAATTTTTCCATTTGGCCTTTGCTGCGGCTCCTAAAAATTTGACTTTGATGTATTTTGTTCATAAAAATTATTTTTCATTAATAATTTTATTTTATTTTACATTAGTTTTATTTTGTTAAGCACATATTTTTATTTTTAGGTACCTTGCTACAGGTCATTCATTTCGTGACTTGGCAATTGCTTTTCGATTGGGAAGAAGCACTGTTAGCAAAATTATAAGCGAAACAAGCATTATAATTTGGAAATCACTGGTTAATGAATATATGCCAACACCAACAACTGATATACTTCAAAAAGTTACGGAAGATTATTATAGGCGTTGGAAGTTTCCAAACTGTCTGGGTAGCATTGACGGAAAACATTGCTAAATTAAGTGCCCAGCTCATACTGGATCACATTATTTCAATTATTTGCATTATTTTTCAATTGTTTTGCAAGGAGTGGCTGATGCTGAGAAAAAATTTATAACAATTGAAGTGGGTGGGAAAGCAAAGCGATGGTGGGACATTTTGTGGTTCCACATTGTTTAGATTGCTGGAAGCAGGGAAATTCAATGTTCCACCACCACAAGCACTACCAGGCTCAAATATCATTTTGCCAAACTTTTTTATTGGAGATGAAGTCTACCACTGAAAAATTATTTGATGAGACCATATCCTCGAAAGAAGTTAAATGCAAAAACTGAAAAGTACAATGAAAAATGATCGATCGCCAGGAAATGCATTGAATGTGCTCTTGGTATTTTAACAAAGAAATGGCGAATTTTACAAAAAGATATTGAGACAAAACCTTGCACAGCAATTCACATTATAAAATGTGCTTGCATTCTAAATAATTATGTAAGAGAACGTGAAGGGGACAGTGATCTGGACTACATAAATACGACAGCAGAATTTAATAACGGAATAGTTTCTTCAAGAAATGTGGATATTCTTGAAGAACCGTCACATTGCAATAGAAGCAGTCAGTCAGCCATGAATGTTAGAAATTCTTTAACTGATTTTTTTGGGATTTCCGAAATTAAGTTATTTGATGAAATTACTTTCAATTTAAATAAATATATACATTCATATACACATATTAATTATAACTTTACTTACAGTGTTTTTGTTTATTATACAGAAAGTTAAATAAAAGCTTACCTGTGCAGTTACAAATAACTCCTACTTCGTTCCATTGCGGAAGTTTTAATTACCGATAACATTTTTATTTTTGTACTCTTTATGAAAGTCGTTCCACAAAACGGTTCGGCTTTGAACAGCCGAAATTAAAACTTCGGCGCATATTTTCGACATTTCTTGCACTTCGTCGCTCAGCGATGCACTAAAAATTAAAACCAATTCTAGCGCTGAGCGACGTCGCTCTGTCGCTCAAGAACTTCGCTCGTCGCTCAGCGCCTGCGTGGCCACTCCAATGCTGTCTCATAAGCTTTAATATTTTACGTCGCTTGAGAGAGCGTCGCTCAGTTGCTCAGTCGCTCATCGCTTGATCCGTGGCCGAAGCCTAAGTCCTCGTCCCCCTGTGAATCGGCAGCACGCAATCATTCGCCTAAACCGTGACAGAATCAAAGTAAGCTCTACTCTACAGTGCCGGCCTACAGGCCATTCTTTTCATTCTTTCACCACACAAACAATAATCGTCGATTCATAATCCGGGGGCTTCGCCACGACACCTCCATCTCTCACATCCAAAGAGAGTTTGAAAAATTTAATTTTACTATCTGCTTCATCAAGAACCTGAAATCCTATCAAAACCGCACACCAATGGATATTTTCGTTATTGCGCTGATGCCTTTCGACATGGAACGGATTAACACCTTTCTCGGTATCAACAAACTTGGAAATAGGCGCATCTCTATCGAACGCTAGTGGCAGCGTGATGAACCTAATATGTGCCATCGATGCCAAAGATTTGGGCATACCAAAAACTACTGCCTCCACGACTACGCGTGCCTGAAGCCAGGCATCGCTATTTGGCTAATCGTCTGCTGCCCTTTCTGAATGACTTCCAAGGACCCACTAACTCCTCGCCTCGTCGTTGCGACTCCAACCTACACTCTCATTGATCTCTGTCGCCACCAACAACGTCTCGTCGTGCGATTGAGTCATCAACGTCACCTCGCTGTATGCCCTTAGCACACACTGGCTCGTCGCCCCAGTGCCGCGACTCCGGCTCATCGACTAGTCAATCCATATCACCACCAACAACATCAAGCCGAGAGCTTAAATCGTCAAAGTCATCTCGCTGGGTACAAATATTTGCCCAAGCAGGCTCCAGCTACTCCCTGTGGTGTGGAGCTGCAAAGCTGCAAAACCAGCTCATCTCCTCGCCGAGCCCTGTCTTCACCTACAACATCAAGTCGTATGCTTGAATGGCTACTCCTCGCCCCAGCGCCGTGATTCCAGTTCACCTTTCCGCCAATCACAGTCTCCATCAACTAAATCTCGCCGTGCACTTGAATTATCCAAACCACTTCGCCGAACGCCCTCGACAGCCAAGCCTGACTCCAGCTGCTCCTTACCACAGCGTCATGTCTCCAGTCCATCCTCTTGTCTACCTGAGTCTCCACCTAGGACATCCTGCCGAGCGCTTAAGCTGTTAAAACCTTCTCGCCGGACGCCTGCGTCGGCCCAACTTGATTCCAACTACTCCTCTGATGACGCTTTTGTATACCAGATTGAAGGTTTTAATAATTCGGCCATGTCCTTTGGAGCATCTACCTCTGAAGATTCATCAATGGAAGAGGACCTACTCGGCGCTGTCCAGCGCAGTAACCGTACCATCAAAAAACTGTCTAGGAAATCTGGTCAAGACATTCAACTTGGATCCACTTTAACTTTGTTTATAATCTTTCTTAAAAACATAAATATATATTCAATACATTATATAAATTACTCCTTAAAACAATATTTTGATTTATTCAATGGTTCATTTTGCAATAGTTGTGCATTCCTCATCTGCATGCCTTGGTGGAATCATCTGAATCAGCAGTTGCGTTTTTCCCGGGCTGTTGTGCTGCTTATAAATTATAATCAAGGAAAAAGTATGTCTCTTTTGATGTTTCCATTATCCGCCACAACTTCTACACTTACGACTTAATTCAGGTTTACGCCCACAGTGCTGCTTAAATCCAATAACCCTCTGAAAAAATAGATGTCTTGCTGCTATTACTATTATTGACCGCACGCTCCCACATTTATGCAGCCAAATCTAACTCGAATCCACGTACTCACTAATTTAGAAAAATTCTAAACCCGTAAAACTTCTAAATCTGGTAGATATGTTATGAATCAAACCATACGTGACCTACACAATATTAAATCTGTTGTCGAAGTTTACACTAAATTCAGCGGCAGACTTGCAGCCTCGTCAGTTTCTCATCAAAATGTAGAGGCTAGATGTATCCTATGTGATCTTTTCATTCTTAATAGGCTTGAATAGGCCAAGATTCAAATAAAACAAAATGACAAACACTCTTCCACTGCGGCAGCTACTCCCACAACAATAACAACCGTTCTCTACTTTTCATCATCTTCCTACTTTATTATATTTTGAGAAACAATAGTTTGACTTAAAAAAGGGAAAACAGTCTTAAAACAAAACAAGCTGCTGAAGTCTGAGATGAAAATGAACATCTTTAGCTGGAACGGAATCCTTTAATGCATCCCCCGATGTTCTAGTTAATACCTTATCCCGAAGGCTTCATAGTGGTGCTGCTACGCGCTGGGAAACGGCGCAGAAAATCAGGAATCGGCCAGAATGCATTCGGCGCTTGATCGTGACTCCACTGTCTCCGGGTGTGGTTCCGCCACCTGCTCCTGAGCAGCAACTTGTTTATGGGTCAGCCAGATTGAAACTGCAAATTGTAAACGAGTTAGATCATTATCATGACTCTGATTAATCTAGGGAGGACATAATTACCATACCTTCTTCCAATAACTCGAATACTGTTGTTTCCCAGATTCCATTTATAATTGACCACTTTCTTCTGGTGATCACCTGCTATTTAATCTGTCTATAGTGGCTATCTGGAACACTAACCAATAATCATCCCGTGCGATGTCGACAGATTTAAAAACAGTGGTCCAATTTCGTCGTGCACAACTGACCCTGGTTAATTCTCATCTTTCACTAATTAAATAAGGAGCGGATTAGTTTAAGCTTATTTTCCTGCTACTATTATGAATTCTTATTTGAATCACAACCACATCACCTTTTTTAATCCTCCATATGAATTCTGTAATGAATCTTCTTGGTTGACTTTTATCATACAACGAAAATGGACGCAAAAATTTCTTGCGACAGACCCCTGGGGTGGTGGTGCCAGATTTTGAGAGATAAAATAAGCTAGATTGAAGAAAAAAATAAGCTGGAATAAGCTAAAAATTAAAAAAAAAAAGCTAAAAATAAGCTAACCATGAAAAACATTAAAGTAGTTGATTTTTTTACTTTTATTAATAGGATAATTGATATGATATTTATGTAACTATTATAGTAAAGAAATAATTTCATCAACTTCATCGTTAGACTCCATATATTTGGCGGATGATTGAACCAAAGCGAGGTATTTCGTTGGTAGTTGGTAGTCATGGCAACATTTGCCATGACGTCGCGTCCATATCTATAACATTAAAAAAAAATACTTAGTATATTTTAAATAATTTAAAATTTCAAAAACAAACCTTATTCTTAATATTGCGTTCAAGCTTTTTAAACACATTTTGTTGCGAAACTTTGACTGAATACCCTCTCAACCGCAGCATTCGACCATGGCAGTGAAAGTATATGCAAAGCAAATAACGCCAGTTGCTCGAAAGCTTTGTTTTGGCCAGCATCCTTGTACATCAAAACTTCTGACCAAAACTCTATTGTCTGTTCCTTTTTTTCCCAATTAATTAGATGGATTTTTCCAAATTGGGAAACGATTTCATCAATATTTTCATATTTGAAATGTTCCAACAACGAAATAATTTTATCTGGCGTTTTATTTGCATGTAGCATATTGCCAACGGCAAAAAATATCCATTTTTTGTAAAACTTCAATATTATGAGGAAGTCTGAAATTACGCTGCAGGTTAATACATATCATTTTATTAAAATCCAATTAAACCTTACCTCTCCCTTAGTTGAATAATTAAAGCCTTGATGAAGTTTTTACAATCTTCTCTTATTTTATATTTTTCACCAAAATACTTTTCGTCTTTGATTTCCTTCTCAAAGGCATACGCCATATATAAGTCGTTAACTGCATAATCTTCCAAATCGTCTTTCAAAATATCAATATTAGCATCGGGAGGAATTATGAGGTTGCCTAGCTCATTGATTGCCAATATTATTTCATTAAGAAGTTTCGACGAATCGACCTTCTCGCTTTGAAACAATTTGTTCAAAACTTGCATATTTTTTAAAATCGTCTTTAAAAATATAAAATAAAGCCTATTTTTGTCATCTTCAAATAGCATATTCAAAATTTTAGCTTTGTGACAACTTTCATTTGTAGAGGCTAAGGCAAAGTGTAACTTTAATTCCTCCCACTGACTCTCGATTCGAGATACTGCACTTTCGATGGATAGCCATCTAGTGTCGCTAACCTTGGGAATTTTTAAGGGTGCCTAATAACACAAACAAAATTCAAAATAAATATCCAAAAATACATAACAATAAAAAATCCAAACCTGTTAGTCTACTTACAAAAAGTTGAGACGAGCATGAAAACTAAATTTTAATACATACATTACACATATTTTTGGACGAACACTTCGATTGACAATGAAACTAAACACAATCATATATACCTGCCCATTATTTAAACTCTCATAAACTTTTTTATACATCATTTGTCTGTAAGAGCTTTTCGCAAACCAAGAGTAGGTGTCGGCTATATTATTCCAATTGTTCTGGAAAATTTTTCTTCGTGGATTGGTTTACAGCCAATTGAATTGAGTGGCACACACATTTTATTAATATTAGGGAAGGCACACTCTTTTTCAACTCTGTGTAAACGCTTTGTTTACCGCCAGTCATTACGCTAGCATTATCAGTGCCGATTCCTATTAGGCTCAATATATCTAGTTTTAAATTACTAAGTTCCATTTTTACAGCCTCTGCAATTGTTTTAGCATCGCCGGACTGAATGGGAACCAAACTTAAAAATGTCGTAATCATACTTTGGCTATTTAAACTGTAATAGATTATGACGATGCCTAAAGATTAAAAAAGATTTAAACATTTATATATAATTACGGCCCACATAAACGAAGTTCGTTTAACGAACACAAATGTTTATAACTTATTTTATACTTACCCAACAACTTTGTCACACTTATGTCAGTGGACTCATCCAACAACCTCCTGCTCCTCTGTTTTTGTGGGCTGTCTACCAAAATGTATTGTGTGATTTTGTGCTACGCTTGCAATGCACGCAATATGTTTTTTAGCTTGAGCATGCTGCCGTAAATCAAATAACTTGGCCCCAATTGTTACCTTACAAAAGCAGCAGTACGCTCTTGTGGAGTCAGTTGGCACTTTGCGTAGCCACTGCTTAAACTCTTCGAAATTTAACCACGAATCGCGGAAATTTTGTTTATAAGACACTTTCGGCATGTTTCTAAAACGACTCCAACAAACGCAAAACAAACATGTGCAAAATTTCAGTGTGACCGAAACTTGCTAACGATCGTTATACCGTTATATTCAAATACCAACAAAAAATAAGACTTTTGTCCAAAATATCGATAAAAATTAGCAAAAATTATAATACAATCGAAAAACAAAACATGTTTTGTTATAAATTTTTAATAGCTAAAATTAGCTAAATGAAATTCGAAATAAGCCAGAATTTAAGCTATATGCATTTCAAGTATTTTTCAAGCTATTTCATTTTAAAATATGCTAAATCTAGCTTAAAATAAGCTAAAATGGCAACAACGGACCCCAGCAGGCCCCAGAGAGAATTTCTTACGCTCTCTTACGCTCATCGTTCGTTCATCTTACGCTCATATTCATCATACAATTGAGTTTAATTGTATCATGCTCATATTCTCATAGAATGCTTTCTGTTTCTCAGTCGCTGAAAGGAGCGCGACGAAGAAGGTTGGTCTGCGATTGGATTGTTCTTTGTATGCATGCGTGTCACACATTCACATAAACGGGGGCATGTGTGCGTGCGATTTCGTTACGAAGCCAGCGCACACAAATTTTGATTTTTCTAACTTTTCAGGCTGTCTACCCTAACAAAATTCGTGTATTCGTAAAATTCGTTATTGGTTGAAATGACGAAAGAAATAATATTATTTGTTATGTCATATTTTTTTATATTTTAGTAGACATTTTAAATTTATTTAGGAATAAGATTAGGTGTTAGCAGTGAAATGTTTTGTATATATGTACATATTTCTACGAATCATTGAAAACAATATACTGAGAACGGAACAGGGTATATTTCAGTCGACATCACTTAAAACGCCGATGGATTTTAAGTTTTTGTTGCTCTGCATGTGATTTTTTTCGTTATATCCGAAAGGTATTTAGCTTTCATGATCTGAAAGCATTTTTTAAATTATTAAATTTCTTATGTTAAAGTGATCACTAAAGTGATGGCACACTTAGAACTTTAAACTTTAAATGTTATTTTCAGGATTAGACATCAATTTAGGGATTTCATTTTTTTTGGTTTAGTTAAATAAAGGATTTTTTATTTGGAAGGCACTAAAAGTTTTTCATTTTCTCTAATATTATATATAAGTCGGAATATACATATATACATATGCAATATACATATAAGTCGGAACGGCCCGGATCGGTCGACTATATCCTATAGCTGCCATATAACTGATAAATCGGAAATGGTATAACTTTGACGTTTTTAAAGTTAGAGAGTTCAAATTCGACATGAGAGCATTTTGGCAAAACATGCCAAATTTCGTAAGGATCGGCCGACTATATCCTATAGCTGCCATATAACTGAACGATCGGAAATGACCCAACTTTTGTGTTTTTGAAGATAGAAGTTTGGGACATTTTTAGGTTTTGTATTATAATAAATTGGGTTATATTATCATATTCTTATAAGGATCGGCCAAGTATATCCGATGTTTGCGATATATATCCGGTTTTTACTGCAAGGGTATATAAACTTCGGCTCCGCCCGAAGTTAGCTTTCCTTTCTTGTTTTATATTGTTAATGGTTAATGGTTGCGACCAAATTTGTGTAAATGCTGACCGTAATGGCAGAGAGAGACGACGAAGCGCATAAATAGATACATACAGTAGCGAGCAAAATTCAGTGTATGTTCACGACTCAGACTTTCGTCACCCATAAATTCATATTCACACAACCAAATCCAAATTTTTTTTGTTTTCTATTAATTATTTAATTATTAATAAATTCTAAGCAAAAACAATGATGATAAAGATGAATTCGAGGAGACATAAATTAAAAACGAAAAACACCCACATAAACTCAATTTTGCACGTTTCAAAGAGTTTTAATTTCCAAAATAATATTAACATTTTGTCCAAAGAAATTTATTTGAGATGACTTCCTGTACGCGGCCAGGCATGTTATCTACCAAAATTTCTCTTATATCTTTAGGAAAGCGTATCCATTCAGCTACAACACGCTCCCAAAGGTTGCCCCTGTTTGATGGACCTGTTTCGTACTGCCTGAGCCGTCTTTTCATGATTGACCAACGATTTTCAATCGGATTGAGGTCGGGACTTTGTTCCGGGGTTTCATTTAATTTCTAAGGTTCCCTTCCAAACCATTCCTTAACAATTTTCGAAGAGTGCTTCGGATCCCCATCTTATTGAAAAACCATTTATTTTTCGGAACAAGCGCATTATTCAATAAAAAATGTCTGAAATGAGAAGGAACAAGCTCCTAACACTAAAGGATTCTTATTTGGCTATCATCAAGAATGTTAGCGAATGGACTGCTAGAAAAACGCTGCGACACATCGGATATATTGCAAGTGTGAAAAAAAAACAAACCTGCATTATCCGATAAAAATATTATAGCGCGATTGAAATTTGCAAGGACACACAAAAATTGGACCGTTGACGATTGAACGTGTTATCTGGTCTGAAGAGTCTAAATTTTACCCTTTTCAGTCTGACAGAAAGCAATATTGCTGGCGTAGACCCGGAGATCGAATCCAAAGACACCATGTAAAAGAAACTGTAAAACATGGGGGTGGTGGTATTATGGTTTGGCGATGCTTCATATGGTGGCATGTTGGCCCTCTACAATTAGTAGAAGGTATTAGAAAGAGGACTACCTAAAAAACTTGCAGACCAATCTTCCCAATTTTATTTAAAATTTCCCAACTGCAGGTATTCCCAACGGCGGTATTGGCCCAGCTGAGGAACAATTGAGAAAGGCCCTGCAGCTCCAAAAAAAGAGATTTTAAAAACTCAAGCAGCCTAAAAGTAATGAAAGAACAAACCCCGTTATAAAAAAAAAATTTTTAACTAAATAAAAACTGTAATTGCAATTGTACATGTTTTTTAAATTATAATGGCAGGCCCCTCCATGGGGTCCAATGTAAGTACTTACTTCACCGACCTCTTCATGGGGTCCGATGTAAGCACTTATTTTACCGGCCGTTCCATGGGGTCTAATGTAAGTAGTTTTTTTAAAGACCCTAATATGATGCACTATTTCACTAGTTCGTGGGTAATCGAGGCGGTGCCGATTGACCCTATTTGCGGACATTTCATACAAAAATGGAAATTAAAAAATAAATATTATTTTTATTAATTTTTTCAAAAATATAACAAACAAGAAAGGAAAGCTAACTTCGGGCGTAGCCGAAGTTTATATACCCTTGCAGTTAAAACCGGACATATATCTCAAACATCGGATATAGTTGGCCGATTCTTATGGGAAAAGGAATATATAATCCAATTTATTACAATACAAAATCTAAAAAAAGTCCCAAACTTCTATTTTCAAAAATACGAAAGTTGATATTTCTAACAAATACCATTTCCGATCGTTCAGTTATATGGCAGCTATAGGATACAGTCGGCCGATCCTAATGAAATTTGGTAGGTCGTATTATTTTGCCAAAAAAAGCTTAGGTCGAGTATAGTATAAAACCATGTTTGAAATTTTTCCTACACCCACAAATCTTGATTTATTTTCGAAAAAACGGTTTTTCGAAAGTGTTTTGCTCTTAAAAATTCCTGAACGCGCAATTTTAGGCCGATGTTGTTAAATGTTGTAGCTATTGAAAAAAAAAATACATCTTCAATTTATTTAAACAGAAAGGATACAAATTTTACAAAAGAAACTAACTTTTTTGAATTTTTGTCACGTTTTTCAAACTTTGACGCCATTTTTTCGGTACTACTTCCAAGAAATGGTATCATTCTTAACACATATTAATATTATCTCATTAATCCTGAATAAAACAAGACCAAATTCGAGCGCACCGTAACAGTATGTAAGTACCAGTATGTAAGTTAACAGAAAGATAGAAACTCAATGGAAGATTATTCTTGTCAGTCTTATTTTTATTGATTTATTTTTTCATTTTTAGCATTTTTAAACATTGATAAAAGTTTTGTATGCAATTGAATTCAAGTCGTTTCAATCCTGCAGTTAAATACAAAGTGAAGTCAAAGCTTTCAAACCTAATCAGATGAGCCAAAAAAAGCGGGCGCATTTACAGAATTTCAAGATCAAAGCAAAATGCCGAATAACCGTTGATTTTTTCCCGTTACTTTTTTCTTGCAAATAATGAGTAAATGAATGAAGAATAAAATTAAAAATTAAATAGAACAAAAAAAACCAATTGGAACAAAGATACCTCAGGGAAATAAGTACATACAAGTCAGCACAGAAATTATTCGGACACCCGTTAACATAAACTTTTTTTTATTAATAACTCAAAAAATAAACAATTTACCGAAAATATTTTTTTCATAATACTTGTAGAGATTCCTGAAATATATTTGAAAAACAAAATTCTTAGTTTTTAACTTTTTTCTTGCTTAAATCTACCATAAAAAAGAAACAATCAGGTTTTCACGGCAAAAAAATTATTCGGACAGTTTTGTTTTTATTAAGAACTACAGTTGTTTTTTTAATATTTATTGAGTTTTTAGTATTTAGTTTGGCATCAATGACTGCCTGCAATCGTCGACCCATGCTTTTTATTAAATTGGATATTTCAGTGGGACTGATGTTGTCCCATTCAGTCTACAAAGCGTTTTTTAAGCTTTCCTTGGAGGAAATGTTGTGCTTCCTTATTCTTTTTTCAAGAATATCCCAAACATGTTCTATGGGGTTTAAATCTGGTGACTGGGGAGGTGTTTTAAGCTGTTTGCAGTGGTAAATGAGCCATTCCTGCACTAAAAATGAGGCGTGCTTTGGATCGTTGTCTTGTTGGAACAAGAATGTTGATGGATCAAGGCCAAGTTTTTCAACGCTGGGTATTAAATTTTCGGTCAAAATTCTTTTGTACATCACCTTGTCCATTTTGTCGTCGATAAACACCATTCTACCAGCCCCACTTGCAGCTACACACCCCCAAACCATGACATTCCCTCCTCCATGCTTCACAGTGGGTATTAAGTTTTTCTCCTTCATGGCTTCATTGGGTTTTCTCCATACTCTAGCAGGGCCATCATGTCCAAAAATGTTGTATTTGGATTCGTCACTAAACACAACATTCTCCCAAAAAGAAAAGGGTTTATTTAGATGCAGTTTTGCAAACTCTAATCTCTTTTTTTTGTTTATATTCGATATGAGTGGTTTTCGTCTAGCAACTCGGCTACGTAATCCTGCATTGTGCAAGTAGTTGCGGACAGTTTGGGACGAAATTTTTTTATTAGTGGCTTCCTCTAAATTTTTCCGAAGCACTTGAGATGTTGTTTTGGGATTTTGAAGGACAGTTGAGTACATTTTGCGTTCCTCGCGAGGTGTTAATGCCTTTGGTCGACCAGCCTTCCTGTGATTCGCTGACAATTCACCGGTATTTACGTAATTTTTAATCACACTGTGTACGGTCGAAGGTGATTTATCAATAATCCTACCGATTTCACGGAAACTACGCTTTTCTAAGTGTAGTTTAAGGATAGTTTTACGCAAATCTAATGATAAATCTTGACCGCGTCCCATTTTGTTCAATCTCCTCCAAAAACGAAGCGAAAGTAAAGCATAGCATAAAAAAACGCACGTATTTTTCTAGATCGAAGTATTTCTAAGTAAATTTCAAAAAAAACGCCGATAACCGTTGCATTCACAAAGAGAACAGATAATCTTAAAGGCGTACGAATAATTTTTTTTGCCGCATTTTAAGCCCTTGTTTTGCTTTTATTTTTATATTTATGTACAAAATAAAAATAATTAAATTTTTATTTAATAATATGTTTTGAAAAATCAGTTTTTAATAGAAAAATATAAAAACACTGCCAAAAATTTATTTTTTTCCCAGAAATAAGCCTTTAGTATAAGTATATTTCAGTGTCCGAGTAATTTCTTTGCTGACTGTATGTATGTGTACAAAAATATTATTGACTTAATTTTTACTTATTATCATTGCGCATTTAATCTTGGTATGCAATTATGTGCAGTTGCAATCTATTTATAGAATGCTTCTACGAAATTTGTTTTCGGTCATCATTCTTAGTACCGTTATCACTTTATTCTGTGGCGCCAGAAGGTTTTCTTAGGAAATAAGTATATATAAGTATACAAAAATAAACTAGCGTGGTTTGAATGAAGAGTGGAAGTCTTTTGGTCAGCAAATTAGTCCGGAATTGATTTTTTTAAGAGAAGAGCTTACAGTATGTCAAGTAATTGTTTGCAAAATAAAAAAAGGCACCAAAATGTATTTTAAAGTAAATAATTAATGGTTTCACATTGCTTTTTTTACATTTTTTTTTTATTTATTATGTTCTTAGAACTATTAACTATAATTAGAGATCAAAAACAAACTTAAAAATTCAATTCCTCTATAAAAAAAACAACAAAACTAAAAATAGTCAAAATTTACTGTGTCAAATAATTGTTTGCAAAATGCAAACTCAACTTCGAATGACGACAAAAAAGCTAAGAGGAAAAAGTTGCGGAAGAAAATTCTTGGTATTTTCAAATTCCGAGTATTGGCCTATTGCTTAGAGCATCGGGTTGCAGCGTTTGGAGTCGTCTTACAGCTTAATATTCGATTTTCAAAATGCCTGGAGAACGCACGTGCGATAATATTATTCAATTGGTTTATTTTCACCATGGAACTGGAAAATCCGCCAAAGAAATTTCGGAATTACTTAAAATTAAGTTGCGCACCGTTTATAATATTATAAATCGGGCTAATAAAGAGAATCGATTGGCATTAAACACATCAAACGGCAGGCCACCAAAACTCTCAAGACGGGATGAATCAAAAATACTGCGGATAGTTGCCGAAAATCCTCGAACCAGCCTAAGACAGGTGGTGGGATCCATTCACAAGGATTGTGCCAAAAAAGTGTCGCACGAGACTGTTCGAAAAGTTCTCAACAAGCAGAAATACTCATCCAGAGTAGCTCGACAGAAGCCTTTGCTATCGGCAGTTAATGTTGATAAGCGGCTAAAATTTGCAATTGACCATGTTACCAAGCCAACACAGTATTGGGACGACGTTATTTTTTGCGACGAGACAAAAATAATGCTCTACTATAACGACGGTCCATCAAAAGTCTGGCGGAAACCAAATACAGCGCTCGAAAGTAAGAATATAATTCCCACTGTGAAGTTTGGCAAACTCTCAGTCAACTTATGGGGAAGTATATCTTCAAAGGGAGTCGGAGAGCTGCGGATTTTCACCGAAAATATGAACAATTATAATTATATATAAATTGTACCAAGACAATGACCCAAAACACAAATCACTTTTGTGCAGGACCTGGGCTTTGTACAACTGCACCAAAGTTATAGATGCTCCTGCCCAGAGCCCTGATTTGAATCCCATCGAAAATTTGTGGGCATACCTAAAAAAGAAGGTGGCAAAAAGAGGCCCAACCAATAGAAACTCATTAATAACAAGAAAGGAAAGCTAACTTCGGGCGGAGCCGAAGTTTATATACCCTTGCAGTTAAAACCGGATATATATCGCAAACATCGGATATAGTTGGCCGATCCTTATGATTACATCATAATAAAACCAATTAATTACAATAAAAAATCTAAAAAAAAGTTCCAAGTTTCTATCTTCAAAAATACGAAAGTTGATATTCCTACCAAATACCATTTCCGATCGTTCAGTTACATGGCAGCTATAGGATATAGTCGGCCGATCCCAATGAAATTTCGTAGATCGGATTAACTGACCAAAAATATAATCTGTACCAAGTTCCAGCTTTCTATCTTCAAAAACACGAAAGTTGGGTCATTTCCGATCGTTCAGTTATATGGCAGCTATAGGATATAGTCGGCCGATCCTTATGAAATTTGGCATGACGTAATGTTTTGCCAAAAATAGCTCTCATGTCAAATTGGAACTCTCTAACTCTAAAAACACAAAAGTTATACCATTTCCGATCAATCAGTTATATGGCAGCTATAGGATATAGTCGGCCGATCCGGGCCGTTCCGACTTATATACTGCGTGCAAAGGAAAGAAGGGTGTGTGCAAAGTCTCAAGACGATAGCTTTAAAACTGAGAGACTAGTTCGCGTAGAAACAGACAGACAGACGGACAGACGGACATGCTCATATCAACTCAGGAGGTGATCCTGATCAAGAATATATATACTTTATAGGGTCGGAGATGTCTCCTTCACTGCGTTGCACACTTTTGACCAAAATTATAATACCCTCTGCAAGGGTATAAAAATAATTTCAGAAGAATGGAACAAAATTCCCAGTAATTACGATTTAAATAAATTAATTGGATCAGTGCCGAGACGATTACAATGTGTAATTGATGCCAAAGGTGGACACACTAAGTATAAGGTTGTCAAATATCTCCCTTCCGCTTTTTTGCTCTTTATTCAATGCTTTATAAAAAGTGTTACAGTGATCCGATTTAGTTGAAATATGCGCCGTTTTGTTCGATAATCCGTTTCCATCTAGACGGCAACTTCATAATACCTCCCTCGTAGAAGCCCCCCTCCTTATTTGCGAAGAACTCGGACAGCCACTTTTCACAAGCCTCTTTTGAGTTCAACTTTACACCACCAAGGGCGTTCGTCATGGACAGGAACAGGTGGTAATCACTTGGCGCTATGTCCGGGCTATATGGTGGATGCGATAAAACCTCCCATCCGAGCTCCCGTAGCTTCTGACGAGTCATCAACGAAGTGTGTGGTCTGGCGTTGTCCTGGTGGAACACTACACCCTTCCTGTTGGCCAATTCTGGACGCTTCTGGTCGATCGCCTGCTTCAAGCGGTCCAATTGTTCGCAGTAGATGGTAGAATTAAGCGTCTGGCCATATGGGAGCAGCTCATAGTGGATGATTCCCTTCCAATCCCACCAAACACACAGCAAAACCTTCCTGGCCGTCAATCCCGGCTTGGCCACTGTTTGGGACGATTCACCGGCCTTCGACCACGACCGTTTTCGTTTGATATTGTCGTATGTGATCCATTTTTCGTCGCCAGTCACCATCCGCTTCAAGAATGGGTCGAGTTCGTTCCGTTTCCGCAGCATATCGCAGGCGTTGATTCGGTCCACAAGGTTTTTTTGCGTCAAATCATGCGGCACCCAAACATCAAGCTTTTTTTTGTATCCAGCCTTCTGCAGATGGTTTAAAATGGTTTGGTGACTAACTCCCATCTCCTGGGCGATGTCACGAGAAGCCACATGCCGGTCTAACTCGATGTATTCCATGATTTGATCGGTATTTGTCGTCACAGGTCTTCCGCCGGCTGGCTTATCCATGGTGTCGTTTTCACCGGCTCTGAATCGTCGAAACCATTCCTCCGCGGTTCGAAGTGATAGAGTACCATCCCCCAAAACCCCATTAATCTCACGGAACGTTTCTCTAGCGGATTTGCCTTTAACGAAGGAAAACTTTAAAATAGCGCGAATTTCGGCGTTAGTGAACTCCATGTTTACACGTCTATAACTGGTGAACGCAATATCCAAACTAATCATGCATAGCGTCGTTTTGTAGGTTATGTCAAGACCTTTTAAATTATGTATAGTGTTGCCAGATACGAGCTCTGTAGCGCTTTGTACATAGCCGCGAAATTCAAAAGACAAAAAGGCGGAAGGGAGATATTTGACAACCTTATATTAGTTTTTTAAGTTTTGTTTATGTTATTCTAGGCTAAGATTTGAAGTTAACTTTGCATTTTGCAAACAATTAATTGACACTGTGAATTCTGAGTATTTTTAGTTTTGTTGTTTTTTTTTTATAGAGGAATTGAATTTTTAAGTTTGTTTTTGATCTCTAATTACAGTTAATAGTTCTAAGAACATTATAAATAAAAAAAAATGTAAAAAAAGCAATGTGAAACCATTAATTATTTACTTTAAAATACATTTTGGTGCCTTTTTTTATTTTGCAAACAATTACTTGACATACTGTATTTGCAAACCAACAAATGTAAGTTGATTGGTGTTTGTGTGAAAAATGTAAATATAATTACGGTTTTAACTTAGCATGCCACGTGGAGACCATTTGTCAGCCGAAGAACGCGGAATAATAACAGCAATGAATGAAAACGGATGTAAAATTTCCGAAATAGCTGCTAGAGTTTCTCGACACCGACATACCATTAGAAACTTTTTAAAAAACCCGAAAAAATATGGTACAATAAAACGCTCTGGCAGACCTAGTAGCATCGACCCTAGGTGCAAACGCGAAATTCCGCGCCTAGCTGTAAACAAACAAATGTCGTGCAACGAGATTAACCGTCATTTACATCTTAATGTCACTAGGAGACGGGTCCATCAACTTTTAGTTAAAAATAATAACATTAAATATTGCACCCGAGTGCCTGTACCTAAGCTGCTACCACGCCATCTAAGCGCACGATTATCCTTCGCGGAAAAATACAAATTTTGGACAAAGGAATTGCGCGAAGTAATTTTTTCGGACGAAAAAAAGTTTAATTTAGATGGTCCAGATGGGTGTCAGAAGTATTGGCGCGACATAAGGCAACCAAGGCAAACCCGGCATAAGCGAAACCATGGCGGAGGCTCCTTGATGGTTTGGGCTGTTTTCGGGTATGCGGGAAGGTCTCCAATTTGTTGTCTCCTACAAGAACAAATGCGGAGATATATACTCAATTGTTGGACGATGTCCTTGTCGAGTTCGCTGGGAACCTTTACGGGGATAATTGGACTTTCCAGCAAGACAACGCACCAATCCACACTGCACGAATTTTTCGTCAAGAAAAATTCCACTTTTAGAGTGGCCAGCCATAAGCCCCGACTTAAATCCTATTGAGGATCTCTGGGGCATCCTTTCGGCCAGAGTTTATAAAAATGGCCGACAATTTGACACCATCAAACAACTGAAAGACGCTCTGGTTGCTGAATGGGATCAAATTAATGATAATGTTCTGAAAGGATTGGTGGATTCTATGCCGGATCGCCTTAACAAAGTTATAATAGCAAAAGGAAAGCATACATATAAACTATTAAAATAACTTAAAAGATAAAAAATACTTACATAGATATTGATATTATAGTAATTACTGAAAATTTATATATACTTATTTTCTATGAACTATTATTAATTAATTCAGTTCTTTAATAAGTTTAAGAAAATAAAAGGTTTGTTATTATTATTTTTATTTTTACATAGGAGTACTACATACCCCAATAAAAATTGGATTGATTTGTTTTGTTTAAATCGTTTTTTTGTTAAAAATATCAATGTACATTATTATTATTATGATTATTATTATTATTATTATTATTTCCCTGAGGTATAGTGAAAAATGTAAGAACGATTTTTCAAACCTATTCAGTTGAACGGCACTGTATGAGCATGTCCGTCTGTCTTTTTCTACGCAAACTAGTCTCTCAGTTTTAAAGCTATCGACTTGAAACTTTGCACACACCCTTCTTTCCTTTGCACGCAGTATATAAAACGGAACGGCCCGGATTGGCCGACTATATCCTATAGCTGCCATATAACTGATTGATCGGAAATGGTATAACTTTGGTGTTTTTAGAGTTAGAGAGTTAAAATTTTACATGACACATGGCAAATTTCATAAGGATCGGCCGACTATATCCTATAGCTGCCATATAACTGAACGATCGGAAGTGACGCAACTTTTGTGTTTTTGAAGATAGAAAGCTGGAACTTGGTACAGATTATATATTTTGTTTGTTAATCCGATCTACCAAATTTCATAACGATCGGTCGACTATATTTTATAGCTGACATATAACTGAATGATCGGAAATGGTTTTTGGTAGAAATACCAACTTTGCTATTTTTGAAGATAGAAGCTTGGGACTTTTTTTTAGATATTTTATTGTAATTAATTGGTTTTATTATGATATTCCCATAAGGATCGGCCAACTGCATCCGATGATTGCGATATATATCCGGTTTCAACTGCAAGGGTATATCAACTTCGGCTCCGTCCAAAGTAAGCTTTCGTTTCTTGTTTAGTTTTTTTTCAGCCAGCGTTTATGGAGTAAAATTGTTTTAAATCGATGAAATTAATATACATTTTAATTTAATTTTAAAATTTAATTTTGTTTTATTCGGAAATAAAAATTATACTTCAATATTCGATGGAATTAACAAAAATGTAGGCAAACAAAAAAATTGTTTTTAACTATTCCAAGGTAACAAAAATTTTGAAAATTATTTTTTAATAGCTTAGTATTTAACGTATTCAAAAATAATTTTGTTATGGTTCTTTATTATTTAGTTGGTCTTCCTTGAGTTTTTAATACGGCCTTTATTCTTGATGGCATAAAATCTACCAAGTGTTCGTTAGTTTTTTTAATTATGTCTTTATTACAGACACTTTCCAATGTTAAATTAAATTCTCTAATTTTTTGGTATAGGACAACGATATTGAGTCGGATAGAAATCAGGACTACTGCCTAAACAGTCTAATGTTGATATTCGATTTTTCTGCAAATAATTTATTACCTAAATTTAAAAAAAAAATACTAGAAATTTAAAACTTTAATTATTGTTTAAACAAATCCTTAAAGAAGTAAAAAAAATGCATCCCTTTTTTTTTTTCAAAAAATTACGTTTCGCCAATCATGTACAGTCCAAGATTCGTGAATTTTGACCCACTGCAGCCTTTTCTGGAGCATTTTTGAGGTCAAGACTGGTTTTTCGCTGTTCGCCTCCTCAATGTTCCATCGAACGGTTCGAGTGAAAAACTTACTTCTTACATGTTTTGCTGACTTGAAACGATCAGTCATGCCTAATCGTGAAAGGATTCGATCCTTGTGGTAGTTGGCCTTCTTTTTCTTTCCTGATCCTGGGAAATGCTTTAGAGTTCTGGTTTTCTCAAAATTTTGTAGGAAATCCTCGAAAGAAGGCTCAATAAGTCCAACGTTAGAGCTTATTCCTCGGAAGCTTAAGATTTTCGATTGTAAGGCCAATAAGGGCCCCTTGAAAATTTTCAGTAATATTCGACATACAGTCACGGACTAAAGTGATGGCACACTTGAAATTTTTTACTTTAGTTGCTATTTTTAGGCTTGTTCTGCATTTTAAACATTTTTTTCATACTTTGTTAAATAAAGGTTTTTTTATTCAAAAGGCACTTTTAATTTTTTATTATTCTTATCACTATTTAATTTAATTTTAATTTTAAATGAAAAGGAACTTTTTTCGTAACACAAGTTGTCGGGTCAAGCAGCAGCACGGCGTTTATTGTTTATGTTTAAATAATGTTTAGTGTAATTATTAGTGTAATGTTAATTTATTAGGCTTAGTTTGTACAAAGGCTTTGTTGATCGCAAGCCGACTCTCGCTCGGCCGCTCGACTCAACAAGCTTTCCATAGAGAGTTTTAGCTCGGCAATGTCTAAGTCGAGACGCCCTCTCCACTTTCGAGAGCTTTAGCTCGAGGTGACTTGTCGGGCCGCCCTCTCTCTGTATTTACTTTCGTTCCTGCATGCACCATAAGCTGGTCTATCTGCGGATCATCCAGTTTCATCTGCATGCAGCAATAACCATTTGTAACGTTTTAAAATTAACAAATTCGTCTTTTTATACCCTTGCAGAGGGTATTATAATTTTGTCCAAAAGTGTGCAACGCAGTGAAGGAGACATCTCCGACCCTATAAAGTATATATATTCTTGATCAGGATCACCTCCTGAGTTGATATGAGCATGTCCGTCTGTCCGTCTGTCTGTTTCTACGCGAACTAGTCTCTCAGTTTTAAAGCTATCGACTTGAAACTTTGCACACACCCTTCTTTCCTTTGCACGCAGTATATAAGTCGGAACGACCGGGATCGGCCGACTATATCCTATAGATGCCATATAACTGATTGATCGGAAATGGTATAACTTCGGTGTTATTAGAGTTAGAGAGTTAAAATTTGACATGAGTGCTATTTTTGGCAAAACATTACGACATGCCAAATTTCATAAGGATCGGCCGACTACATCCTATAGCTGCCATATAACTGAACGATCGGAAATGACCCAACTTTCGTGTTTTTGAAGATCTGGAATTTCTGGATCTGAGCTGGAATTTAATACAGATTCTATTTTTGGTCAGTTGATCCAACCTACCAAATTTCATAAGGTTCGGCCGACTATATCCTATAGCTGCCATATAACTGAACTTTTTAATGTTTCTTTCCAATTCCTCCCATAGGTGCTCGATGGGGTTAAGATCAGGTGATTGTGGGGGATGTGGAAGAACATGTGCGGTGTTATACGTGAGCCACATACGTACATCTGTGGCGGAATGCTTTGGGTCGTTGTCGTGCATGAAAGTAAACGAATCTGGCATTTGAAGGTTTGAGGCACTTTTTTTTAGATTTTCTCTCAATATATTAAATTAATAAACCTTATCCATTATGCCTTCATCAAATACCAGCTCCCCAACACCCGCAGATGACATGCATCTCCACACCATGACCCCTCCGCCGCCAGAGGATTTTCCATTGCCGTGTTTGGCTTTCTTCACACATGCTCACGGCCATCGAATCGGAAAATGTTGAACTTTCATTCGTCTGAGAACAAAACTTTGTCCCAGAATTCGCTTGGTTTGCCCAAAAGTCCTTGGCATAGGCTAAGCGTTCTTTTTATTAACCTCAGAGATGAAGGGCTTTCTCATGGTGTGTCATGGGGTGGGCTTCCTTGCCAAACTCCTTCTTGACCTCTGCGGCAATCTGCGTAGAGGTTTTTTTTGCGGTTCTACCTTTACTTTACGGATCACTTGGCTTCGTTCGCACTCAGTCAACACTCTCGGCCGTCCTGAACTAGGTGCATTTGCCAAACTTAAAGTACGATGCTGCGGATGGGATATCGGCTTAGTTCCATTTTGCATATTTCGCCATATTATTTACCTTCATTGTGAAGATGAAGGTCAATTTTCCGCTGTGCTTCGTTTGTTTCCTTCCGCTTGCTATCCATTTTTAGTAATTTTCACAAAAAATTGGAAAAAATAAGCCCAATACTGCAACTTGTTTGGAAATTTTGATCACATGGAATTTAACGGGAGTCCCGTTATAAATTTCATAAAAAAGTATGACCAGATACGGCTTAATACTAAAATAATTTAATGAAATATTTTAACTGTGCCAAGACTTTTGTGTCACGGAATAAGTTCTTTTTTATTTGAAATTAAGATAGTTTAAATAATATTAGAGAAAATAAAAAACTTTTAGTGCCTTCCAAATAAAAAATCCTTTATTTAACTAAACCAAAAAAAAATGAAATCCCTAAATTGATGTCTAATCCTGAAAATAACATTTAAAGTTTAAAATTCTAAGTTTGCCATCACTTTAGTGATCACTTTAACATAAGAAATTTAATAATTTAAAAAATGCTTTCAGATCATGAAAGCTAAATACCTTTCGGATATATCGAAAAAAATCACATGCAGAGCAACAAAAACTTAAAATTCATCGGCGTTTTAAGTGATGTCGACTGAAATATACCCTGTTCCGTTCTCAGTATATTGTTTTCAATGATTCGTAGAAATATGTACATATATACAAAACATTTCACTGCTAACACCTAATCTTATTCCTAAATAAATTTAAAATGTCTACTAAAATATAAAAAAATATAACATAACAAATAATATTATTTCTTTCGTCATTTCAACCAATAACGAATTTTACGAATACACGAATTTTGTTAGGGTAGACAGCCTGAAAAGTTAGAAAAATCAAAATTTGTGTGCGCTGGCTTCGTAACGAAATCGCACGCACACATGCCCCCGTTTGTGTGAAAGTGTGACACGCATGCATACAAAGAACAATCCAATCGCAGACCAACCTTCTTCGTCGCGCTCCTTTCAGCGACTGAGAAACAGAAAGCATTCTATGAGAATATGAGCATGATACAATTAAACTCAATTGTATCATGAATATGAGCGTAAGATGAACGAACGATGAGCGTAAGAAAGCGTAAGAAATCCTCTCTGGGGTCTGCTGGGAACTGTCCCAAGAAATTTTCGCGTCCATTTTCGTTGTATGAAATGGGTTGTCTATATGCTGTATGGTTAGTCCTTTTATGTAGCGGCTCCTAGCAAAGGAATCGCGATGTAGTCGCTGCCAAGGTACATGCTGGATTCTCAACTTCAATTGAATACTTGACTCATAAGCCCCAAGATCATCTACTAATTTGCTTACTTATGTATGTACCTGTATTACCAAGGCTGTCTGCCAACGTTACTGATGATACGGCTGGTTATTAAAAGGACCCTTGACTTCCTCTGCTGGATCGCAAATATAAAAAAGGAATTTAAGCCACAACATATTTGTCATGCTGCTACAAATTTGAATATAAATATAAATAATTTAATGCTTCTATTTTTCACGTCTCCACGCTTGCCAAAATGTAAACAACAATGGCCACTGAAAATTTCTCTTCTTCTTCACACCATACACAAATACAAACTTATGCCCTTTAAGCTGTGGTTAGAATGAAACCAATATACACTATACCCATAGAATTTGGACTTCTTGTTGAAAATACTGTTCCCAGATGTTTCTGCAACTTGTTGCTAAACATTTGGATTTGGAAATACTATCTGACTCTTGACTGGTCAGGCAAACTCAAACTAATAAGATACCTATGACACTGATTTGTCGGGAAAGCCAGTAAAGCCATACCTTTCTCTTTTTTAACTACCTCCTAAAATCTTAGGTACCCTCTACTTCTGGCTATTAACTAATCGACTCAGCTATTAGACGTCTTATCCTGATACTTTGCCTTGGTGCACTGGCTCTCCAACTTTCTCCACCTCCTCGCGCTGTGACCTCTGACTTGGCCCTTAGGACTGCAAATCACTGCTTGGATGCTACACTCAATGCTTTAATTATTTAATTGGGCTAGCTCTATTACGAACCCACCGATTTTACTTAATGAAATAATGTTACTTATCTGTACTAGTACATATTAATGCTCTTATGTGACTCCTATAATCTTGGCAACTAAATACCCTGCAGTTCTGAGCACTAGTTTGTTGCTGGTGAAATAAGCACTTACCAGCAGACCACCACTACTTACAAAGTGGCGTATAGCCATGCGTTTTTTAATTTCCATTTTTGTATGAAATGTCCGCAAATAGGGTCAATCGGCACCGCCTCGATTACCCACGAACTAGTGAAATAATGCATCATATTAGGGTCTTTAAAGAAACTTCTTACATTAGACCCCATGGAACGGCCGGTAAAATAAGTGCTTACATGGGACCCCATGGAACGGCCGGTAAAATAAGTGCTTACATCGGACCCCATGAAGAGGTCGGTGAAGTAAGTACTTACATTGGACCCCATGGAGAGGCCTGCCATTATAATTTAAAAAACATGTACAATTGCAATTACAGTTTTTATTTAGTTAAAAAATTTTTTTTTATAACGGGGTTTGTTCTTTCATTACTTTTAGGCTGCTTGATTTTTTAAAATCTCTTTTTTTGGAGCTGCAGGGCCTTTCTCAATTGTTCCTCAGCTGGGCCAATACCGCCGACTGCAGTTGGGAAATTTTAAATAAAATTGGGAAGATTGGTCTGCAAGTTTTTTAGGTAGTCCTCTTTCTAATACCTTCTACTAATTGTAGAGGGCCAACATGCCACCATATGAAGCATCGCCAAACCATAATACCACCACCCCCATGTTTTACAGTTTCTTTTACATGGTGTCTTTGGATTCGATCTCCGGGTCTACGCCAGCAATATTGCTTTCTGTCAGACTGAAAAGGGTAAAATTTAGACTCTTAAGACCAGATAACACGTTCAATCGTCAACGGTCCAATTTTTGTGTGCCCTTGCAAATTTCAATCGCGCTATAATATTTTTATCGGATAATGCAGGTTTGTTTTTTTCACACTTGCAATATATCCGATGTGTCGCAGCGTTTTTCTAGCAGTCCATTCGCTAACATTCTTGATGATAGCCAAATAAGAATCCTTTAGTGTTAGGAGCTTGTTCCTTCTCATTTCAGACATTTTTTATTGAATAATGCGCTTGTTCCGAAAAATAAATGGTTTTTCAATAAGATGGGGATCCGAAGCACTCTTCGAAAATTGTTAAGGAATGATTTGGAAGGGAACCTTAGAAATTAAATGAAACCCCGGAACAAAGTCCCGACCTCAATCCGATTGAAAATCGTTGGTCAATCATGAAAAGACGGCTCAGGCAGTACGAAACAGGTCCATCAAACAGGGGCAACCTTTGGGAGCGTGTTGTAGCTGAATGGATACGCTTTCCTAAAGATATAAGAGAAATTTTGGTAGATAACATGCCTGGCCGCGTACAGGAAGTCATCTCAAATAAATTTCTTTGGACAAAATGTTAATATTATTTTGGAAATTAAAACTCTTTGAAACGTGCAAAATTGAGTTTATGTGGGTTTTTTGCGTTTTTAATTTATGTCTCCTCGAATTCATCTTTATCATCATTGTTTTTGCTTAGAATTTATTAATAATTAAATAATTAATAGCTGGAATTTCTGAGCTGGAATTTAATACAGATTCTATTTTTGGTCAGTTGATCCAACCTACCAAATTTCATAAGGTTCGGCCGACTATATCCTATAGCTGCCATATAACTGAACTTTCTAATGTTTCTTTCCAATTCCTCCCATAGGTGCTCGATGGGGTTAAGATCAGGTGATTGTGGGGGATGTGGAAGAACATGTGCGGTGTTATACGTGAGCCACATACGTACATCTGTGGCGGAATGCTTTGGGTCGTTGTCGTGCATGAAAGTAAACGAATCTGGCATTTGAAGGTTTGAGGCACTTTTTTTTAGATTTTCTCTCAATATATTAAATTAATAAACCTTATCCATTATGCCTTCATCAAATACCAGCTCCCCAACACCCGCAGATGACATGCATCTCCACACCATGACCCCTCCGCCGCCAGAGGATTTTCCATTGCCGTGTTTGGCTTTCTTCACACATGCTCACGGCCATCGAATCGGAAAATGTTGAACTTTCATTCGTCTGAGAACAAAACTTTGTCCCAGAATTCGCTTGGTTTGCCCAAAAAGTCCTTGGCATAGGCTAAGCGTTCTTTTTTATTAACCTCAGAGATGAAGGGCTTTCTCATGGTGTGTCATGGGGTGGGCTTCCTTGCCAAACTCCTTCTTGACCTCTGCGGCAATCTGCGTAGAGGTTTTTTTGCGGTTCTACCTTTACTTTACGGATCACTTGGCTTCGTTCGCACTCAGTCAACACTCTCGGCCGTCCTGAACTAGGTGCATTTGCCAAACTTAAAGTACGATGCTGCGGATGGGATATCGGCTTAGTTCCATTTTGCATATTTCGCCATATTATTTACCTTCATTGTGAAGATGAAGGTCAATTTTCCGCTGTGCTTCGTTTGTTTCCTTCCGCTTGCTATCCATTTTTAGTAATTTTCACAAAAAATTGGAAAAAATAAGCCCAATACTGCAACTTGTTTGGAAATTTTGATCACATGGAATTTAACGGGAGTCCCGTTATAAATTTCATAAAAAAGTATGACCAGATACGGCTTAATACTAAAATAATTTAATGAAATATTTTAACTGTGCCAAGACTTTTGTGTCACGGAATAAGTTCTTTTTTATTTGAAATTAAGATAGTTTAAATAATATTAGAGAAAATAAAAAACTTTTAGTGCCTTCCAAATAAAAAATCCTTTATTTAACTAAACCAAAAAAAAATGAAATCCCTAAATTGATGTCTAATCCTGAAAATAACATTTAAAGTTTAAAATTCTAAGTTTGCCATCACTTTAGTGATCACTTTAACATAAGAAATTTAATAATTTAAAAAATGCTTTCAGATCATGAAAGCTAAATACCTTTCGGATATATCGAAAAAAATCACATGCAGAGCAACAAAAACTTAAAATTCATCGGCGTTTTAAGTGATGTCGACTGAAATATACCCTGTTCCGTTCTCAGTATATTGTTTTCAATGATTCGTAGAAATATGTACATATATACAAAACATTTCACTGCTAACACCTAATCTTATTCCTAAATAAATTTAAAATGTCTACTAAAATATAAAAAAATATAACATAACAAATAATATTATTTCTTTCGTCATTTCAACCAATAACGAATTTTACGAATACACGAATTTTGTTAGGGTAGACAGCCTGAAAAGTTAGAAAAATCAAAATTTGTGTGCGCTGGCTTCGTAACGAAATCGCACGCACACATGCCCCCGTTTGTGTGAAAGTGTGACACGCATGCATACAAAGAACAATCCAATCGCAGACCAACCTTCTTCGTCGCGCTCCTTTCAGCGACTGAGAAACAGAAAGCATTCTATGAGAATATGAGCATGATACAATTAAACTCAATTGTATCATGAATATGAGCGTAAGATGAACGAACGATGAGCGTAAGAAAGCGTAAGAAATCCTCTCTGGGGTCTGCTGGGAACTGTCCCAAGAAATTTTCGCGTCCATTTTCGTTGTATGAAATGGGTTGTCTATATGCTGTATGGTTAGTCCTTTTATGTAGCGGCTCCTAGCAAAGGAATCGCGATGTAGTCGCTGCCAAGGTACATGCTGGATTCTCAACTTCAATTGAATACTTGACTCATAAGCCCCAAGATCATCTACTAATTTGCTTACTTATGTATGTACCTGTATTACCAAGGCTGTCTGCCAACGTTACTGATGATACGGCTGGTTATTAAAAGGACCCTTGACTTCCTCTGCTGGATCGCAAATATAAAAAAGGAATTTAAGCCACAACATATTTGTCATGCTGCTACAAATTTGAATATAAATATAAATAATTTAATGCTTCTATTTTTCACGTCTCCACGCTTGCCAAAATGTAAACAACAATGGCCACTGAAAATTTCTCTTCTTCTTCACACCATACACAAATACAAACTTATGCCCTTTAAGCTGTGGTTAGAATGAAACCAATATACACTATACCCATAGAATTTGGACTTCTTGTTGAAAATACTGTTCCCAGATGTTTCTGCAACTTGTTGCTAAACATTTGGATTTGGAAATACTATCTGACTCTTGACTGGTCAGGCAAACTCAAACTAATAAGATACCTATGACACTGATTTGTCGGGAAAGCCAGTAAAGCCATACCTTTCTCTTTTTTAACTACCTCCTAAAATCTTAGGTACCCTCTACTTCTGGCTATTAACTAATCGACTCAGCTATTAGACGTCTTATCCTGATACTTTGCCTTGGTGCACTGGCTCTCCAACTTTCTCCACCTCCTCGCGCTGTGACCTCTGACTTGGCCCTTAGGACTGCAAATCACTGCTTGGATGCTACACTCAATGCTTTAATTATTTAATTGGGCTAGCTCTATTACGAACCCACCGATTTTACTTAATGAAATAATGTTACTTATCTGTACTAGTACATATTAATCTGAGCACTAGTTTGTTGCTGGTGAAATAAGCACTTACCAGCAGACCACCACTACTTACAAAGTGGCGTATAGCCATGCGTTTTTTAATTTCCATTTTTGTATGAAATGTCCGCAAATAGGGTCAATCGGCACCGCCTCGATTACCCACGAACTAGTGAAATAATGCATCATATTAGGGTCTTTAAAGAAACTTCTTACATTAGACCCCATGGAACGGCCGGTAAAATAAGTGCTTACATGGGACCCCATGGAACGGCCGGTAAAATAAGTGCTTACATCGGACCCCATGAAGAGGTCGGTGAAGTAAGTACTTACATTGGACCCCATGGAGAGGCCTGCCATTATAATTTAAAAAACATGTACAATTGCAATTACAGTTTTTATTTAGTTAAAAAATTTTTTTTTTATAACGGGGTTTGTTCTTTCATTACTTTTAGGCTGCTTGATTTTTTAAAATCTCTTTTTTTGGAGCTGCAGGGCCTTTCTCAATTGTTCCTCAGCTGGGCCAATACCGCCGACTGCAGTTGGGAAATTTTAAATAAAATTGGGAAGATTGGTCTGCAAGTTTTTTAGGTAGTCCTCTTTCTAATACCTTCTACTAATTGTAGAGGGCCAACATGCCACCATATGAAGCATCGCCAAACCATAATACCACCACCCCCATGTTTTACAGTTTCTTTTACATGGTGTCTTTGGATTCGATCTCCGGGTCTACGCCAGCAATATTGCTTTCTGTCAGACTGAAAAGGGTAAAATTTAGACTCTTCAGACCAGATAACACGTTCAATCGTCAACGGTCCAATTTTTGTGTGCCCTTGCAAATTTCAATCGCGCTATAATATTTTTATCGGATAATGCAGGTTTGTTTTTTTTCACACTTGCAATATATCCGATGTGTCGCAGCGTTTTTCTAGCAGTCCATTCGCTAACATTCTTGATGATAGCCAAATAAGAATCCTTTAGTGTTAGGAGCTTGTTCCTTCTCATTTCAGACATTTTTTATTGAATAATGCGCTTGTTCCGAAAAATAAATGGTTTTTCAATAAGATGGGGATCCGAAGCACTCTTCGAAAATTGTTAAGGAATGGTTTGGAAGGGAACCTTAGAAATTAAATGAAACCCCGGAACAAAGTCCCGACCTCAATCCGATTGAAAATCGTTGGTCAATCATGAAAAGACGGCTCAGGCAGTACGAAACAGGTCCATCAAACAGGGGCAACCTTTGGGAGCGTGTTGTAGCTGAATGGATACGCTTTCCTAAAGATATAAGAGAAATTTTGGTAGATAACATGCCTGGCCGCGTACAGGAAGTCATCTCAAATAAATTTCTTTGGACAAAATGTTAATATTATTTTGGAAATTAAAACTCTTTGAAACGTGCAAAATTGAGTTTATGTGGGTTTTTTTCGTTTTTAATTTATGTCTCCTCGAATTCATCTTTATCATCATTGTTTTTGCTTAGAATTTATTAATAATTAAATAATTAATAGAAAAAACAAAAAAAATTTTGGATTTGGTTGTGTGAATATGAATTTATGGGTGACGAAAGTCTGAGTCGTGAACATACACTGAATTTTGCTCGCTACTGTATGTATCTATTTATGCGCTTCGTCGTCTCTCTCTGCCATTACGGTCAGCATTTACACAAATTTGGTCGCAACCATTAACCATTAACAATATAAAACAAGAAAGGAAAGCTAACTTCGGGCGGAGCCGAAGTTTATATACCCTTGCAGTAAAAACCGGATATATATCGCAAACATCGGATATACTTGGCCGATCCTTATAAGAATATGATAATATAACCCAATTTATTATAATACAAAACCTAAAAATGTCCCAAACTTCTATCTTCAAAAACACAAAAGTTGGGTCATTTCCGATCGTTCAGTTATATGGCAGCTATAGGATATAGTCGGCCGATCCTTACGAAATTTGGCATGTTTTGCCAAAATGCTCTCATGTCGAATTTGAACTCTCTAACTTTAAAAACGTCAAAGTTATACCATTTCCGATTTATCAGTTATATGGCAGCTATAGGATATAGTCGGCCGATCCGGGCCGTTCCGACTTATATGTATATTGCGTGCAAAGGAAAGAAGGGTGTGTGCAAAGTTTCAAGACGATAGCTTTAAAACTGAGAGACTAGTTCGCGTAGAAACAGACAGACAGACGGACAGACAGACGGACATGCTCATATCAACTCAAGAGGTGATCCTGATCAAGAATATATATTCTTTATAGGGTCGAAGATGTCTTGACCAAAATTATAATACCCTCTGCAAGGGTATAACAAAACCAACAGAACAGAAACTTTGCTATTTTATAAAAGACAGATTTCTTTATACATCGAAACTTATTTCGAGAAAACCGGATCTCTTGTTACAGAGTTACAACGATTCAAACCTTAACCAAATGTCAAACCTATTCAGTTGAGCGGCACTGTATCAACTCAAGAGGTGACCCTGATCAAGAATATATATACTTTATAGGGTCGGAGATGTCTCCTTCACTGCGTTGCACACTTTTGGACAAAATTATAATACCCTCTGCAAGGGTATAACAAAAGCAAAAAAATAACGATATTGATAAAGATACAGAGAATAACGAAATGGCCAAACAGATATTGGACATATTGGATGCAGATCAATTAGGAGGTATCCTTGATGAACTACATCAACTGAGATCAGAAAATTCTAAATTAAAAACACAATTAGATGAAAACAAATCCAATATGTCCAATAACAATAACAACAAGAAAGAAAAGCTAACTTCGGGCGGAACCGAAGTGCATATACCCTTGGATATATATCGCAAACATCGGATATAGTTGACCGCTCCTTATGAGAATATATAATGAAACCAATTAATTACAATAAAATATCTAAAAAAAAGTCCCAAGCTTCTATCTTCAAACATACAAAAGTTGGTATTTCTACCAAAAACCATTTCCGATCGTTCAGTTATATGGCAGCTATAAGATTTAGTCGACCGATCGTTATGAAATTTGGTAGGTCGGATTAACTGACCAAAACTAAAATCTGTATCAAATTCCAGCTTTTTAAACACAAAAGTTGGGTCACTTCCGGTCGTTCAGTTATATGGCAGCTATAGGATATAGTCGGCCGATCCTTATGAAATTTGACATGTCAAACTGAGAGACTAGTTCGCATAATAACAGAAGGACAGACGGACATGCTCATATCAACTCAGGAGGTGATCCTGATCAAGAATATATATACTTTATAGTGTCGGAGATGTCTCCATCACTGCGTTGCACACTTTTGGACAAAATTATAATACACTCCGCAAGGGTATAAAAAGTCAAAGTAAAGATTTGTGTTGGTCTGTGGGAGGTCTGCATGAATAGCTAAAAAACGACATTCAAATGCACAACCTTGAAATTGAATTGTGTGAGATAGAATGTTGAGAAGAAAATAAATGAATGAGTGAGTGCGACTGTGTATGTCTCACTCGCACAACATTCGGGGGATGAAAACCGAATTGAATGAGTTAGAGTTTCAGTTCGCATTCGAATTTTTTCGAATGCATTCTAGAATGTATGATACAACTATGCATATTTGCCTGTATTTTTAGACGCTGAAAAAAAATAATTGAAAAGTGGAGGCAAGTCCTTGTAAATTTTTTTGGTTATTATTTCGCTTAATGTACATAGATGTATGATTAAATTTAATTTCTATAATTCTATAATTTCTCAATTACTATACCCTAATTAATTTAAATTGGAATGTAAAAACATTATTTTATTAACATTGTCCGAATTATTTGCTAATATGCACCGTTTTCCGGTTATTAAATTTCTTGCATCCGAAAATATTATTTCGGAGGATGCGCTGCTGGTATGCAAAATATTTTGCAGCTGGTTTTATGCAATAATGGAAAGAAATTTTTATGCATATTCCACCAACCTAAGCTATCAAAATTGGTTGCATAAAGGACATTAATATTGCTATATCCTGTAATCTCTCTTTCAACATTTTCGACACCTTGGCTTATTGAAGCTTCTTCAACGAATTCTGAAAATTCGTCGTCTTCCACTTTCCACTCGGCTTCTGCGATGATGGTGTAATCTTTAAAAGTTGCCATAATGAGTTTACACTCAGTAATTATTTTTGATTTTTCACTTTCTTCAAAGATTTTTAGTTTGTTTGTTATCGGAAACAAAAAAAGAGCGATATTGTGCTCATTTCAATATTCGGCTCTATCACAGCCAAAATATTTGAATAGAGGGCAATCATTAGGGACTCTCTTATTTTTGAGTCGTTTGTGCCGCTCAAACATGATTTTTTTAGTTTTGTAATATTGGGTATTACCAAATGTATTGTAGGGTTAGCAAACACCCTCATCAAGTTTTTTTGAGACGTTTTCAAATACCTCTTAAATTTTTGTTACTGATGAAAGTTCACCTATGTGAAGGCCTTCTAGTCTTCCAATTTGATTTTTCTCTATTAAAATATTGCTAATGTCCAACCAATTGGCTTCTATTGATTTTATCAAATAGAACACAGTGTTCCATTTAGTTGGACAGAAGCTTTTTAGCGTGAAGCCTAAAAGGGAATTGTTCCCTGATTTTTTAAAAAATTTAACCAGTTTGCTGCAGGTTGTCACCATTTCGCCCAACTCTGGAATTTCCTTAATGGCTTTTTCCACTGTATTATTCAGCATATGATTAATACAGTGAATTTTATTATGGTCCCGGAAGACAGCAATCATACATATTTGACCCGCGATCAGTAACAATCACTGGCTTATCATTTTCCAAGTTGCAGTCAAATTCGCTTAAAATTTCATTCATTTTTAAAAAATACTTGCACCTATGTAAATAGGGGAAAAATAAGAATCTTCGATTTAATAGTTACTTGTAAACCTGCAAGTTTACTAATAGCAAACCTGTGCATGCATTATCCTTTATCGACTTCATGACCATCAAACGGTCAATCAAAACTCAATACTTAATGTAATGGACTGTCCATGATATATTTTCGGCTTTTAAAAAATTTTCCGTCCATATATCTCTCGTTATGGCATAACCATTACATTTATGCGTGACTATTTCTTGTTTAATTGGGCCGAAATGTGTCTTATACATGGATGATATTTTTCTTGAAACGGTCGTTGGATGTGGAAGTAGCTTTTCTACATCAACGTTCGGCCCAAACGTTGCTCCAACCTTTAAAACAGGGGGGCCCAGGCCCATTGCTCTCTTTGCTCCTTTGTTGTTGGAATTGCTTTTTCATATGGGAAATGAAATGTAATATACGTGTGTTGCTCCCAGTTGCTCCCGTGTTTTCCCTATTCTCCTCAATCGTGCTTATCCGAATGTATTTTTCTGTTGGGTTGCCAAAAACTTTTCACTGCAAAAAATTCATTTTTTTTTTGTTTCGGCCAAATTGGTTGACTTGAAGCAATGAATTTCTCTTTCGCAGAACATTTTTTAAGTATAAAATTATGCATTAATTGGCATAGTATAATAATAAGCTGTTTTAAAAAATATAGGGCCTAGTCATAATTGCTACAATAAAATGTATTTTTTATTATAATGAAATTTATTTGAAACCCCTTGTAAATGTTAAAATAATTTTATTTTTCAGTGCATCGAAATGAAAAACATAGTTTAAATGTGTTGGTCATTTTTTGCACTGGTATTGGAGTTTGCTCTGCCATATGCTTAACTTGGGCACCCCTGCTTTAAAAGGTACCGCACAAATTTTTTTAGACCGCTATCCTTCACGATTTTGAAAGATCGGCAGTTTTTTTTTGCCCATTCTGTCAAAACTGCAACACCCTCCTGTTTCACTTCAGGATTTACTTCCACGAGTGCTGCGTTTTGGGCTTTGTTTGAATTAATGGTGTAGCATTTATGCTTCACTATATTCGATGTGCTGCCCGATAATTTCATTACAGTGTAGCACATTTTGCATGCCACAAACCCGAAAATCTCCTCTCCATTTTCGTCCTTGATTTTGGCGAAAAACTCCCACACATTGCTACGCCCTCTTTTTTCTAGCAGTTGGTAGTCTCCATTTAGAATTTTGTCTTTTATTTGAGTTGAAGCAATCACAACCTATGTAACATCTTATAACTTTAGTATCATAAATAAAAACAAGAAAGGAAAGCTAACTTCGGGCGGAGCCGAAGTTGATATACCCTTGCAGTTAAAACCGGATATATATCGCAAACCGATTCTTATGATTAAATCATAACAAAACCAATAAACTACAATAAAAAATCTAAAAAAAAAGTCCCAAACTTCTATCTTCAAAAGTACCAAAGTTGGTATGTCTACCAAAAACCATTTCCGATAGTTCAGTTATATGGCAGCTACAAGATATAGTCGGCCGATCCTTATGAAATTTGGCATGTCGTAATGTTTTGCCAAACATAGCTCTCGTGTCAAATTTGAACTCTAACTCTAAAAACACCAAAGTTATATTATTTGCGAAACCCCTCGCAACCCCTTATTATACCCTCTGCAAGGGTATAATAAAAACAAGAAAGGAAAGCTAACTTCGGGCGGAGCCGAAGTTGATATACCCTTGCAGTTAAAACCGGAATATTGAATAGAATCTGTACCAAGTTCCAGCTTTCTATCTTCAAAAACACGAAAGTTGGGTCATTTCCGATCGTTCAGTTATATGGCAGCTATAGGATATAGTCGGCCGATCCTTATGGGAATATGAATATATAATCCAATTTATTACAATACAACATCTAAAAAAAAGTCTCCAGCTTCTATCTTCAAAAATACCAAAGTTGGTATTTCTACCATAAACCATTTCCGATCGTTCAGTTATATGGCAGCTACAAGATATAGTCCTTATGAAATTTGGTAGGTTGGATCAACTGACCAAAAATAGAATCTGTATTACATTTCAGCTTTCTATCTTCAAAAAAAACGAAAGTTGGGTCATTTCCGATCGTTCAGTTATATGGCAGCTATAGGATATAGTCGGCCGATCCTTATGAAATTTCGCATGTCGTAATGTTTTGCCAAAAATATCACTCATGTCAAATTTGAACTCTCTAACTCTAAAAAAACCAAAGTTATACCATATCCGATCAATCAGTTATATGGCAGCTATAGGATATAGTCGGCCGATCCCGGTCGTTCCGACTTATATACTGCGTGCAAAGGAAAGAAGGGTGTGTGCAAAAAATTCAAGTCGCTTTAAAACTGAGAGACTAGTTCGCGTAGAAACAGACAGACAGACAGACGGACAGACGGACAGACGGACATGCTCATATCAACTCAGGAGGTGATCCTGATCAAGAATATATATACTTTATAGGGTCGGAGATGTCTCCTTCACTGCGTTGCACACTTTTGGACAAAATTATAATACCCTCTGCAAGGGCATAAAAATGACAAAAAGATATTCAAACAGATGTAATATGGAATTTCACCGACCGAAAAGGTCACGGAACTTTTCGTTGGATTAGCTGATTCTTTTGCTTCCCACTCTGGATTACTCGAACCAATGCAGAACTGACCTAGCTTAACTTCGGTTTGATCTAACCGTTGGAACAAACCAACTGCTGTGATCGCCTGATTTAAAAAAAAATTTTTTTTTTTTCTTTGATCGAAAATAAATATAATAATAATAATAATGTTTTAATGTATGTTTTTTTTTTTTTTAATAATAATACAGTCGAGTCCCGATAATTCGAAATGGCAAGGGGATCACTTTTTTTACGAATTAGACGGGAATTCAATTTATCGAGATTTCTATTTAACGGGGCTCAAAAATGAAAGAGTCGAATAAACGGGGTTTTTACATTTGACATCATGTTTACATATGTATTTAACTTTATTAAAATGAAACAAACATTATAAGTATGTATATTCATTTGTACGTTTTTCAAATAAGGGGAAAATTAAACAATAACATAAAATTTTAATAATAAAAAATTAAGCAGAAACATTAAATTATAAAAAACAAAAATTCAAGCTTTAAAATAATTGTTAATTTTTGGTAACAATAATTGGTAACAGCAAACTAACCGAAAACAGTGAGAGAAACAAACAATTCATAATGCATAGCGATATAAAGGCATAGCTGTCTGCAAAATCTAACGGTGCTTTAACTACAAAAAATTTCGCATCGTATTACGATTTATAAGAGGTTACGAAACAAAATTACGATTTATAAGAGGTTCAATATTCTTTTTGTTGCGCCAAATACTACAAATTAACGAGGGGACCAAAATGTATGGAATTTTTACGAATTAACGAGTTTTTTTCAAGGGGACAGAATTTTTTACGAATTATCACGATTTTCGATTTAGCGGGGTACGAATTATTGGGATTCGACTGTATAATAGAGTTTTTTTTCAAATCACGGCAAAGACCAAGAAAAACTAAAATCGCAAACGACAAGTATATCATAAAATAATTGACCCTGAGCATAACTATACCCCTTGCGATAAGACCTGCATGCGAAGGAAAAGAAAAGAAAAGAAAAGAATAAAAAAAACGTGAGTGGCGCTTAACACCTGTTGTTTGTGCGCTTACGCCAACAACAAATGCTGCTTTCCGACAGCGGTTAGGCGATTGCGAGCGATCGCTTTTGCCTATAATCCAAGCTTCGAACACTTCATTATGAAAATAATTGCTGCAATTCCAAAGCGACTTTTTACTTGAGAAAACTAATGCTGTTCCTATTCTATTTTTAATTTGAGTAGTTCTGTGCGTTCTATTATCATCCGTGGTCAGGCAATGCGGTTGTAAGTAGCCCATCAATGCCTGCAATTCCTATGCGTTATGATGACAAAACCTGATGTGGGACCTGATGTGGATAGAGTGAGTTCTAAAAGGGTTTTTCTTTTCGCACTCGCTCGAGTTTAGGTCAAACCGTGGCAGAACGACTCTACCTCTCAGTACTTGGTCTATCCGTTTCCTATGCGGCTGATTGAAATTCGAACGAGGTTGAAAATAGTATGAGCTACAAAACGAGATCAAACTCCATTTGTGGCTATATCAACCAATAAAATTAATTGATTTTCCCAATAAGAAATCTGTTTTGCAAACTCTGGCCAAAATGAGTAGCTGTGATGGTGAGCTACGTTGCATAACGTGGCCCTGATGTTGGGCGCCATTTCTTACCTCGACGGATTCTTCCTTGCTTGCCCTTGGACACCAGCGCCTTCGGTCGTTGTCGTTTTTTTTTTCTTTTTCACTTCATAAAAAAAACTCTAACCGATGAGAAAAATCTACTAGACCAGCCCAGAGGAGACGCAAAATTTGGCGCTGATCCCTCCATGGCCTTTGCCCGGAGAGACACTGCCCCAAGGGAAAATTCTGCCATCTTACCCAGTTGCACTCCTTCTATTCTCTCTGTGCCCCTTTCTCGTCCGAAACTCCTCCCCTAGATGGCGCACCTCTCCCCACTACCTTTCTGCTAAAAGATACAAGCGTTACACCATTACCATCACCATTGTCGCTACCGTCATCGATACCGACTGCAAGCACTTTCAATAATGACCAAATCATCACTGGCAACATCATCACAATCTTCATCCATTGCCAAATCATTATAATAATTATTGGCAATGAGATGATGATAGTGAATAGATGCTGCCAATGATGATTGTGGCTGCTGCAGCGGTGTCAATGCTAATGGTAGCGGCGGCGACAATGCCAATGATGACGGTGATGGTGTTTTTCTTTTCTTAAATTTTTTCAATAACGGAATTCCTCATTAGAATCTTGTTGCTTTTTACGTATGCGTTTATTAATATTATCATTATTATTATTATCATTATTATTCTTATTATTATACCCTTGCAGAGGGTATTATAATTTTGTCCAAAAGTGTGCAACGCAGTGAAGGAGACATCTCCGACCCTATAAAGTATATATATTCTTGATCAGGATCACCTCCTGAGTTGATATGAGCATGTCCGTCTGTCCGTCTGTCCGTCTGTCTGTCTGTCTGTTTCTACGCGAACTAGTCTCTCAGTTTTGAAGCTATTGTCTTGAAACTTTGCACACACCCTTCTTTCCTTTGCACGCAGTATATAAGTCGGAACGACCGGAACGACCGGGATCGGCTGACTATATCCTATAGCTGCCATATAACTGATTGATCGGAAATGGTATAACTTTGGTGTTTTTAGAGTTAGAGAGTTCAAATTGACACGAGTGCTATTTTTGGCAAAACATAACGACGTGCCAAATTTCATAAGGATCTGCCGACTTTATCCTATAGCTGCCATACAACTGAACGGTCGGAAATGACCCAACTTTCGTGTTTTTGAAGATAGAAAGCTGAAATGTAATAATGATTCTATTTTTGGTCAGTTGATCCAACCTACCAAATTTCATAAGGATCGGCCGACTATATCTTGTAGCTGCCATATAACTGAACGATCGGAAATGGTTTATGGTAGAAATACCAACTTTGGTATTTTTGAAGATAGAAGCTGGAGACTTTTTTTAGATGTTGTATTGTAATAAATTGGATTATATATTCATATTCCCATAAGGATCGGCCGACTATATCCTATAGCTGCCATATAACTGAACGATCGGAAATGACCCAACTTTTGTGTTTTTGAAGATAGAAGTTTGGGACATTTTTAGGTTTTGTATTATAATAAATTGGGTTATATTATCATATTCTTATAAGAATCGGCCAAGTATATCCGATGTTTGCGATATATATCCGGTTTTTACTGCAAGGGTATATAAACTTCGGCTCCGACCGAAGTTAGCTTTCCTTTCTTGTTTTTAAATATTTATATTATTTTTTCTGTTCTTGCAAAAATCAAAAATTAACCAGTCATGCCAAATCCTGAATAAAATGTGGCACAAAAGTGTCCCTTGTGTGAGTCTACCTTAGATGTGGGAAAAACGTACAAAACCAAATGTGGTCATGTTTTCCATCAGTCCTGCATTGCAGGCTATGCCAAAAGAAAAACAACATGTCCTATTTGTAACACAGTATGCTTCGAGAAATTTGATGCTCCATCTCAAAACACTAGGTCGACTAGAGGGCAGACGTTAGATTCTACGCCCAGTGGCTCGTCAGGGGCAGCAGCGTTGGGATTGTCTCAGAAAGAGTTAATTCAAAGCACAATTGTAGACGCTGTAAAGTCCATGCAGAATGAGTTGTTGACAGAATTATCGGAAAGAATGGCTAGGTTGATTGAAGCCAATCTTGCGGCATCAGTTCCAGCGGTAGAAGTTTCCAACCCGGATGTAGCACTTGGAAGGAATTCCTTAGACCAAATTTCACTAGGCAGTATGGATGAACCAATAGGGTCCATTCGCGAAACACCCAGGAGTAACCACTCAGACCTAAGCCAGAGGCCCGACAAAGTAGGCCATATTTTAAATAGTTGAAAATTGGGGTTTAGTGGAAATCCAGAAGGTCTTAGTGTCGATAATTTTATTTACCGAGTAGAAGCCCTCACTAGACAAACGCTGGAAGGTAATTTTTCAATTCTAAGCAGCAATGCTAGCCTTCTATTTAAAGGGAAAGCAAGAGAATTCTACAGGAGGTGCCATAAAAATACCCAGGAATTGCGTTGGGATTTTCTTTGTACTGCGCTAAGGAGGAAATTCAGAGATGCGCGGACGGACTTAGATATCCGAGAAGCCATTCGAGATAGGAAGCAGCGGGAAAGGGAAGGATTCGATTCGTTCTATAATGCAATAGAGGAGTTAATGGAACACCTGGACATGCCACTAACCGAAATGGAAGGTGGAAATTTTAAAGAGAAATTTAAGGCCAGAGATAAGGCATGAAATTTTTAACATTCCAGTCCGGTCGGTAAAAAATTTAAGGGCAATATGCCGGCGCAGGGAAAATTTCTTAGAAGACGTCCGAAAATCCCAGGGATATCAGAAAGTGGTGCCGTTCCGCAAGCAAGTTTCCGAGTTGGTTGAGGAGATGATGGATGCTGAGGAATTCGCAGAAGGCGAAGTGAATGGTGAAGTCTGTGCAATGGCGCTAATATGCTGGAACTGTCGCAAAGAAGGCCATCGCCACAAGCAATGTCGAATGAAGCGCAAAGTTTTTTGCTTCGGCTGTGGCGCCCCAAACAACTACCACCATACTTGTCCAAATTGTTTAAAAAACGGGAAAGCGAACACTTTCAGCGGTCGACAGCAGGCAAGTGTTCCGAAGGACAAGTCGACAAACGGGGACCTGAACTAGTATGTCCAGTTCAGACTTTAGAACAGAGGTCGGCACGGCCCTATCTCGGGGGCATAGGAAATTTCTTTGCACGAGCTCTGCCACACACACACAGTATACATGTGTGAAACGTCATGCTCACAGCCTACTTTCTGCTATTCGTTACTAACACTAATGCGGTAAAATTATATCAATGTATTGGGGTGCCGACCACTGCTTTAGAAGATCCTGCGAGATCACCTACATCTGATCCGATCAAGGAATCTTGGCCAAATCTGTGGGTTCCACAAGTCGCAGGTTTAAAACCGAACATGAAGGAAAGAGGAGTGTCTAGAAATACTAAAAGAATAAGGTCCTATTGGAATAATGTTAAAACTATAAATACGATTAGGTTCAAGAACAATGATAATCGTCCGTATGCCGAAGTCATGTTCCTAGATAGGGTAGTAGTTTGTCTATTAGACACGGGGGCGGCTTTTAATGTGATTGGAGGAAAATTGGCAGAACAGTTAATACGAAGTAATGTTCCGTTCAAAAGAGTAACAACGGTTGCTACCACGGCAGATGGTCAAAAACAGGTCGTAGTAGGGAAGCTTCCAACAGCCGTAAAGTACAAGGAAGAAACCAAGGATCTCGAGTTCCATATCATTCCATCCCTGAATCAGGATTTGTACTTGGGTATCACGTTCTGGACAGCATTTAGTCTGCTGCCGTCTTCCATGCAAATATCTGAGATAGCGTCAAATTCACATGATCTGACGGATAGTCAGCGATGCAGCCTAAGCGAAGTAATCGGGAAATTTCCTTCGTTTGCCTCTTCGGGATTAGGAAAGACAACTTTCATTTCTCACGAAATCGACGTAGGGGATGCGAAGCTAATCAAACAACGTAATTTTCCGGTGTCACCAGCGGTCATTCGTATATGAACTACCGAACTGAGCGGAGGTGCTTTGTCCGAGCTCCGGGAAAACTGAAAAATACAGCTAATCAAAAAAAAAAAAACTGGGGTAACCCAATATAAGCGAAAAGACGCTGAACTACAATTTACTAAAAGCGACAGACAAGCTTTTTATAACAGTTGTGATGGGCTAAACCAAAACTAGTGCATTGTTCAAAAAAAAGTAAGAGCCTCGCAATGAGCTCATTGAGCAACGATCAAAAGAACGAGCATAGAAGTTCAGTAAACCAAAGAAACGGCTTTTACTCTTACTTTTCAACCGGCGATACCGAAGTGGAAAAATCGGCGATTATAAGCAACCCGGCTTAACTGACCGTTGAAACCCAAAGGGCACGGTCTTGCTCACCCGCTCTGCTCACTCCGGCTCCCGCGTCATGGAGTTCGCAGTGTAAAACCCTCCCTCCAATATCGGAAACAAATTCCGCACCAACAACTAGCAGCGATACAACTTCTGCAACAACAGCGAAAACCTCTGCAACTCAAAGTACCGCGACGTCAACGACTACAGCGAGTACAAAAACAAAAACCTCGGAAAGTGCCAAAGCGGTAACGGCCACACAGACTGGAATGGATCGCTACATCCAAATTAAGCGCAAGCTTAGCCCGCAGAGTAATCCGGCAGGCAACAAAACAAAAATTAACCGTGTCCTGAATATCGATAAAGAACCAAACAGATCCACTACTATCAGATTTGCCCTACTGGCGGAGGTTGAGGAAAACCAACCAGCCCAAGACACTGCAAAAAAACCCAAGCCCCCTCCAATCTACATATATTAGGGAAAAAAGCTCGAGTGCCCTGGTCAACAAAATTGCGTTGTTGATCGGGAACGGTGACAACTTTCATGTTGTTCCGCTTATCAAAAGGAACATCCATGAAACAAAGGTGCAAACCAAGTCTGAAGAGCACTTCCGAATCGTGTCCAAATATCTGGACACTGTACAGAAAAACTATTACACGTACTGAAAAACAGTAAGGGCCTAAAAGTGGTAGTAAAGGGAATAGAACCTGATGTTACCGCCGAGGAAATAAAAACCGCCCTTAAAGAAAAGGGCTTCGCCGCCAAGAATGTTATTAACATTCTAAATAAAGATAAAAAGCCACAACCCCTCTTCAAGGTCGAGCTCGAGCCTGAAAGCAGGTCGCTGAAGAAGAACGAAGTCCACCCAATCTACAACCTGCAATATCTTTTGCATCGGAAAATCACTGTTGAAGAGCCACATAAACGCAACGGTCCAGTGCAATGCACTAACTGTCAAGAGTATGGACACACAAGGTCGTAATGCACACTTCGGGCTGTCTGTGTAGTCTGCGGGGACGCCCACAAGTCCGCTTGCTGCACTACAAACAAGGACAGAACCGTGAAGAAATGTGGAAACTGCCGAGGCAGCCATACAGCAAACTATAGACGATGTATGGTGTATAAGGAGTTAAAGAGTCGCATGCGTCAAGCGACCGCAACGCGCAACCAAAATCGACAGAATGCGTACAATGCGTCAAAAACTACGCCAGACGTCTTCTTCGCCAAAGCTGCGAGATCCTCATTCGGTCCACTAAACACCACCAACGGCTTCTCCTACGCCGATGCTCTACGATCTGGAAGGGAAATTCCAATTCAGTCTAACTCTCAAAGCGCTCAACAGGCCCCAGAACAGCCACACAGCAAAACAGAAACTATGATGCTTACCCTCCAACAAAGTATGATGGAGCTTATGTCATTCATGAAAACGACCATGCAAACGCTTGTTCAAAACCAGAACATGGTGATACAGCTGCTCGTAGCACAACAGTCGAAATAATCTATGCAGGCGCTACGAATATCAATGTGGAACGCCAATGGTGTCTCACGGCAAAAACTAGAATTATCACAATTCTTAACCGAAAACCATATTGACGTTATGCTACTGGTGGAAACGCAACTTACAAGCAAATACAACTTTCATATAAGAGGCTACACAATCTACCGCACAGATCATCCAGATGGGAAAGCCTACGGCGGAACTGGAGTTCTAATCAGAGAACGCATTAAACACCATTTTCACAAAAGGTTTGCAACAAACTTCTTGCAGGCCACATCGATACAAATTCAGTCAAGCAACGGAATCCTTTCAATCGCTGCCGTTTACTGCCCTCCTCGTTTCGCAATCTCGGAAGGACAATTTATGGACTTCTACAATTCACTTGGGGATCGATTTATAGCCGCAGGAGAATACAACGCCAAACATACGCACTGGGGATCACGTCTAGTGACTCCCAAAGGAAGACAATTGTACAATGCAATTATAAATGTGAAAAATAAACTGGACTACGTTTCCCCTGGAAGTCCCACATACTGGCCAACAGACTCACGAAAGCTCCCAGACCTTATTGATTTTGCAGTGACAAAAAACATACCTCGCAATCTAATAAGTGCCAAAGCAGTCTCGGACTTATCATCAGACCACTCGCCTGTGCTTCTAACGCTTCTTCAAAGCCCAGAAATAACCGAACACCCCTTCAGCCTGACGTCGCCAAAAACGAACTGGCTAAAATACAAAAAGTACGTGAGTTCCCACATAGAACTCGGCCCGGAATTTAACATGGAATCGGACATCGAGTACACTACGAGCGCCCTGGAAGAAGTACTCGTTGCGGCAGCTAAAATCTCTACTCCTCATAGGAGAGATGTAGACCGAAACAAACACTTCAAATCTAATCAGCAAATCGAACAGCTCGTGCGAGAAAAGAGGCGCACGCGTCGTGATTGGCAAAGCAGCAGATCACCAGCTTCAAAACAACGCCTTAAGGAAGCATACCGATCACTCGACCAGGCTCTTCACCAACAGGAAGAAAATGCACAGCTGAGGTACATCCAGAATCTCTCGCCAACAAGCACAAAGTACCCCCTGTGGAGGGCCCACCCAAATCTTAGTGCCCCAATTGAAACGACCACCCCGATAAGAAACTCTTCGGGATGCTGGGCTCGCAGCAACGAAGACCGAGCTGAAACATTCGCCACACATCTCCAAAGTGTCTTCCAGCCAAACCCACCCTCAAATTCATTCCTCCTGCCAGAAATTCAGCCAGAGTCCTCCCCTCAGCCAGCCGCACCTTCATTCCGGCCAAACGAAATCGAAAAAGTCATAAGAGGGCTAAAACCAAAAAAGGCTCCCGATGGTGACCTATTGACCCCAAAGATGCTGATCGAACTTCCAAAATCCGCTATAGAGGTCGTCTGCAAACTATTTAATGGAATCATTAATCTTGGCTATTTCCCAAAAAAGTGGAAGAAATCCATCATTATAATGATACCGAAGCCAGGAAAAGACCACACAATTCCGTCATCATACAGACCAAAAAGCCTTCTATCTTGTTTGTCTAAATTGTTTGAAAAATGCTTGTTAGCTCGCATAATACCACATCTGGAAGCTTGCAATATCATCCCGGCACACCAATTTGGCTTTCGAAGAAACCATGGAACCATCGAACAAGTGAACAGATTAACATCCGAAATACGCTCAGCCTTCGAACAGCGAGAATACTGCAGCGCTATTTTCCTCGACGTATCTCAAGCTTTCGACCGAGTTTGGCTCATCGGACTCATGCACAAAATTAAAATGTATTTGCCAACATACACCCACAAGCTACTGGAATCATACCTCTACGACAGGGTATTCTCAGTGAGATGCAACGCAGCTACTTCGGGCGACTACACCATCAAAGCTGGAGTTCCGCAAGGAAGCGCACTCGGCCCGTGTCTATACGTTTTGTATACTGCGGATATTCCTACAAGCGCACAACTAACAACGTCAACGTTTGCCGACGATACCGCTATCCTTAGTCGCTCCAGATGCCCAACGTAGGCAACAACCCAACTGGCTAATCATCTCACAATAGTGGAAAGGTGGCTGTCCGACTGGCGCATTAATATAAACGAACAAAAGTGTAAACATATAACGCTTACTCTTAATAGACAAACATGCCCTCCGCTATTACTAAACGGTATGCAGATCCCTCAAGCTAACGACGTAACGTACCTTGGCGTTCACCTTGATAGACGACTTACCTGGCGCAAGCACATCGAATGCAAAAAGATGCACCTAAAACAGCCTCCACTGGATCATAAACTCACGATCGCCACTGTGCCTGGACTACAAGTTACTACTGTACAATTCAGTCCTAAAGCCAATCTGGACGTATGGCTCCCAGCTGTGGGGGAACGCGAGCAGCAGCAACATAGACATCATACAGCGCGCACAATCAAAAATCTTGAGAACTATCACAGGGGCACCTTGGTATGTTCGCAACGAAAACATCCACCGGGATCTGGGCATCCTCGCAGTGAAAGACGAAACCAGAAGCAAAAAAGGTCATTCAAAGAAAAACTGTCTTCGCACCCAAATTTTCTCGCTCGGGGATTGACTCCGGTTTCTAGCGTATCCAGCCTTAGACGCAACGACCTCCCAACCCAGCAATCGATTTTTAGGGCCGTCTACCTCCGTATCAGTCAATATGACTGTTAAGAGGAGCCCCAAAATTAAGGTCGTACTCCAATGAGCTCCTTATGGAAACTCATTTTATTTGGTAAAGTTCTCTTATAAGTACGATACATGAGAATCTTAAAACTATGTATTTAAAACTACTTATCTATGCACTGCACGTTGACATGCTATGCGACCCTTTCTCAAGTGCGATAAGCGGATGCGCTTATGTTTGTGTTATTTATGTTAGGCTGCAGGGGATCGGTTTTACATTATGCTGTTTGACTCGTATTTCATGGATCCGATCCCTTGAAACTCTAACTTAAGAATTTCTATAAAAAATAGTGTTCAATGCTTGAACATTCTGGAAAGGGCCACAAAAAGAGGCGTAAATTTGATGTGTTTTAGATTAATATTTTTTGGATAAATTTGATGTTACTTTAAGCTTTTCTTCGATTATAATTTTTAGTGGACTGTATAAATGTTTGTTTTTGTATTTTGTTAATACATTTTTTTCTTTTAATAATTTGTGAAAGAATTATTCAATTTGAATTTTAAATATTTTCAAATTATTTAAGCTTTTATATGTTATGTTCAACCTAATGTTTGAACATCCTGCAAGGGGCCACAAAAGTGCCTTAGTATATCTATTTTTTTCATTTTAGATTTACTCAGAAAAATTTATTTTTTCTTCGATTTAGTGGACTGTAATATTAAAATTTTTGTTTTACTGAGGGCTAATTTCTTTTAAAATTTTTATTTTTTTTTGTATAAAATTTAATTGATAATTAATATTTTTTTTTACCGATTTTTTTTTTTTATCATTATTTTTTAACTTGTAAATATTTTTTTGTTTTGTTTTTGACCATACCATACAGTTGTTAAATTTTCTTTTTGATGCGTGTTCCTCCTGCAAATGATGTAAAAGGGTCCGCCCTTGATGCTGCTGATGGTGTAGCTCGTTGTTTTTTTCTGCCGCTGATGCTGTTCTTCTACTCGCCGGTGGTCCTGCCGCAGACGTTGGTCCCGCCGTACAGAATGCCAAAGACTTTGGCTTTCGTTGTTCCCAGGAACCCGGCTTTTTTTATTTTTGCTCGATATTTGGCCTCGAACACGCCGTATATTATTTTCAATATTTATGAATTTCCGGTGTTGTTCCGGAAAAACATATATTTTTATACCCTTGCAGAGGGTATTATAATTTTGTCCAAAAGTGTGCAACGCAGTGAAGGAGACATCTCCGACCCTATAAAGTATATATATTCTTGATCAGGATCACCTCCTGAGTTGATATGAGCATGTCCGTCTGTCCGTCTGTCCGTCTGTCCGTCTGTCTGTCCGTCTGTCTGTCCGTCTGTCTGTCTGTTTCTACGCGAACTAGTCTCTCAGTTTTGAAGCTATCGTCTTGAAACTTTGCACACACCCTTCTTTCTTTTGCACGCAGTATATAAGTCGGAACGGCCCGGATCGGCCGACTATATCCTATAGCTGCCATATAACGGATTGATCGGAAATGGTATAACTTTGGTGTTTTTAGAGTTAGAGAGTTCAAATTTTACAGGAAAGCTATTTTTGGCAAAACATTACGACATGCCAAATTTCATAAGGATCGGCCGACTATATCTTATAGCTGCCATATAACTGAACGATCGAAAATGACCCAACTTTCGTGTTTTTGAAGATAGAAAGCTGAAACTTAATACAGATTATATTTTTGGCCAGTTGATCCATCCTACCGAATTTCAATAGGATCGGCCGACTATATCCTATAGCTGCCATATAACTGAACGATCGGAAATGACCCAACTTTCGTGTTTTTGAAGATAGAAGTTTGGGACATTTTTTTTAGATTTTTATTTTAGTTAATTGGTTTTATTATGATGTAATCATAAGGATCGGCCAACTATATCCGATGTTTGCGATATATATCCGGTTTTAGCTGCAAGGGTATATCAACTTCGGCTCCGCCCGAAGTTAGCTTTCCTTTCTTGTTTTTTACACAAGTTGTGATTTTAACTCCTTGCGCCGTATCGCTTTGAAGATCCGATGGCTGAATTCCAGCCCAAAGATTTTCAATAAATATTCCGACTTAGGCCTCGGATAGCCCTGCGCTAAACAAAATACGCACTTATTGCTCGACGGCAATTCTCAATCTCTGTGTCCCTTACCACTTGGGGGGAAACGACAGAGGACTACGATTTTACACTGAGCTCTTTTATGCCCAGTTCGCAGCCATCTTAGCTACCTTTGACTGACTGTGTCAATGCACATCTAGCCACTATTTAGGTGCCAATTTTAATAGGAGCCCCAAAATACGGTTGAGAATACTCCTTGAGCCTTTTTTTTTGACTCATTTTTATAATTTTTTTTTTATTTTATGCCCATTGTGCATTTATATAATTTTATTCTCTGTGTCCCTTACCTCTTGGGGGGAAACAACAGAGGACTACGGTTTTTAAACTGGGCTCTTTTTTACCCAGATCGCAGTCTTATTTTTTAGCTACCCTGGGCTGAGCATTTTTTCTACAGCCACTTATAGGTGCCAGTTTTTTAACCCTGAGTCTCTTACCACAGGGGGGAAAACGTCAGGGTGCCCCGAAGGACCAAATGTTAAGAGGAGCCCTAAATAAATAGGTCTTACTCCAATGAGCTCCATATGGAAACTCATTTTATTTGGTAAAGTTCTCTTATAAGTACGATACATGAGAATCTTAAAACTATGTATTTAAAACTACTTATCTATGCACTGCACGTTGACATGCTATGCGACCCTTTCTCAAGTGCGATAAGCGGATGCGCTTATGTTTGTGTTATTTATGTTAGGCTGCAGGGGATCGGTTTTACATTATGCTGTTTGACTCGTATTTCATGGATCCGATCCCTTGAAACTCTAACTTAAGAATTTCTATAAAAAATAGTGTTCAATGCTTGAACAATGACTGTTAGTTAAGTTAAAAATATAAGATTTGATACACCTCTTGTTAGTCTCGCAAAGAGAAGATTCAAGAAATAAAAGCAACGTTAAAAAAAAAACAAGAAAGGAAAGCTAACTTCGGGCGGAGCCGAAGTTTACATACCCTTGCAGTTAAAACCGGCTATATATAGCAAACATCGGATATAGTTGGCCGATCCTTTTGAACACATCATAATAAAACCAACTAACTAAAATAAAAAATCTAAAACAAGTCCCAAGCTTCTATCTTCAAAAATAAGAAAGTTGATATTTCTACCAAATACCATTTCCGATCGTTCAGTTATATGGCAGCTATAGGATATAGTTGGCCGATCCTAATGAAATTTCTTAGGTCGGATTAACTGACCAAAAATATAATCTGTACCAAATTCCAGCTTTCTATCTTCAAAAACACGAAAGTTGGGTCATTTCCGATCGTTCAGTTATATGGTAGCTATAAGATATAGTCGGCCGATCCTTATAAAATTTGGCATGTCGTAATGTTTTGCCAAAAATAGCTCTCGTGTCAAATTTGAACTCTATAACTCTAAAAAGTTATACCATTTTATACCAAAGTTATACCATCTGTATAACACAGAAGTTATACCATTTCCGATCAATCAGTTATATAGCAGCTATAGGATATAGTCGCCCGATACCGGTCGTTCCGACTTATATACTGCGTGCAAAGGAAAGAAGGGTGTGTGCAAAGTTTCAAGTCGATAGCTTTAAAACTGAGAGACTAGTTCGCGTAGAAACAGACAGACAGACGGACAGACTCATATCAACTCAGGCTCATATCAACTCAGGAGGTGATCCTGATCAAGAATATATGTACTTTATAGGGTCGGAGATGTCTCCTTCACTGCGTTGCACACTTTTGACCAAAATTATAATACCCTCTGCAAGGGTATAAAAAAAAAAAAAAAAAACCAGCGGTCGAAAAGCTTCTTTACCAAGAAATCGATCGAATGTAAGAAATGGGGGTGATTGAGGAGTCCAAGAGTGCGTGGTCCTCGCCCGTTGTTCTAGTACAAAAACCCGGGAAAGTAAGGTTGTGTTTTGATAGTCGTAAAGTCAACGCTGCTACCAAAAAGGATGCTTATCCATATCCAGTATCGGCTCCACTTACAGACTTATTGAAGCCAAGAAAGAAATTCGAAATGACTCCGGAGGGAGAGAAGGCGTTTTTCCTGCTTAAGGATATGCTTTGCTCCGCTCCAGTCTTACGCAGCGCGGATTTCACCAGACCCTTCTTCATGCAATGCGATGCAAGCAAGTCTGGAGTGGGAGGCGTGCTGGTGCAAAAGACAGATCAGAGTGACGAGTATCCCATTGCTTTTGTATCAAAAAAATTAAACAAAGCCCAAAGGAATTATTCGGTCACTGAACAGGAGTGTCTCGCGGCCATAATTAGCATCAAGCGTTTCCGGCCGTATATAGAAGGCCATGAGTTTACAGTGATTACGGATCATGCTTCACTCAAATGGCTCATGAGTCAGACGGATCTTCACTTGCGACTAGCTCGATGGGCCTTAAAGTTGCAAGGATTCACGTTCAAAATTGAACATAGAACTGGGAAAATGAATGTGGTACCGGATGCTTTGTCTAGGGTCAATGAGGCTGAATTAGCTGCTATAGAGGCGAGACACGGGCTTTTAATAGATCTGCAAGCACCGGAATTCAAGTCGGCGAAGTATTAAGAAATTGCAGAGAAAGTCAAGGCCAATAAAAATCAATTGCCAGATTTGAAAGTGGTCGATGGACTCGTTTATCGGAGAACAAAACATGCAACTGGAGATCAGATGCATGATATTTTTAATTGGAAATTATGGATTTCCGAGGAGCTAGTTGCCGAGGTTCTAAGAAAAAATCATGACGAGCCTTTAGCTTCTGATGGAGGTATTCACAAAACGTTGGAAAGGGTGAGGCGTTATTACTATTGGCCAGGGTTAGTCAACGACGTGAGGGCGTATACGCAAGCTTGTGAAGTTTGCAAATCCACCAAGGCCTTAAATAAAACTCAACGACCTCCAATGGGTGTGGCTCCTGTATCAGAGCGATTTTTCCAGCGTCTTTATATAGATTTTCTCGGTCCGTACCCTTGGTCTCGGAGTGGGAATATCGGAATATTTATAGTGTTGGACCATTACTCCAAGTTTGTATATTTAAAAGCGGTAAAAAAAATCACGGCAGACGTAGTCACTAAATATCTCCAGCAAGATCTTTTCCACACTTTTGGCGTACCGGAAACCATTGTATCCTGTAACAGAGGCAGGCGGATAAAGGAACTAGGTGGCAACGCTTAGGATGGTATCGATAGTGGTAGAAGCGGCAGGAGTTGGCAGCCCTGCAAACGGGTAAGATCGGGTAGGATCGAAGGAGAGAGGAAAGAGGGGAAAAGATAGAGAGAGTGCGATATTTTTCATTTCTGAGCCGGCATTTTGAGCAATTGGAAAAGCGAAACGTTTGCAAAGAGGGAGAAAAGGAGGCATTCGACCCTCCGACAAATAATAATCCCTGAGCGCGGGTTTTTTGAAAGTGTTGAGGTGAGTGTTGAGTTCGAGAGATCAAGTGGAGGGTTTAATGGAATTTAGCATAGGGACAGAGAGAGCCGGAGCCCAGCAAATACGGTGGTGTGCGTCACGAGCGGTGAAACTTTAAGTAGCTATCTCCGTGAGCCCCCAGAGAGGGCGAGAAGAGAAAGAGCTCTAGCGGCAGCCAAAAGGAGGAGGAACAAGGAGGCAAGTTACCCCCTTAACCCCCATCAAGGATCGCGCTTGACCCCGACCGTTAGCGATCAGGGCATTGACCCGGGCGAAAGCGGGCCCAACGGCGAGCGTATTTCCTCGCCGCGATCTTTGAAAAACGAGGAAAAGTACAAATTTTCCGGCGGGAAAGCGACCCGAGTGCGACCCGGGGTACATCGAAGGCGTCCAGCGACCCCGGCGCAGTGAACCGGAGCAATTTCAAACCAGTGACCAGGGAAGACCAGTGCCGCCGAATCCACGTGGGATTTCGTCATATAGTTAGGTGTTAGTTTATGAAGTGATAATTCGATTAGTGATAAGTTATAAGTTTAGTGGTGGCTTACGGCCAAACGGATGCAGAGCGGGAAAACCCTCATGGTTTAAAAGTGGAAAATTTGGCCCAGCGAGGTTCGAGGTGTCAGTGGATCACACCTAACCATTTAAAAGAGAAAAAAAGGAGAGAAGAGAAACAAAAAAAGAAGAAGAAAATCTTATAATAATGATTTCCAATGCCCCAATGATTTGTGTGTCCCCATAGTAAATTTTCCTTTTTATACCCTTGCAGAGGGTATTATAATTTTGTCCAAAAGTGTGCAACGCAGTGAAGGAGACATCTCCGACCCTATAAAGTACATATATTCTTGATCAGGATCACCTCCTGAGTTGATATGAGCATGTCCGTCTGTCCGTCTGTCCGTCTGACCGTCTGTCCGTCTGTCCGTCTGTCTGTTTCTACGCAAACTAGTCTCTCAGTTTTGAAGCTATCGACTTGAAACTTTGCACACACCCTTCTTCCCTTTGCACGCAGTATATAAGTCGGAACGGCCCGGATCGGCCGACTATATCCTATAGCTGCCATATAACTGATTGATCGGAAAAGGTATAACTTTGATGTTTTTAGAGTTAGAGAGTTTAAATTTGACACTAGAGCTATTTTTGGCAAAACATTACGACATGCCAAATTTCAAAAGGATCGGCCGACTATATCTTATAGCTGCCATATAACTGAACGATCGGAAAAGACCCAACTTTCGTGTTTTTGAAGATAGAAAGCTGAAACTTAATACAGATTCTATTTTTGGCGAGTTGATCCAACCTACCAAATTTCATTAGGATCGGCCAACTATATTCTATAGCTGCCATATAACTGAACGATCGTAAATGGTACTTGGTAGAAATATTAACTTTCGTATTTTTGAAGATAGAAGCTTAGAACTTTTTTTTAGATTTTTTATTGTAATAAATTGGTTTTATTATGATGTAATCATAAGGATCGGCAAACTATATCCGATGTTTGCGATATTTATCCGGTTTTAACTGCAATGGTATATCAACTTCGGCTCCGCCCGAAGTTAGCTTTGCTTTCTTGTTTTTTTTTGTAAGTGATATCTAAAATTTTCAGCCGCTCCAGTCCGATGAAAGCGCTTTCAACGATGGATGCACCAATGCAGGGGTAAGTGAGAAAATACCTACATCATACTCAATTTTAATTGTTGAAAGTAAAGGAAGGAGATATATCCATAATACAGGAATATTCGCTAAGCCTAATGGCCACTTTAAATTTTTAGAATAAAAACAGAAAATCTTAGAATAAATGGTTAGTCCGTCAGACCACCCAATCGAACCATTTCGCTAACCATTTCCACTCATGTTCGAGCGCATGTTCGTTTACATGTTCGATGTGATCGTCATGTAACTTTATTGTTTTTTTTTTATATAAAAGTCTTGCTCGTGTCCGTGTTTGTTCTTTATTATTTTTTTTCGAAAATTCAATTAATTCAATCAGTTAGTCTTAATTCTTTTAATTTTCTTTTCGCCACTCACGAATGTTTCATTCATTATATTTATTTATTATTTAGATTTTACCCCATAGAATAATAATCAAAGGGAAATGTACTTTTTAAGATCCAAGCGAATTGTTTTATATATTATTTCTTAGCGTTTAAATAAATATTATAATATACTAAAAACCAGTATTTTGACCCGACATAACAGTCCCCCTTGAGACCGTCGAAGCAGGGGCTATCACGGACGTAATGGGTTTTGACCCCAGGATTTGGATAGCCAAAGGTAGGGTGGGCAAACCAAGTCTCGCAACATCGGAGGCTTAGGTGCTCGGCGGAAGGACTGATGCGAAGGAACCCCTTTTCTTTTTCTATGTAAATTCCCGGAAGTAATTCACTCGATGGCCGAGATGAGTAGCCGATCTCTTAGCAGAGAAGCTTGCCCCATGCACGCAAATTCTTTATGGGATAATGAGAAAAAGGCACCTTGAAGGGCGTGGCAAGAATACCACTCCAATAGCTGGCGAGCTAGAGCCGGAAGAAATTTGATTATTGCGTGCGGCACCCCTCCCGAAATGACACCTCGCCTGGAGCTGGGATTTCGTATCTTGTATGATTTCCCAGGAGCCCAATTATCATTATTATTATAATGGTAATGATGATGGTGACAATGATGCAGATGCAATTGCAATTGCAATGAGGCCATCGACGTCGGCAGCAGCAGCCATATTATCAGCTAAACGAATGAAGAAAAACAAAAATAATAAAGATACTCATACTAAGAATACTAATACTAATAATAAGAAAAAAAAACAAGAAAGGAAAGCTAACTTCGGGCGGAGCCGAAGTTGATATACCCTTGCAGTTAAAACCGGATATATATCGCAAACATCGGATATAGTTAACCGATCCTTATGATTACATCATAATAAAACTAATTAACTTAAATATAAAAACTCAAAAAAGGTCCCAAACTTCTATCTTCAAAAATACGAAAGTTGATATTTCTACCAAGTACCATTTCCGATCGTTCAGTTATATGGCAGCTATAGGATATAGTCGGCCGATCCTAATGAAATTTGGTGGGTTGGATAAACTGGCCGAAACTAGAATCCGTATTAAGTTTCAGCTTTCTATCTTCAAAAACACGAAAGTTGGGTCATTTCCGATCGTTCAGTTATATGGCAACTATAAGATATAGTCGGCCGATCCTTATGAAATTTGGCATGTCGTAATGTTTTGCCAAAAATAGCGCTCGTGTCAAATTTGAACTCTCTAACTCTAAAAACACCAAAGTTGTACCATTTCCGATCAATCAGTTATATGGCAGCTATAGGATATAGTCGGTCAATCCCGTTCCGACTTATATACTGCGTGCAAAGGAAAGAAGGGTGTGTGCAAAGTTTCAAGACGATAGCTTCAAAACTGAGAGACTAGTTCGCGTAGAAACGGCAGACGGACAGACGGACATGCTCATATCAACTCAGGAGGTGATCCTGATCAAGAATATATATACTTTATAGGGTCAAAGATGTCTCCTTCACTGCGTTGCACACTTTTGGACAAAATTATAATACCCTCTTCAAGGGTATAAAAATATAATACAATCACAAAATGAAAAAATAATCATAAAAAAATTAAATAAACTAAATACAAATAATCTAAGTCACAAGGCAATTAAAAATCTCAACCCACACATCAATCGTGCCACACTACCATCCAATATGACACTAACTAACGAACAAGCTAACAATATTGACATACCACTTTGTTGTGGCCGATAAATAAGTCGGACTAGTGATGCCACCTATTCAGGCAAGGTAGGCCCTAGTGATGCCACCTAGTCGGACAAGATCTGCCTAGTGATGCCACCTAGTGATAGTACCCGGGTTGTTGACCCGGGACGGTTCATGTATGGAATAACGGGCCTATCCGAATGACCGTTCCGGGGCCCAAGAGAACTGGGAAACAGAAGAAATGCAAGTGTCGAGCAGTGCAGGCGGCAAAGTCACCTAAATATATAACAAGTTAAAAATGTGAAACTAAAGACGCAAAGCCTAATTTCCAAAAAGAAATAAAAGGAAAAATTAAACCAAATAAAACTAAAAAGGATAGTTCCGGCCAAGGATCCAGAAGTAAGAGACGGAGCCGGGAGGCAGGATCGGCAGAAAATAAAGGTAAGAGGTCGGTCCAGAAAGAAGAGCCATGACTAATGGATTGCTTCTTTCCAGACCGACCAGACCCGTTTATCCTGACAAGGAAGCCAGGCCTGAAAAGAAACATTGGGCCTGGCGAATTAATTTTTTGTGGTTTAAATTTTTTCTTCGCACCGCCAATTCCGGGGAGTGTAAACCTAGTGCCAGGCAAGCCGGCATTTTCCGTTTTCTTCGGTTCCTCCACACGTTTTTATGTCTGCGGGCCATCAACTGCGCATGCGCGGCCCGCCTGAATGAAGAAAAATTTGGAAAGTAATCTGAGGCCAAACTCTTGAACGAGGACATCCCTGGCATCCCTTTAATTCAACGACGGCAAAAAAAAGGGGAAATCCCGCCATCGATTCCCCGATTATTATTTTTTTGTATTTTTTTATTTTATTTTTTTTTTTATTTTTATTTTTTTTTTTACAATTTGAGTTCCGGTAGCGGCTGTGGAAGCTGGCAGATATCATTTCCCTATAAAGTGTGGTTGTCCCAAATCCCAAGAGAGCTCTCCTAGGTAGGGAAAATTTAAAACCTGACTCCCCGCGTGGTGGGATAAAATTCGAAAAGGGAAAACGCTAGACAGCAAAACAATAGCTTAAGAACGGATATCAATGGTTAAATATTAGCTTAAAAGAATAAAGAAATAATTAAGAAAAGAAATAAATATTGAGTAGAGCGATACGGAAGGGGGCATGAGGAAGGGATAATGGGAAAGTAGAGGGGGGGATCGGGTGTATGAATTAGGGGCGGACGCGAGGATGGCAGGGAAGGCCAAAGAAACTCCAAGTCAACAGGAGCATTAAAAGATCTGTGATTCAGTAGGGTAAGCATAAATGTTACATGTCTTAGTATTAGGAGTCTTAAATTTGAATGTTGTGGGAGTTTCAGTGTTGAGTAACGTCCGATAGACCTTTGTGTTTTTAGGATTAATTTATTGTTAACGGTCGGATGGGAAGGGTCAGGGAAGCCACGGCCCTGGATGAGCTAGCCGGAGCCAGACCCATGCCGATAGGCAGACCGTCGGACCCGAAGTGGTCATAACAACTTGACAATAATAACAACAATAATAATAATAATAAAATAATAATAACAAAGGAATTTGATAAAATCAATGCACTGGCATGGCATTTTGAACAAATACATAAACAAAACGATAATATTTAATTCCAGATAATAACAACATAAACATAAATAATATAAACTATAATCAATTTCTAAACAATATAAATAATAACTACAATAATATAAAACAAACAAATATAAAAATTATTAATTTTGATGGCAGTCGTACGGCCGATGGTGAATGGCATAATGCCGATGCCAATGAATTTGGCTTCACCACGGCAGAAGAGCCGCTATCGATATTAAAAATGAAAAATAACAAAAAAACAATGGGGCCGGATCGAACCAGTAATTTCTTATTAAAAAACATCAATATACTAGTCATTAAATATATAGCGAAAATCTTTAACCACTGCATCAACAAAATGGAAAAAATACTAAAATAATCCTAATACTCAAGCCCAAAACAGATCCTACCCAATTGAAAAGCTATCGACCCATTGCCATATTATAAGCATTGGCAATGCTATTTGAGGCAATAATTCTAAAACAAATTAATAAACATATTGATAATTATAATATATTAAAAGATAACCAATTTGGCTTCCGCAAATTTAGTATTACTAACCATGCTCTCCTTACGGCCAACAGCTTCATATATGGCAACATATGTATATAACCGCAAAGCGACCATCGCTTGCGGACTGGACTTGAAAAGGCGTTTGACACCGTCTCACAGTGCACTATGGGGAATTTGCCCGATTTCATGGTATTTAGTCATTTTATCAAAGTTTAAATATTTGGGTTTTTTTTATGTAAACATATTAAAAACATATGGCTCCATATGACTCCATACCAAAAATGTTAATAAACAGTGCACTTTTAAAGCGTTGCACTGTTAAAGTCAGCTGTTGCAGCCCAAAGGCACGTGTTTGAGAAGAGGCAGTTTTTGGTTAGCTACTTTGAAAGTGCGATACTTAAAAGTTAAACAAGTTATTAATTCAATTTATGATGGAAAACAATCATACTGGCTTGTATTAAATGTTTTGTGTACTAATATTTTGCTATGTGCCTGTCTTAATAATATTTAGTCAATTTTAAAACAGGTCTAAAAGGTAATTTTTGAAAAAAAAATTAACTTTACGTAGACTTACAAAAAAACATATCGGTTCAACAGTGTAAGTTTAATATATGTCGTAGAGCCATTAATTATAAATAAAAGGAAATTTGTCTCAATGTGCAAAAATGCGCACAATCTGCGTAGTTTCGTTTTTTGTCAGGTGTCTTCGAGTTTTCGAACGCGGAGCTTTTTAAAGTATGGCGTACGAAGACGGAGAACTCAAACCAAGAAAGATCAATTCTTGATTTTATTTCGAGCAAAATAAGTAGAAACATGCATGTTGTAAAACACAAAAACTATTTGAAAAATAATAGCAGTTTATTTTGCCTAAATATAAATGGTAAATGGAAGATATGCAAGAGAAATTGACGATTTTTATTTTATGTCTGACGAAGACCTGGAGAATGAAAATATTTTATAAGCTTATTAGTGTATTATTTGGTTTTCACTTTATCAATTTTTCTAATAAAATATTTCCAACGATCTTTATAAGCCTAATACAAAAAACCGTTTCGAAAAATCTTGTTTAGTTTAATAGTTAATAAATAATATTTCGTCAGGGAAGGGGCGCAGCCACGCCCATTTTTCTAAAAACATTCCTATCGGTGTCTATAACAATAATAAAAAAAACCGTTTCGAAAAATCTTACTTAGTTTAAAAGTTATTAATTAATACCATGAAATCGGCCAAATTCCCCATAGTGCAGTGGTCTGGCTTGTATGAAGAGAGCGGCCAAAAATACTTCTAGTTGAGCTAGGGACTGGCACAAAATATTTTTATTTTTATTCTAAGATAATATGCTAAAATGAGCCAGATCGGGCAACTATATCATATAGCTGCCATATAACTGATTGATCGGAAATGCTATAATTTCGGTGTTATTAGAGTTAGAGAGTTCCAATATTGTGTGAATGCTATTCTTGCCAAAGTAATACGACATACCCAATTTTATAAGGATCGGCCGACTATATCCTATAGCTGCCATAAAACTGAAAAAACGGAAATGACACAACTTTTTTGAGGATAGAAATTTGGAACTTCGTACAGATTCTATTTTTGGTTAGCTGCCATATAACTGAATGATCGGAAATGGTTTTGGTAGAAATACCAACTTTGGTATTTTTGAAGATAGAAGCTTGGGACTTTGTTTTAAATTTTGTATTGTATTTAATTGGTTTTACAGTACCACTTCAACCTCCGAAGAGACAAGTCGTATTAGAACACTATCGATCCCGCGTTCGCAAAAAACCCATTGAGCTTATCAGCAAAAGTTGCAAAACAAATATTAAACACAAAACAAAACTAAAAAGACAACAACAAAAAACACACCATTTCTTACCAATCGGGCACAAGCCCTTTACAAACAACCATGCACGAACCACCAGACATAGCCAAATACACTACGAGACCGTATCAACTAGGAGAACCCAAATTTATTGTCATCAAAAGCAAAAATGAATCCTCATTTAAAAATGTTTCACCTTTCATCATCGAAAAATCTGTGGATTTCGCTTGCGGAGGAAGAGTTGATTCTGTGAAAAAAACCAGAGACGGCGGACTTTTGATAAAAACAAAAAACAACACACAAGCCACAAAACTCCTAAAACTTACCAAAATCGCAGATATGGATATAACAGCAACCGAATACAAGACACTTAACTTTTCAAAAGGCGTTATTTACTGTAATGGCCTTAGATACATAGACGAAGAAACAATCCTCCGAGAACTAAAACCACAGAAGGTAATTGAAGTAAAAAAAATAATGAAGAGACAAAACACCAACAATAACGCCAACACCAACAACTACAGCAACACCATCAACAACAAAAACACCAACAACAACCACCCCAACAACAACAACCTAATAGAAACCGGACTAATAATAATTACATTCGAAACCCATCAACTCCCTGAAATACTGCGAGTCGGCTATGAAACTGTTCGCGTACGCAACTATATCCCTCTGCCACTCCGTTGCAGGAAGTGCCTCCGCTATGGACATCCTACACCCATATGCAAGAGCACCGAAAAATGTTTAAACTGCTCAGATGAAAAACACACCAGCGAAGGAGAACTCTGCAAAAACGAAAAAAAATGCCTAAATTGCGTAAACAATCCTGAAATCGACCCCCAACACAGCCCTTTGGACCGCAAATGCCCCACATTCCTCAAACAACAAGAACTCACTGCCATAAAAACCACCGATAAAGTCGATCATAAAACTGCTCTGAGTATCTACTTTGAGCGACACGGATACAAAACAAGAAAATCTTATGCAAACACACTTACAAACACCACAACCGCAATAAGAACTCGATCTCCAAATACGCTCACATCAACATCTGCAAATGCACAAACTACATCCGCATCCTGCGATCACAACCAATCAAACACAGCCTCATCTGCATCAACCAAAACAACACCGGGACTGGAAAAAATACTCCAAAAACACAACCAACACGACCAGGACGACACCGAAGCCATGGAAACGGACAACATGAACCCCACCAGAATAACAACCTCATACGGATCTCAACTCACAAAGGACCTTAAACTAAAAATGTTCCCTAAAGATAAGTCAAACCCTCTGTGTACTAACTTAAACCTAAATCAAAAGCCAAATCCTCTAACAAAAACAAACATTCCACTAACAGCGACAGCGAATCGGTTTAAAAGCCACAGATCTCCTATACTTTAAGGTTCAACCCTAGAACTTTTTACACTACCAGTATGTCACTAATTTTAATTCAATGGAACATTCAAGGATATACAAATAACTATAATAATCTCCTTATCCTGATTAAAAAATACTCTCCGCATATCATTACACTTCAAGAAACTCACATACAATATACTACCAATATACCAACTCCAATAAATTACACTCTACTAACAAACATAGCCACCAATAGATTTGGCGGCGTAGCGCTATTAGTCCACAAGTCAATCCAATATTCCATAGTAAACCTTCCAAACGACCTTGAATCTCTAGCAATACACATTAAATCCAAGAAGAACATGCACATAAAGACAACATACATTGCCCCAAACAGAAATGTGCTTGTGCACTAACAAAATGCTTGAAGACACTTTGTATAATAACCAAACACCATCACTAATTCTAGAAGACTTTAACGGATGGCACCCTGCCTGGGGTCCCCGAAAGCTAACTCTCGAGGAAAAACAATACAACAATTTATTGACAACACACAGCTAACCTTACTAAATGACAAATCCCCCACACATTTCACAACACACAACACATACACGCATATCGACCTTTCACTTTGCTCAGCAACACTAGCCCCACACGCCAAGTGGGAAATACTTAATGATCTCTAGTAACCCGTAAGTTCCCCCTCAATAAGGACAGGTTATTTAAAATTTAGATTATAGAACAATTGATTTATTTAAGTAATAATCGTGTCGCGTCTGCTCCGCACGCTCGGTCAATTACAACTAACTCTCCCCCTGCTCTGTCACTCCGCTCGCGCTCTCCTTGCCATTCTCGCCGCTCTCCTGTATGACATCGCCGCTCATTGCCGGCTCCCACATCCCTCCTTTATTGACAAGTTTTAGCTTCAAGGATGGGGCAGCCAAAGGAGCCAAATCTTCTGGGGACTGTCTAAGCCGATGACCTATTCCTTCTTCGACGTCTTGGTGATCCTGAGTAGATGTCATCTTCGGTTGAGAGCTGCTTAACGATGAGTCTCCAGATGTATCCAGGTGACCTGCGTTGATTGGTATTTTCTTGAGGTGCGATACATTTCTCGTGAGAGTCCTACCCCCTGCCCAAATTGTAACTATGTTTCTGTCTTTTTCAACAACCTCGAATTCGGTATCCTTAAAATTCGGAGTCAACTTACTAGGAAAACCTACATTTTTCAAGAGTACTTTATCCCCTACGTTTATCACGGCTTCCCGTGCTCCCCCCTTCTTATCTGCCTCTTCCTTTCCTTTTTCTTTTAACATACAATCCCTGTCCCTTTCGGCCGAGTCTGAAACCTCTTCATCAATATCACCTATACATGGAACCTTGTCGCGGATAACCCTATTAAACATCAGTTGGGTGGGGGCTACTCCGGTTGTGCCATGTGGAGTAACGTTGTGCATGAGTACAAATTTCTGGATTTCTTCCTTGTAATTCTTTGAATTAGAGTGTGCTATCTTTAACCGTTTGACCAAAGACCGATTCATGTTTTCCACTTCCCCATTAGCCTGGGGCCAATAGGGTGGAGTCTTCACCTGTTCTATACCGCAAGTTTTGCGGTATTCCTCGAATTCTTGACTTATATACTGCCGTCCATTGTCAGTTTTTAAGTATTTTGGGTAGCCTAATCTACAGAATATTTCCTTCATTACTTCAATTAAGCTTTTTGTGGAAATTGAGCGTAAAAATTTGAACTCCATATAGCGGGAATAGTAGTCAATAAACACTACAACAAACTCGTTGTTTGGTAGGGGCCCCAATATGTTTGATGCTACCCAAATCCATGGACCTGTTGGAAATGGGTTCCTATCCATTGGTGCTGGCCTAGGGCATTGGGAGACCAGAAGACAATCTCTGCAGCGTTTGACATAGTTCTCTGCATCACGATCAATTAGACCATACCGATCACCATACCTTGGATCGCAGACGCCTTTTCATAGCTGACTCTCCCGGGTGTCCTTCGTGAGCCAGCTCAAGCACTTGGTACCGAAGTGATTGAGGAATAACAATTCGGTTACCTCGCAAAAGAAGGGGTCCTATTGCTGATAACTCAAATCGAAATGGGTACAGCAGTTTTAGAGATCCTGGTTTCCATGAGTCGCACTCCAGACAGGCCTTTGCATCGATAATTTCTTCGTCCTTTACCGAATGCTTTGCAATTTCCGAGATAGTCATTGATTGGGGAATGCTGTTCTCGATCATTTGTAATATGCTACAATCCATTTCTTTTTCACCAGAGTCGGATGCTGATAACGGACAAAGTCGGGATAGAGCGTCGGAGATGTTCTCTTTTCCCGCTTTGTAGACTACTTTAAAATCAAAGGACTGTAGCCGTAGCAACCATCTTTCTATGCGCGCAGGAGGTCTCGATGTCGGTTTAAAAATGGCCTCCAACGGTTTGTGATCTGTCACTAGCTCGAAATGAAGTCCTGCTAAGTAAAAGTAAAATTTCTCAACAGCCCAGACTAGAGCCAGACTTTCTTTCTCCGTTTGAGAATAACGTCTCTCAACGTCCGACAAAGCTTTACTAGCGAATGAAATAATTAAGGGGTCCGCATTTACAGAGAACTGCAACAGCACCGCTCCCAGTGCTACAGGACTGGCATCTGCTATTAGGTGAGTTCGATTTAGCGGGTTGAAGTAGGCAAGGTTTGGTACTTTTTCCAGTCGATCCTTTAAGTTCCGAAAAGCATCTCTTTCTGTTTCGCCCCAGCTGAATTTCGAGTCCTTCCTCAGTAATTTTCTCAGCGGATCCGTGTAATCTGCCAGGTCTGGGATAAATTTCCCCACGTATGTCACCAAACCTAGGAAACTCCGAGTCTCTTCCTTGTTAAGTGGTTCTCGAAACATTCTAATCACATTAATTTTATCCGGGTCCACTTCGATTCCCTCGTCAGAAATAATATGACCAAGGAAGTTGAGTTTGTTTTCCAGATGCACTTCTGATCGTTTAGTAAAACGCCGCTTTCTTTAAATGTGTTAAAAACCTCTCTTACAGTCTTGTCATGTTCTTCTTCGCTAGCTCCAAAGATTATTACATCGTCAATATAATTCATGACATTAGTAAAGGGTGCTAATAGCTGCTCGAGGTGACGTTGGAAAATTTCTGGAGCAGAGTTAATTCCGAACATCAGCCGCTTGTACCGAAAGAGTCCTTTTGGTGTTATGAACGTCGTAATTTCTCTGCTGGCTTCATCCAGTTCCAGCTGGTGATAAGCGTCTTTTAGGTCTAAGCGCGAAAAGTATTTTGCGTCCTTTAGCTTGGGCATAAAAGACTCAAAGGTCGGTAGTGGATAATTTTCTCGACGAATGGCCTTATTCGCACGACGCATGTCAATGCACAGCCGAATATCGCCGTTTTCCTTAAAAGCCAGGACAATGGGGGATATCCACGAGCTCGGACCTGTAACTGATTCGATGATGTCCCGACTTAAACTCTCTTCCAGCTTAGCGGCAACTTTTTCCTCGAGTGCCACCGGGATTATTCGAACTGGCTGCTGAATTGGAATGACTTGGGGGTCAATCCATAGTTTTATTTTAACCCCTTTCCATTTAGGAAATGGCGTGGTCATTTCCACCCGATTGACATCTAGACCTAGCCGAAGAACGTTCAGCTTAATGGCGGTCTCTCGGCCCAGTAGCGACTGCCGTCCATTTTTAATTACGAAAAATGTTGCAATCACCTCGACATTCGGCACAGCTGATATCGGCGCTTCAAAAACGTAAATTACTTCAAGTAATTGTTCAGAAGCATATCCTCGAAATTGTTTCTGAGAATGCGATCTAATGTTGAAGATTGCTGTAGGTTCCTTGTTAATCCTTGCCCAATCTGATTGACTAATAAGGTTAAATTTCGATCCAGAGTCAATAATGAGAGCAATGTTGTGACCCCCTATTTGGCAGTTTATGAGTTCTTCTTCTTCGTCGCTGTAGACCTTAAAACAATTCGCACATTCCTTCTTCCGTTTGGGATCAGCGCTCTCATCTTCCACGCAACGAATCGGCGGCGCTTCCTATTTTCGTGTTTCGGCTGAGCATATTGTGTTGTTCTGCATTGTCGTGCAAAATGACCTATCTTTGACATTTGTTACATTTAGCTGCTCGGGCCGGACAGGAGAAATCGCTATTTGCATGCCCCATTCGACCACATCTCGAACACTCCAGATTTGGTCTTATTTTCCGAGCAGTAATTTTATTGATTGAATCGCTAGTGATAGGTTTCGTCAGCATGGCTTCAGATTGTTTGCTTATTTGTTCCTCGACCTGGCACGCTTCAATAACTTCGTCCAAGGAGTATTCCTTACCCAAGAGTTTCTTCTTTAGCTCCAGCGGCGCCCACGAATCAATTATTTTGTCTTTTAAGCAGATTTCCTCAATCTCCACTTTAGATTGGCCGAAAGAACATTTATACATTTGTTGTCGTAGTCGTAAAATAAACTTTGAGAAATTCTCTGACTCATGTGGTGATATACTTCGAAATAGATGCCTTTCAAACGTTGAATTTTGTTTCGGCGAAAAGTAGGCATTTCATTTCTCGACCAAAACAGTGAAGACGTCGATCTCCCCGTCCTTGTCATCCTCTACCAGTGCACCCGGTAACGAGAACGCGACAGCTTGCAATTGTACCCCACCTACGTGAAGGAGTTTAGTTCTCTTCATTTTGGGTGACACGATCTGTTCAGCCTCCATCGAGATAGTGAACGCTCTAAACCATTTCTCCCATTCATTTCGAAGGACCGATTTCTCAATTGCTTCACATAGGAATGGTTATAAATAATTTTCCGCCATCCTGAGGTCGTGCGTTTGTGTTTGCTAGATTTTAGACAACGAAACAAAATTTCATTTTAGACTTGAAATTCTGGGCTTGTTTTTACGCAGCCTCTCTTTTTTTTATAGTTATCTAGCTTACGCAAGACCAAACTCTTCCGCACAGCCTTTACTAAAAATTGTTCTTTTGGGCTTGTTTACACGCAGCCTCTTTCGACTTGTATTTACACGCAGTCGATTTACTATACAGCTTACGGAAAACAAAACTCTTCCGCACAGCCTTTCCTATGCACGTTTTCACCTGCGTACATACATAGTTACACATGTGGCTTGCAAAAATGTACATCTTTCACTCAGCCCTTTTTTTTTAGAGTAAATTTCTCTTAAGTTATCTGGCTTGTTTAAAACTCAGCCTCTCTTTATTGTTTTTTTTTTCTTTTTACTTATGTTTTGTAATTTGGTTTTGCGCTGAACTTTACAAGTATAACAATTACTAATCTCATTTGTGTTATACATTATGGTTCTTCTTTCCGTTCCCCTTTTTTTTTTGGGATGGCACTGCCATACGCAGATCTTCGTTTTACATACATACATACATGCATGTACGTTTAAATGAGATTAATTATTGCTATTTCTTGTATATATTTTTAAAAACAGTTTTACCTCGTCGCCAATGTAGTAACCCGTAAGTTCCCCCTCAATAAGGACAGGTTATTTCCAATTTAGATTATAGAACAATTGATTTATTTAAGTAATAATCGTGTCGCGTCTGCTCCGCACGCTCGGTCAATTACAACTAACTCTCCCCCTGCTCTGTCACTCCGCTTGCGCTCTCCTTGCCATTCTCGCCGCTCTCCTGTATGACATCGCCGCTCATTGCCGGCTCCCACAATCTCCATGGCAGCGACCATTTTCCGATAGTTATCTCTTAATTCCCTCCAATCACTATAAACAAATTCTCAAAACCATTTTTTATATTAAAAAAAGCAAACTGGGAGCAATACGAGACTCTCGCACACAAAAATAACGAAATTTTCCCCACTTCACCAAACGTCAACAAAGAAGCCGCACAAGTTAACAAAATTATATTACATAGCGCAAACATTTCCATCCCACAAACCTCAGTAAATACAAAGCCCTACAAGGTTCCCTGGTGGAACAAAAAACTGGCACAGCTAAAAAAAGAAAAACAATTAGCTTGGAAAGCACTTAATCGCAACATCAACCTTACAAAAATTATAAACTACAGACTAGAGGTGGGCGCGGGCCTGTATTTTGGGGCCCGGGCCCGCACGAAAACAAAATCTTTTTTGAGAGGCCCGGCCCGGCCGAACACGAACCTTTTTCATCAAGGCCCGGGCCCGGCCCGGCCCGGCACGAAACTTATTTACACATATTACAAAATTTAAAAGACATGTTATTTATGTATACATATATATAAGTTCATATTTATTAATTCTAATTCATGTTTTTATTTAAAAATAAAATTTTTTCTAAATTTTTGCTTTTCAGCCTAGTGCGTCTTTCATTTAATACATGTCCGGATGTTGAGAAAAGCCTTTCGCTCGTAGATGAACTGGCTGGAATCGCTAGAATGGTTCTAGCTAATTTGGGAAGGTATTTTAATTCCCTTGCATTGCTCCAAAATTCTAAAATATTGGTTCCAGGAGCTACTGGATGGGCCAAATATTTTTCCAGCTCTGCGTCTATATCGGTTTTCTCAACCTTTCTTTTTTTTCCATAACTTAAATCTAAGAATTCAGCAAATATTCCATTTTTGGAATTACTTGGGCTTGTGTTATTAGTTACGTGATCAAAGCTTTTTTCACAGTCTCCAACAAATTCGGAGAGCATTGCTTTTACTGTGGCTATCACGTTTTCCTTTTTTTCCTTTGAGAGGAAATTCATCTCTAAGGAGGGTTCAAAAAAAGCCCAACCAAATGAGCGATTGCCGGAAGAAATCTGACTTCTAATGCGCTTAAGGTCAAGGTTTTAAATTCACTTATTATTTGGGAATCAAGTGTGCTCGTTCTGCAAAGTTTACATAATTTTTCAGACCACAATGCAAATATATGCATTGTTGGTTCCTTAATGTCCTTAAATGGTTTTAAGAAGCATAAAATGTTTTCAAGTAATGAGAAATCTAAATTACTAATTCGCTGTAGCTCATCTTTTTTAAGTAAAAGAGTTTTTATTTCCTCTTTAACATCAAATATACTCAAGAGCATAAAAAATGTAGAGTTCCAGCGTGTTTTAACTTGCTGTTTCAGCGTTTTTGAAAGCTTTCTGTTCAGCTGGGAATGTTTAAAATATTTAACTAATGATTTGCAACATTCTATTAAAGCCTTCACTTCTGCAATAGGATTTTTTTCAATGACGTCATCCATGACAAGGTTCAGATTGTGACAAGCACAAGATAGGCGCTTGATAGCTTTTAAATGCCGCAACGACATTTGCACCATTGTCCGTAACGAACACAGCTCGGTCGATAGTTTCAAGTGTGTTGAAATCCTGCAAAATGTCCTGAACATTTTTGAGAATATTATCTCCAGTTTTCTTCTCGTCCAAGAACTCCCTGATGCCTGTAAAAGATACATAAGTAAATTAAATGCTTCGTAAAAATTATATATATAAATATGTAAATATGTATGAATGAACATCGTAAACACAAATAAATTATAAAAATTGATTTATTTTAGTACCTAAAAGAGCGACGTTCAGTCGGAAGCCTTCATCCACATAGTGGGCAGTTAGCGATATAAAATTTCGCTGGGTGAAGTCGTCACTCCACATGTCGGTCGTGTATGCCAGTTGTTGATCTTTCAAACTTATAATAAGTTGCGTCTTCAACGTTTCGTACTCCTTTTCCATGATGGTAGTGCTTAACATTTTACGGGATATGACCAAATCATCAAAAGATTGCATTCCAAATTCTGCTCCTATGTTGAGAAGCGCTTGGCTATATTCACGGAAGCCGCTACCTACCAATTCACAAAAAAAAGTCACTCAATGAATGCAATGGGAATATAACTTACCTTCGGTAATATTGAAAGGGTGCAAGTCTTTTGCAACTAAGACTAGCTGCTTTCGAGCTAACGAATCTCGGACTCGCGTCGAAACAAATTTTTTGGCGAACATGTCCAATTTGGGCTGTGTCTTAAGGGCGTCTTGTTGTGGCATGCACTTATGGCGGCTGAGGGTGCCCGTGCCTTGTTTCGAATTATGCACCAGCACATGCTTACAGCTCCGGCAGCACACAAAATCGACGATATTGCCATTATAATAAACACAGTCGAAAAGCCTACACACATCACTCCTGCCTTTTTCATTTTGTATAAGCTTTACACATTCACTTTTTTATTTACAGCGTCCTGAATGGTTTGTCGCAACATATTTTATTTTTCAAACTTTATGATTTTCACAATAGGACGCCAAATTTTAAATAGTGGTGTGCAAACAAGTAAAATATTGTTTAAGCAAATCGATAGTAACATCGATAAGCAATTAAAATACGATAAATGGCGGTTGTAATTCGAGAATAAAAAAAAATAGCGCGGTCAAATCAAAATTGTTTTAAGGCCTATTTCGGGTTTTTACGGGCCGGGCCGTTTTGCAAAGGCCCGGGCCCGCACGAAGCCCGCACGAATCTTAATTTTAAGGCCCGGGCCCGCTCCGGGCCAGTGTAAGCCCGCGGGCCACGAAAAAAAGCCCGGCCCGTGCCCACCTCTACTATAGACGCTTAAACGCCAAGTACAAGTTCGAAATCAAAGAAAGTAAAATCGAAGCTTCCAGATCCTTTACATCCACCATACAACCAGAAACCCCTTCATCTAAAATATGGAGCAACATAAGACGCTTCTGCGGTCTTAACCCAAGCAAACAAATCCACGCCATACATAATCCCACAAACAACACTACAACAACAGATACCCTCGAAATAGCTAACTCCCTCTCGCAACACTTCTCAGAGCTCTCAAGCGACCTAAACTTCTCAGACGAATTCCGATATAACAAATATAAAATCAACAGAACCTATTATACACCAACCTCAACAGCCAAAACTATCGAGGAAAACATAAGTCACCTTGAATTAATTGCAGCACTACAAACACTTAAAGGATCCACTCCAGGGTTAAACAGAATTTCGTACGAAATGATACGCAACAGCTCCCTTACCACTAAAAACAGAATTAAAAACCTCCTTAATCAAATTTTCGACAGCCACATACCTCAAGCCTACAAAATAAGCTTAATCATACCAATACTTAAACCAAAAACCGACAAAACAAACATCTCCTCGTACAGACCCATTTCCCTCAATTGCTGTTTAGCAAAAACACTGGACAAAATCATAGCGAAAAGACTTTGGTGGTTTGTGACCCACAACAAATTTTTAAATACAAACCAATTCGGCTTCAAAAAAGGCAAATCGACTTCGGATAGTCTCCTATACGTAGACCATCTCATAACGAAGTCGAAAAGGCACACCTCCCTCGTCACTCTTGAATTTTCAAGAGCCTTTGATCGAGTAGGTGTGCACACTATAATTGATCAACTCCAGGAATGGAAAACAGGCCCTAAAATAATCAATTATGTCAAAAATTTTATGCTCAAATGTAAAATAATAGTCAGAGTCGGTCCGCACTTGTCAAATTCACTCCCATTATCCAACGGTATCCCACAAGGATCACCTATATCGGTAATCCTATTTCTCATCGCATACAATAAACTCTCAAACGTAATATCTCTACACAAAGAAATTAAATTTAACGCTTACGCCGACGACTTTTTCCTTATTATAAACTTCAGAAACAACAAACACCATAATTTTAACCTAGACAACCTTTTACATGACATAAGCAGCTGGTGCTCATATTCAGGGGCATCTCTATCCTTAGCTAAATGCCTCCATATATGCCAAAAACAAAATGGCACTAGCACCATAAGCTGTAGCAATACACCAATAAAACAAGTAACAGCACTTAAAATCTTAGGGATAACCATAAATAGTAAATACAAATGGGACACACACATAAAATAACTTCTTCCATCACTACATCAAAAATTGAATATCATAAAATGCCTTTCCAATCTCAAATTCAATTGCAACACTCAAACACTACTCCACGTCGCGAAAGCAACAGTCATAGCAAAAATCGAATATGGCCTGTTTCTATACAGACAGGCTCCGAAAAGTGTGCTTAACAAATTAAAAACCCCCTTTAACACCGCAATCCGTCTAGCCCTTGGCGCCTACCGAACTACACCCATACACAACTTGCTATACGAAGCCAACATCCTCCCATTAGAGCAAAAACGAGACCTTCAAACAGCCAAACTCACAAAAAACCTTATATTTTCCAAAGATACACCAATACACAAACTTGTCAAACAAAGAAAATCAAAAAAGAATACATCAACCATAGACCGCACAATAAACCACTAAACTAAAATAATAAAGCACTAAACCTACCCTACGAACCAGTTAAACTACACAAATACCAGCCACCTTGGGATCTCCCAAACCTCATAGACAAAACATTTAGAGCGCACAAGAAACAAACCACAACACCAGATACATAGATACATGAAACTATACGAACATACCAAAGACAGCCATAAAACACACAAATTCATATTTACGGATGGATCAAAAATGAACTCCACTATATCATATGCTATCACCACAGATACTTATATTATTAAATATGGTATCCTACCCCCCCACTCATCAGTACTCTCCGCAGAAATAATAGCCATATTAGTAGCGATCGACCAAGTCAAATGCACAAGGGGAAAATTCATGATCTGCTCTGACTCTCTCTCAGCAATTGACGCCATAAGAAACACAAATAACAACAATTTTTACCCCAACAAAATTAGATCACTCCTTACAAAACTAGCCCCAAAAATTAAAATATTGTGGATCCCTGGTCATATAGGCATAGCAGGCAATGAGCTAGCCGACCAAACAGCAAAATCGACATGCAGCATGCCCCTTATTTACACCCCAAACATAAATTTAACAGACATAAACAGACACTTAAAACTAGAATTCCTAACAAGAAATAAACTAAACATAGAACACTGCAACATCAATGGTATAAAAACATTAACAAAGACAATTCAAACATCGACAATTACTGCAGATCCTTCCATCCCAAATCGAGCAGACTCGATCAAATTAAAATAATACGCCTTAGACTAGGCCACACAAAACTTACACACTTCAATCAAAACCAAATCTCACCCTGCCCCTTCTGCCAAGGCGACAATACCTTACCCCACCTATTAAATTCATGCCCATCACTCCTTCCTATTAAACTATCTATCTTCAAAAATACAAACCCATTAAATCTCCTTAACGAACTTAACACTGATAATTTAGAAAAAATCTTAATTTTCTTGAAAACTTCAAACCTATACCACAAAATTTAATAACACCCAAAATGTACATAAACAAAATTTACCAACTAAGTAACCTAATTACAACGAACAATATGTAAATAAAATAATAGACTTAAATAGCAGTAACCTTAAAAGCGGAAGGCCTCGCTGCCAGCGCTTTACCAACTAAGTTAGTCTAGTTGTGCAAACTTCACTATATTTAATAATAAATAAATAAATAATTGGTTTTATTATGATATTCTCAAAAGGATCATCCAACAATATCCGATGTTTGCGATATATATCCGGTTTATCTAGAACAAAACACAAAATTTGCACGAAAAAAACAAAGCGCAAAATTTGATCGAACAAAAAAAGGAAATAAGTCGGAAACTTCCCAAAAGTTACAGCTCAAATTTAAAACAAAGTCTAAGAAAACATTCACTAGTATTAATAAACCAGTTTCATTAAAGGGAAAGACAGGTATCACAACTTTTTCTCTATCATAATTCTATATATACACAAAAATTCGCCACTGGACGTTAAATGAAACACAATCTTTAAAACAATAACACAACACAAAATGACGTAAAAATTATAAAAAAAAAAAATATATACATATAAAAAAATTATAAAAAAAATAAAAACAAAATAAAAACTATTAGTAAATGAACAAATAGTTTTGGAAAGGTAAACACAAGAATGAAACATGAAGACTGAGCAACAGCATAACAAGTAAACAAGAAAGGAAAGCTAACTTCGGGCGGAGCCGAAGTTGATATACCCTTGAAGTTAAAACCGGAATATCGAATAGAATCTGTACCAAGTTCCAGCTTTCTAGCTTCAAAAACACGAAAGTTGTGTCATTTCCGATCGTTCAGTTATATGGCAGCTATAGGATATAGTCGGCCGATCCTTATGAAATTTGGTAGGTTGGATCAACTGACCAAAAATAGAATCTGTATTAAATTTCAGCTTTCTATCTTCAAAAACACGAAAGTTGGGTCATTTCCGATCGTTCAGTTATATGGCAGCTATAAGATATAGTCGGCCGATCCTTATGAAATTTGGCATGTCGTTATGTTTTGCCAAAAATAGCACTCGTGTCAAATTTGAACTCTCTAACTCTAAAAACACCAAAGTTATACCATTTCCGATCAATCAGTTATATGGCAGCTATAGGATATAGTCAGCCGATCCCGGTCGTTCCGACTTATATACTACGTGCAAAGGAAAGAAGGGTGGTGTGCAAAGTTTCAAGACGATAGCTTTAAAACTGAGAGACTAGTTCGTGTAGAAACAGACAGACAGACAGACGGACAGACGGACAGACGGACATGCTCATATCAACTCAGGAGGTGATCCTGATCAAGAATATATATACTTTATAGGGTCGGAGATGTCTCCTTCACTGCGTTGCACACTTTTGGACAAATTATAATACCCTCTGCAAGGGTATAATAAACCGCAAAACTGTCCCTGAAAAAGTTAAGACAGTGCTAGTATTTTTACGAAATTAGGCACATAGGCTAATTTTGGCAGACAATTTTTGAATATTTGTTACCTTTGGAGACCGACAAACACATTGGTATATCAACGAATTGTAGAATTTTGTGGGATCACTACTAAAACTTCAGCTAAACATGAAAAATATGCTCAAAATAACAATAACAATAATTATTATTAATATTTCAAATTATATCTCATTTTATAGAAAATACCTTTAACTTCAAAATCTATTACAAATTATTTTAATTTAAACACGTAAATATGGATATGACCCCTTCAAAGTTCGGTTTAGTTGTGAAATTTTTAGAAAATCGCTTTAGATTTCTAGAAAAATCGTCTGGACCAAGGGTCTCCTATACAAGTTAAGTATAGGCAAAGATTATAAAGTACATACATAGATGGGACATCAGGGCCCAAAACGGTCAACTTTTTGCGTCGAGCTTGTTGGTGAGGGGGGAACGCACATGCATACGATTCTATTTTTAGAACTCTTTACATGTATCCGTCAACTACAATGTGAGCCTTTGTATGTATGTAAGTTAAATTGTTTGTAGTTCGGTGAATTAAAAAAATGAAAATTTTATTTTTTAATTTCACAACTTGGTGTTAAACCTTTATTTATTAAACGCAAAAATTACAAGACACTTTTGGTTTTTTCTTAAATACTTTTGTCAACCGTTCGCGGTCTCGGTCAAAATAGGACTGCCTTCTTAATTCTAAATCTGATCCAAAGAACCTCGGCCATCAGTTGTGTTTAGGTTAGAGGCTTAAGATGAAACTGTCGCATCTTATTGTGAAATTCGATTAAGCTGATCGATGCAATTTGGTGGGTACTTGAAACGCAAAAGGCGTAATTGATTGGGCTTCGGAGGGAAGCTGATGTTTACTTTTGATTTTGATTTGTTTATGGGGAACCGAGACCGGACCTCAGAGCCAAAGACAAAGCCGAAGGCAAATGCAGAGTTTGAAAATATTGTTTATAAAATTCATAAGTGGAAAGCCATAAGTGGCCTGGATTTATGGGTTGGATAATTGAGCCAAAGATCAAGCCAAAGACAAATGCAGAGATTGAAAATATTGTTTATAAAAGCAATAAGTGGCCTGTATTTAGGGGTTGGATAACTCTCCCCCTTCTAAAATGGATCGTCCAGATTCAATATGAAATTCGCTTAAATGATCTCTTAATTCTGTTAAAAAAATTTCTTGGTTAATAGATTTTTCTGGTTCAGGCCGATGTTTTTTGGTTACAAATAATATAGCATTTTTGTATTTTATAATAAGTGAAAGAATCAAATATATAATGATTAAAATTAATAATATAAAGGTAAGTGATATTTTAGTATTCTTAATTTTAACGAATGGGTTTAAAATGTTTATATTATCTAAAGAAAGATCAGAGTTATTTGATAATATGTAATCGGATATTTCATAATTTTTAAAGTGGTTCGTAGTTACGTATTCAAAAAATTTATTTTTCAAATTGGTATACGAGTTATTATTAATTTTAGTTGTACAATTAAATGTTATTAAAAACGAACCGTTTAAATAGGAGTTGTTAACAATATTGTTCCCATTTATAAGGATGGCACCATCTTGTATGATGTCTATTTTTTTATTTTTTTCTCTTATTTTTTTACAGGTTGATTTCTCACCATTTAATAATCGGGTAAAACAAGGTTTTTTGTTACGAAGAGTGCAATAATTATTAAAAAGTTCGTTCTTAAAATTAGACATTTCGTAAAACATATTTTTGCATTTTGCGACTTGATCGCTTAATACTAGTTTTCCATCGATTTGGGAAATCGCTCTAGCGTGATATATTTCACATCTGTTTTTTATTATTGGGTATTTTATATAAATTATTAAAAGTTCTTTATGCAATGCGATTTTAAGAGAAGAGATGTCCATTAAATCAGCTATAATTACTGGTTTTTGTTCATGTTTTAATATTTCCAAGATGTCATCATTGTTTAAAATTTTGGTATTAAAAACGTCTATTTTTGCTAGAGTGATTGTGTCAATTAAATTTTGCAGATCAAATGTTAATAATCGCAAGCGATGTTTTCGAAGTGGTAGATCTTGATCAATAAATACTTTTTTAAAATCATCGGAAAGAGATTCTATTTCTTTGAATAATCGGGAATTGATAATAGACTGCTTATTATTGTTTTCAATTAATTCATTAATTTTATTCTGAACTGTAATAAAATCATCATGGTCCGGAGTTCCAGCTAACCATTTCCACACGGTGCCTAACTCATTTATCCCTCTTTTTGATCTAGTTGATACTAATTGCGATAAAATTAGTTCGATTACTTTTATGTCATATTTAATTTCCCATTGTGACCTTTTATTAGTATCCCTTTTAATATTATCTGATTCCAAATTTATTATTTCTTTATAAAAGCTTAAGTTAGTTACATGGAATAAATCTGCGTATGAATCGTACGTCAATACGTCTTTATTGTCCTTAAATAGAAGATATTCGTGACTTGTACAGTCAATTATTTCTGATTTTGTTAATAAAATAAGGTGTAGTATGAGCACCTGATAAAACATTTTCTGGGAAAGCAAAGAAAAAAGGATGATATATAAATACTTAGAATTTTATATTATCTTTGTGAATAATTCTATTTCTATTGTTGATTATTATTTTGTTGGGTAAATTTTCCTTAACTATTTGTTTTTTATATCTGGTTTTAAGTTTATTTCTTTCCCCGTGTTTCTTTTCATAGACTACCTGTCCTACATGATATTCTTTTTCTTTTCTGTTTTCATTATGTGTTTCCAACATTTTCTCTTGAGTATTTTTCAAAAGTTCAGGAATGTTATCGTGCTCTATTTTATTATATAATCAAAAGGTTTTTGGTTCGTTGTAGAATGATTGCTCTGATTATATTCTTGAGCGGCTCTTATTATTATTTCGGAAAAGTCAGTTAAATTAAATTCTTCTTTAATGCATCGAGCTAATTCTGTTAATGTAGAATGTGCCCTTTCAACCTGTCCGTTTGACGTGCTGTGCCTCGGATCTGCGTAATGTAAAGTTAAATTTCACCTTTGTGCGAAAGATTTAAATTGGGCCGAGGTAAAGCTCGGTTCATTATCGGTCATTATTACTTTTGCTTGTGGAAAATGCTGAAGAAGTTCCATTACTTTATTTTCGATATTTAATTTATTTTGGATTTATTTTACTACTAGAAATTTTGAGTAAGCGTCAATACAAGTTATGAAAGTAAGACCTTGCGCGTAATATATATCAACGTGTAAATTTTCTCCTTCTTTACTTGGAATTGGGGCTTCCCCAATTGGAATTTTTATTGGGTGCCTGTTATATTTATTTTCGTTACAAATCACTCAATTTTTAATATACTCTTTTAATTTTTTAAAACAGTTTGGCCAATAATATAATTTACTGATCTGTTTGTAATTCTCTTCTAGCCCCCTATGAGCACGGCTGTGCGTTTCTTCTATTATTATAGCTTTATCTTCCTCGTTTTCCACGTCTTGTAGAAAGATTCTTGTAAAAAGGAATGTGTTTGTGAAATTATTTTTTAAAGGTAATTGAATTTTAAATAAGTCCTCTAAGGTACAATGAATTCCTACCGTAATGTTAGGTGGAAGATACTCTCTTAATATAGTTATTAAATTTTCTGGTGTGTCATATTCAATTAAATGTCGTGTCCTGTCAAAAATTTTCAGTGACTCATGTATTGTATACCTCCCCGTTGTTAATAACAGTTGTTGTTTAAATTGATTTAACGGTTTTCGGGTCTCTTGTATTACATTTTCAAAACTACTTTCAGCTGATTGCTGTGTGTTCTGATCTGAGTCTGACTGGTCTGTTTGTTCTATATCACTGTCTGTAATATTATTTATCTGAATTCGAGATAATGCGTCTGCAACTACATTTGTTGCACCGGGCTTAAATGTTGTTTTCGGTGTAAAACTTTGTATGAAAGAATACCATCCTTTCATATCTGCATTGGGATTTTTATCCGAAATTGTGTAAGATAAAGTTTGATGGTCGGTTTGAATTTCAATTCCAATTACTCCGTATAAGTAATTTCTTAGATTTTTAAGAGCCCATACTATCGCTAAAAGTTCCTTCTTATTAGTCGCATAAGCTTGTTCTGTTTTAGACAAGGTTTTTGAAATAAAAGTAATTGGTTTTCCTTCTTGAGATAAAACTGCACCAATTGCGACGTCTGAAGCGTCGGTGGTCAAGGTAAATTTTTTATTATAGTCCGGTTGAACTAGTTCTACCTGAGCAATGAGATTTTCTTTCAGCTCGTTAAAAGCTTTAATTGCTGGTTCATCCAGCTGAATCAATATTTTTGTTGACATTCTTTTCGAGATTTTGCCATTATGACCTCCAAGATATTTTGTTAGAGGTTTGGCTATGTAGGCGTAGTTTGAAACAAATTTTCTATAATAGCCCGTAAAACCTAGGAAACTTCTTAGTTCCCGAATATTTTCTGGAAGCGGATATTTTCTAATGGTTTCAATTTTCTCTGGGTCTGTCTTGATGACGTTATAGGATACCATGTATCCTAGAAAACGGGTTTCGCGTTTGAAAAAATTAGATTTCTCTAAAGAGATTTTCATGTTTGCCCTCAATAATATATTTATAATTTTGTTTAGATCTGTATAGTGTTGTTCAATTGAGTTTAAGAATATTATAATGTCGTCCATATAGACATGACACGTTTTCCCCATTTGTTCTCTTAGAATATCGTCCATTGCTCTCTGAAAGATTCTTGGTGCCTTTGTTAATCCGAATGGCATTTTTAAAAATTCGTATTTTCCATTATTTATCGAAAAGGCTGTTTTTTCGACATCAGATTCTTTCATTAGTATCTGATGAAATCCTGACTAAATCTTTTGTTGAAAAATATCTTGCTTTTCCCAAATTTGATAGAATTACTGATGGGTCTTGCATTGGGTACCTGTCAGGTATAGTACTTTCATTCAATTTTTTGTAATCAATGACGAGTCTTAATTTACGGCTTCCGTCTTGATTCTCTCCTTTCTTTGGGACTACCAGAAGTGGTGAATTGTAAGGGCTTCTGCTAGGCCTTATTATTTTTTCATATAACATTCTTTTGATTTCGCTATTCACGAAATCGTTGACAGATAGAGCATACGGATATTGCTTCCCGTATATTGGCCTATCATGGATTAGATTTATTTCCCCCTTTATGTCTGTTCTAAAAGGAATTTGCATATTTATCTTTGAATGTTCCTTTTCAATATAGTGAACTATCTTTTCCCTCAGTCCGCCTAATTGGTCGGTACCTATATTATTTATTTGATTTTTGACGGTATTTACTTCGTCGGCACTCTCAGGATTTTTAATTCCCGAGATATTTTTATTTTTATTGACGGATATTTCTACGTCGGCGTTCTCAGGATTTTTAATTCCCAAGATATTTTTATTTTTATTGACGGATATTTCTACGTCGGCGTTCTCAGGATTTTTTGTTCCCAAGACATTTGTATTTTTGTTGACGGATATTTCTACGTCGGCGTTCTCGGGGTTTTTAACTCCCAAGCTTTTCTCACTATTTTCAACAAATAATGAATCTGGGTTTTTGCTACCATTATCATCAAAATACTTTTTTATAATAAATTCTTTTAACGGAAGAATATTATTTTCTTCAATTTCGTTTTTCTCCTCATTATCATAATATTTTAACATCTCCTGTTTCCCATTATATTCCAAGATTCCCTTATCTATATTTATTATAGCTCCAATTTTTCTTAATAGATTGAATCCAATTAGAATATCAGATTCTAAACCTTCGATTTCATAAAATAATTGTTTTGTTTCAAATATATTTATAATATGGTAATACCTAATAATTGAGTAGCCATGAACTGTTGTTACCTTTTTGTATATTGGTAGCTCGTTTTTATTTTCAAAAATTCCCCTTTTTATGTAACAAGCAGTGGCTCCTGTATCTATTAAAACTTTTAGCTGCTTCTTGGTTTTTCGATCTATCCTATTTAAATAAGGCATTCCTCTGTAGGGGTCTGGTCTAAAAAATGGTCTTCATTAATATTATTTAATCTGGTTACTTTATTAGCTGGCTGACTTTCTGTTCCATCTGATTCCCTTTTTTGAGCTTGAGTTTGCTCTCTATTTTGATTTGTGTTAGAAAAATTTGAACGATTTTTATTTTGATGATAATTATTATTATATCTACCTTGATTATCGTTTGCCTGCCAATTATTATATCTTCCCTGGTTACTATTTGACTGCCAATTTTGGCTCGGCTGCCGATTGTTATTAGATTTATTCTGGAGTTGAATCGGTGGATCAACATCCATTGGCTCGATAGCTTGTTGCTTATGATTATTATTTTGATTATTATTTTGCCAAAAATTTCCCTTTTGTGGCCAATTGTCATTTTGGTTATGATTAAAATTATTTCCCATTTTAGTGGTATTATTATTTTGCCGTATTTGATCAAATCGTAAGTTGTTTCCCCGATATTTACTTTCATTTTTAAATCCATTAAACCTATTTGCGAATTGAGCACGGAAGTTGTTTGATTCTAATTCTTGGACCTTTGCCAAAGCATTGGGCAAATCTGGTGGATTTAATGAGAAAAGAGTTTCTGAAATAGATCCATTAAGTCCGGATATAAATACTCGTAGAGCATTTCCCCTTATTGAATTGTTTGTTTCTTTGGTAATTACACTGTCCTTTCCGTATGTCATTATGGTTTTGTTTATTAGTAAGGTCATTTTTTTATTGACTTCGTTATAGTACTCAGTAATTGTCATTCGTCCTTGCCTGAGGATACTTAGTTCTGACTCGAGAACATGTATTGGTCGTTTGTCACTATATATAAAGTCCAATCGGGATAAGATTGCTTTAAAGTTTAAAACTGTGCCATGATTGGTAAGAGCATCATGGGCAGCTCCCATAATTTTATTTCGTAAAATTGTTAGGGCGATAAAATATTGTTCACTTTCAATTTTATAGAGACTCATTGCAGTTTCTGCAGCTTCCCTCCAACCTACATTTTGTGTTGCTTCCCCTGTGAAATTTGGTAAGGATTTTACCACTTCAAGTGTTGTATCGCATTTTATAGCTGGGTCAATTGTTTGTACTTTATAATCTTCCACAGTGTTTGCATCTGTGGCTAGCCTTCCTTCTAAACATTCTACTTTCCTGCTAACTTCATTCAATTGAGCGTTTATTAATCTGTTTATCAATTCTACTGTTAAACTGCCGGCTGTGGCTACACTGCCTGCAGAAAAATTTGGTGCTGAACCTCCGGTTGCCATTGTTAGATTTAGTTCACAAAAGCTATTTATCAAATCTTCCAGAATTATTCTTTATATTTTTTTGTTAAATCGCGAATCTTACTTTTTGCAATATATAAATCTTATATTATTTTTCTCAAATTTACAGGTCTTAAATTTTAGTCTTTAATTTTTTTATTATTTTAAATTAATTCCTCACGATATTGTCCCGTTGGGGTCTTCCTTCTGTGTGGTTGGTGGTTGATAGAGAATGTCCTGTCTTCCTTCCTTGGGTTTTTTTGTTGGAGCGAGTTGTCGTTTTTATTTGAGAATGTCCTGCCTTCCTTTCCTGGTTTTTCTTGTTGGAGTTGTCGTTTTATTTGTTTTTGTTGTTCTTGTTTGTTTTTTTTGTGCGTTGATTTTTTTTTAGTTTTTGTGTTCTTGTAATTGTTTGGTTTAAAATTTCGGTCCACCTTTGTTTTAATTCACTCTTTATGGATTATTTCATTAATTAATTTCTATTTACTTTATTGTTAACGATCACTGTCACTTGGTAGTGTCGTTTGGTGGATGTTTTAATTTTTCCACTAAAAATGTTGAGTTGTTGACCGCGCGAGTTCCGTTTATGTTTAACTTATTTTTCATTAAACTATTTTTTGGAGCTTTATGTGACGCGGCCCCACGTTGGGCGCCAGTTAAATTGTTTGTAGTTCGGTGAATTAAAAAAATGAAAATTTTATTTTTAATTTCACAACTTGGTGTTAAACCTTTATTTATTAAACGCAACAATTACAAGACACTTTTGGTTTTTTTTTTAAATACTTTTGTCAACCGTTCGCGGTCTCGGTCAAAATAGGACTGCCTTCTTAATTCTAAATCTGATCCAAAGAACCTCGGCCATCAGTTGTGTTTAGATTAGAGGATTAAGATGAAACTGTCGCATCTTATTGTGAAATTCGATTAAGCTGATCGATGCAATTTGGTGGGTACTTGAAACGCAAAAGGCGTAATTGATTGGGCTTCGGAGGGAAGCTGATGTTTACTTTTGATTTTGATTTGTTTATGGGGAACCGAGATCGGACCTCAGAGCCAAAGACAAAGCCGAAGGCAAATGCAGAGTTTGAAAATATTGTTTATAAAATTCATAAGTGGAAAGCCATAAGTGGCCTGGATTTATGGGTTGGATAATTGAGCCAAAGATCAAGCCAAAGGCAAATGCAGAGATTGAAAATATTGTTTATAAAAGCCATAAGTGGCCTGTATTGGTGGGGTTGGATAACTTGCAGGCACCATTCCTCGTACACGTCCTCAGAGCAGGCAGGGCACTCGTAATAATCGAGTTGCCACCACTATTCCCAGGGTAAATCGGAATACCATGCAGAATCCAGAAAGGGCTAACCATACGCGAAGTTCTTCGGCTGGCAACGGCATCTCAGAAGAGCGGGTACACCAAATAATAGCAGGGGCCTTAGAAAATCAGATGTCGAGCTTGGCAGCGTCGATCTCTAATCAAATTATTGCCACAATGGCAAATTTAAATTTGGGTCCAAGTCGTAGAGGATCACGGGGTGAAATTCCACTCGAATGGGATAATGAAGTACCCAGTTTTGTATCTAGGAGTAACCCACCTCGCGATAATTTCCGAGAAAACGTTCCGTCAAGAAATCGTTTAAGCAATCACTCAGCAGACAGACCAGATAGGGTATCTAGCGTAATTTCAAACTGGAACCTCAAATTTAGCGGTTCAAATGGGAAAATACCTATCGAGGATTTTATATATAGAGTGAATATTTTAACCAATCAGTGTCTAAATGGAAATTATGATTTGTTGTTTCAATTTGCAAACTTATTATTTACGGGTCCGGCATTGAAGTTTTATTGGCGAGTACATCGGTCTCCCGATCTCACCAACTGGTTTTGTTTGTGTGACCGACTAAAGGAAAGATAGATCAATGATCAGACCGCGATATCAAAGAATCTCTACGACGTCGGAAGCAGGGAAATACAGAAACCTTTGGTGACTTCCTAGATTCGATGTTAGGGATCGCGGACGCAATAAGGGATCCGTTGTCTGACTCCGAAATAACGGAAGAGGTCCGACATAATCTTAGGGCGGAATTGAAACACGAGTTGTTGCATGTTCCAACACCAACCTTGGCTGCGTTACGCACTGAATGCCGCAGGCATGAAGAGTTTTTCAAAGGATTTCGTAATAGAGCCGCCCCACGAACAAATACTCGACCTTTTCTTAACGAAATTCAATTCATTAACCAGACGGAGGAGGATTTTGAAGGCGACCAGGAATCAAATGAAGTTTGTGCCATTCGTTCGATGGACAAAATCAAATTTTGGAACTGTGACGAATTAGGTCTCGTTATCAAGATTGTCTTAAGGGGACCCCCCCATTCTCGATTTTAAATTTTGACGATTTTCAATGGGCTGGCAAATGAACATAAATTATTTTTTAGGGTTGTAACTGTGCTTACATATATTAAGACACAAAAAGGAAGAAAACCATTTCACAGATTTTTTTTTTTTTTTTTTTGTTGTTGTTTTTTGTGATTAAAGAAAAGACCTTCTTTTCGGCGGCGCATGTGATTTCCGCTACCTGGAACATCTGAATCCAAAAATTCCAACGGGATTAGAAAAAGTACATGTTTGGCTCTCGTATGAACTAGGATTATTAACTTCGCTCAAAAATTAACAAAATGGCGGACCTTTGAAATTTTTTTTTTGAAAATTTCCATTTTTTCAGCCACAAATCGAGTTGAAAAGTAAAGAAGATCTTCACCGATTTGATACCGATAGTTCATACGAGAGCTATATATGTGTAGAATAACGTGCTAAAATTTGGAACCGATTGGATTAATAGTTTTTGAGTAACCTCATGCGCCAGTCGTAAAAACAGTGTTTCGAGAAAAACGCGTTTAAAGTTTTGAGACGGCTCTCGCCGTCGCCTGAGGCTTCCATCATAAATCGGCTATATCTTCAAGAGTTTTTGAAATTTTTACTTGAAATTTGTAGGGAACATTCTTGAATAGTTATAAGTTCGAATTAAATTAAAAAAAAAAATCGATTTTTTAAAATCGAGAATGGGGGGGGGTCCCCTTAAAACACGTCGCATATTTTGTTGTGGGTGTGGGTCAATTAACACATATAAGCCCAATTATTCGAAATGTCATCCCGGGTCGGAAAACCCATCTCGGGATATTCGCCAAAACCATTAAGCGAATATCCTCTTCAAGTCTCGGAACCAATCAAATCAGAACTTGATGAAGACGAACTTAGCGTAAACCCTATCAAATTTACTCCCTATCATATACGTTTAGACAAGCTTCTAACTGACGGCGAAAGTAAGGAGAGTTTAACAGCCTCAAGAGTTAAAAGTCGTAGCGCTGAGCACATTCAAAATTATTTTAGAAACATTCGGGAGCTAAAGAAAGTCGTAATATTATCACTCTTACACAAGCATAACGACATTCGTCCCTTTTCACAAATACAAATATTAGGTCAACCATATTTAGCTCTGCTGGATAGCGGAGCCAACAAAAGTGTAATAGGTGGTGCTTTAGCAAAACGCATACTGGCGGAGAAAAATAATTTTAAGTCCCGAAAGGGGATGGTTAAAACCGCCGATGGGCAAATGCAGAATCCAGCGATATTCTCGAGTGATCACCGTATCATTGACGTTTAACACCAGGCATGACAACATAGAGTTTCTAATAGTACCGTCAATAAATCAGGATGCTATTTGCGGAATGGATTTCTGGAAGAAATTCGGAATTTCATTATCTTTAGTGGGAAATATAAGTGAGACAAACCAAACGGAAGGGGAAACAGAAAAAGACAAAATTCACCTTTCTCTTTTGGAGAAACGTCGTTTAGAATCGGTAATAAATTCTTTTCCGTCCTTTGAGGTAGACGGGTTAGGGAAAACTTCTCTAGTAGAACATTCTATCGATACAGGGGAGGCCAAACCTATTAAACAGATATTTTATCCGTTATCTCCTGCCAGGGAAAAACTTTTATGTGAAGAAATTGATAGAATGATCGCACAAGATGTAATTGAAGAAGCACCTTCATCAGCTTGGTCATCACCAGTAACGCTGCTAGTAAAACCAAACAAGGTTCGATTCTGTCTAGACGCAAGGAAACTAAATTCAGTCACCATTAAAGATGCATATCCGATGCCTATATTAGAAGGTTTGTTGAGTCGATTGCCACCCGTGCACTGTATTTCGAAAATTGATCTCAAAGATGCCTTTTGGCAAATCGAGTTAGATTCTCAGTCAAGGGCGAAAACAGTATCAATTGTATCAATTCAAACGTATGCCATTTGGATTGTCCAATGCGCCACAGACTCTTTGTCGACTAATCGATATGGTGATTCCATATAGTATGAAATCTCATGTTCTAGTTTATCTTGATGACTTATTAGTTCTATCTTCAACATTTGAGGATCATCTGAAACACTTGGCCGAAGTAGCTGTCCAACTTCGAAAGACGGGTTTGACTATAAATGTCGCGAAAAATCAATTTGGCTTGAAACAAGTACAGTACTTGGGTTTTATAGTAGGAGAAGGAACGTTGTAAACCAACTCTAAGAAGGTTAGAGCAGTAGCCGAATTTCCCGTTCCCAGTACTCAGAAACAGCTAAGGCGGTTTTTGGGAATGACTGGTTGGTACCAGCGGTTCTTATCCCAATACTCTACCGTAATATTTCCACTAACGGAGCTCTTAGGAAAGAAGGCTTTCAAATGGAATGAACAAGCTGAATCCGCATTTGAAGAAATAAAAAAGAGACTATGTTCAGCACCTCTATTAATGCACCCCAATTATGAAAAGCCTTTCATTGTCCAATGTGACGCATCTTTTCATGGAGTGGGAGCGGTACTCGCTCAGACAGATGAGAACAACATAGAAAAACCAATTGCCTATATGTCGAAGAAATTAAACAAGGCTCAGCGTAATTATACCGTAACCGAAATAGAGTGTTTGGCTGTTGTTGGACAGTGTTAAAGTTTCGAATGTACATCGAAGGGCATCCTTTCAAAATTGTTACGGATCATGCCAGTTTACGTTGGTTAATGAACCAGACCGATCTTAGTGGTAGATTGGCCCGATGGGCACTCAAATTGCAACGATACACCTTTCAAATTGAACATCGGAAGGGATCGCAGAATATAGTTCCAGATGCACTTTCTTGTTCTTTCGAAGAAGAGGATGTGGTAAATGCAATTGAGTTAGAGCTTTCACCAACAATTGATTTAACGTCAAGTGCCTTTCAATCCGAAGAATACACGGCACTAAAAGAAAAGTTTATAGAAGCCGGATTACCCGATTTCCAGGTTATCGACAATTTCCTTTACCATCGAAATTGCTTTTCCACAACTGGAAATAATGATGAGGTTTGGAAATTGTACGTTTCAACCGCCCTGCGAGAGGATGTTATCCGCTCTAGTCATGATCAGCCATCTTCGGCACATGGGGGCGTAGCCAAATGTTTGAAACGTGTCCGACGAAATTTCTTTTGGCCAGAAATGGCTTCAGACGTTAGGCAATATATTGCAAAATGTGAATTGTGTAGGACGTCAAAGTATCCAAATCATAGCCAAAGACCACCTATGGGAAGCCAAATCATCAGTGAACGACCTTTTCAAAGATTGTATATAGATTTTATAGGGCCTTTTTCACGATCGAAAAAGGCAATATAGGTATTTTCATCATTCTTGATCATTTCTCCAAGTTTATTTTTCTCAAGCCAGTTAGGAAGTTTTCGTCCCAGATTATTATCGACTTCTTAGGGGATGACATCTTTGTGTGTTTTGGAGTTCCCGAATCCCTTGTAAGTGATAATGGATCGCAATTTAAAAGTCATGAGATCGCAGCATTTCTTACTAAGTATGGTATTAAGCATATCTGCACTGCGGCGTACGCCCCTCAAGCTAATGCCGCCGAACGGGTTAATCGCTCCATTAACGCAGCGCTCCGAACCTATTTACGTCATAATCAAAGAGAGTGGGATATCATCCTGCCCAGTATAAACTGCGCGTTGAGAAACTCCATACATCAATAAGTCGGAGCTGATCCTTACCGTATTGTATTTGGTCAGTACATGATAACGCATGGAAAGGATTACACGTTGCTTAGGAAGTTAGATCTGTTAAATAGTGGAGCAGGACATATAGATAGAGAAGACGAATTTACAAACATTCGTGCTGATATCGGGAAATACTTAAAAAGGGCATTCTCCAAAAATAGAAGGACTTACGATCTGAGAGCAAGGCCAAAATCGTTTGAAATAGGGGAAGAGGTTATTAAACGAAATTTTCAGCTTATTAATGTGGCATCGAATTTTAATGCTAAATTAGGGCCAATCGGCATCAAAGCTAGGATAAAACAAAAAGTTGGCTCTGCCATTTATAGATTGGAAGATCTTAAAGGGAAGGATCTAGGCTAGAAAGGATCTTTTATATAAAAAAAAATACAAAACCACGTAAATACATTCTTAACTATTCCCAGCGAAAAGGGACAAAGAAACCATGAAATTCAAATACCCCAACGTATGGTTAACCTAATGGAAAAGAAAAAAAAAAAGAACCTAAAAATCCATAATTATCAATTTTTTTATACCGTTTGTTGACTACACCTTGAATTATTATTTCTAAACATTTTAATTAAAATTAAAATTATCTATTTTTGAATCATTTAATACTGTCATTTAATATCATTTAATAATTTAATTTTAATACTTCCTAAATTATTATTCTTAAGCGATTATTATTCTTATACTTAAGCACCAAATTTGAATTATTATCTTTAAGCATCACCCTTGAATTATTATAATTTAGATATCTTTTTTTATTCTTATGGTTAATGAAAACCACCTTCCTGTAAAACATGAATATTTAATTATGTTAATTATTTTAATAAGTAATTTACATGAATTATAACGTTAATTAAAATGAATTTGTACTAGATCTTTTGTTTGGGCACCGGAAGAATCTCGCCACCTAGGTAGTTCAACAACATTTAGCTACATCAAACATATCTCTTAGCCAAGGAATTTTTTTGTTGTCCCCCTCACAATGCTATTTGGGAATTCTTCTCCCAGTCCCTTCTCTACGATTTGATCTACGACGATTCGCGTGACGACCATGTCCCTACTGAAGGTACAAGAACCACTCCCACTTTCCCTGAGCACGGCTGGAGCCTGTTAGTAGATCGAAGTACCTTCAGGACATGTGCCAAACTGTTACACCTTTTTTCTCTCTTTCAACATAATCGACACCTTGGCTTATTGAAGCTTCTTCAACGAATTCTGAAAATTCGTCGTCTTCCACTTTCCACTCGGCTTCTGCGATAATGGTGTAATCTTTAAAAGTTGCCATAATGAGTTTACACTCAGTAATTACACAGTGCGACAAAAAAAGAAAAGTTGGAGGAACTTTTGAAGAGACCTAGTAGGAATTGTTCATTAGGTCGAGTATAGTATAAAACCATGTTTGAAATTTTTCATACACATTCAAATCTTGATTTATTTCGAAAAAACGGTTCTTCGAAAGTGTTTTGCTCTCAAAAATTCCTGAATGCGTAATTTTGGGCCGATTTTCAATTTTTTTACGTTTTTCAATAGTTAAATGTTGTAGCTTTTGAAAAAAAATACATCTTTTATTTATTTAAACAGAAAGGATACAAATTTTACAAAAGAAACTGAAATTTATGAATTTTTGTCATGTTTTTCAAACTTTGACGCCATTTTTTCGGTACAACTTCCAAGAAATGGTATCATTCTTAACACATATCAATATTGTCTCATTAATTCTAAATAAAACAAGACCAATTTCATTACGAAATTCTGAAAATTGTTGAAGTTATTACGCTTTCGACACTTTCGAAAACCCTTTTTTTTTCAAAGTTTTTTAGTTTGTTTGTTATCGGAAACAAAAAAAGAGCGATATTGTGCTCATTTCAATATTCGGCTCTATCACAGCCAAAATATTTGAATAGAGGGCAATCATTAGGGACTCTCTTATTTTTGAGTCGTTTGTGCCGCTCAAACATGATTTTTTTAGTTTTGTAATATTGGGTATTACCAAATGTATTGTAGGGTGTTTTCTAGCCTCAAGTTTTTTTGAGACGTTTTCAAATACCTCTTAAATTTTTGTTACTGATGAAAGTTCACCTATTCCTAAAAAGGAATTGTTCCCTGATTTTTTAAAAAAATTTAACCAGTTTGCTGCAGGTTGTCACCATTTCCCCCATCTCTGGAATTTCCTTAATGGCTTTTTCCACTGTATTATTCAGCATATGATTAATACAGTGCATTTTATTATGGTCCCGGAAGACAGCAATCATATTTGACCCGCGATCAGTAACAATCACTGGCTTATCATTTTCCAAGTTGCAGTCAAACTCGCTTAAAATTTCATTCATTTTTAAAAAAATACTTGCACCTATATAAATAGGGGAAAAATAAGAATCTTCTATTTAATAGTTACTTGCAAACCTGCAAGTTTACTAATAGCAAACCTGTGCATGCATTATCCTTTATCGACTTCATGGCCATCAAACGGTCAATCAAAACTCAATCCTTAATGTAATGGACTGTCCATGATATATTTTCGGCTTTTAAAAAATTTTCCGTCCATATATCTCTCGTTATGGCATAACCATTACATTTATGCGTGACTATTTCTTGTTTAATTGGGCCGAAATGTGTCTTATACATGGATGATATTTTTCTTGAAACGGTCGTTGGATGTGGAAGTAGCTTTTCTACATCAACGTTCGGCCCAAACGTTGCTCCAACCTTTAAAACAGGGGTGCCCAGGCCCATTGCTCTCTTTGCTCCTTTGTTGTTGGAATTGCTTTTTCATATGGGAAATGAAATGTCATATACGTGTGTTGCTCCCAGCGTAGGCAAAGCCCAAATACAAAAATAATTTTTCGTGTTTTCCCTATTCTCCTCAATCGTGCTTATCCGAATGTATTTTTCTGTTGGGTTGCCAAAAACTTTTCACTGAAAAAAATTCATTTTTTTTTTGTTTCGGCCAAATTGGTTGACTCGAAGCGATGAATTTCTTCTTCGCAGAACATTTTTTAAGTATAAAGTTATGCATTAATTGGCATAGTATAATAATAAGCTGTTTTAAAAAATATAGGGCCTAGTCATAATTGCTACAATAAAATATATTTTTTATTATAATGGTATTTATTTGAAACCCCTTGTAAATGTTTAATTATTTTATTTTTCAGTGCATGGAAATGAAAAACATGGTTTAAATGTATTGGTCATTTTTTGCACCGGTATTGGAGTTTGCTCTACCCCTGCTTTAAAAGGTACGACACAAATTTTTTTAGACCGCTATCCTTCACAATTTTGAAAGATCGGCAGTTTTTTATTGCCCATTCTGTCAAAACTGCAACACCCTTCTGTTTCACTTCAGGATTTACTTCCGCGAGTGCTGCGTTTCGGGCTTTGTTTGAATTAATGGTGTAGCATTTATGCTTCACTATATTCGATGTGCTGCCCGAAAATTTCATTACAGTGTAGCACATTTTGCATGCCACAAACCCGACAATATCCTTTCCATTTTCGTCTTTGATTTTGGCGTAAAAATCCCACACATTGCTACGCCCTCTTTTTTCTAGCAGTTGGTAGTCTCCATTTAGAATTTTGTCTTTTATTTGAGTTGAAGCAATCACAACCTATGTAACATCTTATAACTTTAGTATCATAAATAAATAAAATAATACAAAAATTACATAAATACGTATGCACACATATGTACATAAATGTAACGAAGAAGGTACATATGACGGTGGCAAACTAACGAACAAACAGTACGAAGTTTTTGCAATAATGCACAAAAAATAAGTCGATAAAATATTTTGCTGCAAATTCTATAAGAATTGACGCCACTGGGAATTGAACCTTCGTGCTTAGGTTTTTGGAGTCGACATCTAAGCCTTTAAGCTACCAACACAATTTAAAACAAGAAAGGAAAGCTAACTTCGGTCGAAGCCGAAGTTTATATACCCTTGCAGTTTAAACCGAATGTATATCGCAAACATCGGATATAGTTGGCCGATCCTTATGAGAATATGATAATATAACCCAATTTATTATAATACAAAATTTAAAACAAGTCCCAAACTTCTATCTTTAAAAATACGAAAGTTGATATATTTACCAAATACCATTTCCCATCGTTCCCCTTCAGTACCAAAATTCCTTACCCCGACGTTTCCTGGCGACATTGTCGAAAAACAAAAACAAATTGCATGGGCTTCGTTTACTCAAGTCCGAAACGAAACTTCTACCTGCTTTTGGTTTTCGACGCTGATTCTCGAAGCTTCTACGTCATATTTTCGATGATTCTCGAAGCTTCTACGTCATATTTTCGATGCAGCGGCACGCGACAGAGAGACAATTAGAGAGATGTAGATGGAGGGAAGGGAGAGAAAAAAATCTGTGCCGAAAACCAAATGAATGGAAGCGACGTCAGAATACCCTTTTTAAAATATGTTGAAATATTTTTATATATTTAAGATTATATTTAATAAATTTTTCTTTTCTTATCATATGGTATATTGAAATGTATTAATAATTTGCTTTAGGCAAAGCCAATATGTTCATGTTTGATTATTAGCCTTGTGCGATTCTAATTACAAGGCATTGCTTTGGTCGACTATACCCTGGCACGCGCCAGAATTTTCGGTTGTCAATTTTCGGTTTCGTCTTGCCTCTCCCCTTCTCCTTTGCATTTGCTGTTCAATTTGCATCGGAATTACACGCGTTTGTTGCGTTTAAAGTTAAATTTTTCAAAAAACATTTACATAAGTGACCTAGTGATACTAACTAATTCTGGTGAGTAGTGCATATAATTAACTTATTTATCAAATACCGAGCGGCCGTTCAATATAGTATGTATGTATGTACATATGTATATTTATTAAACGGCATTAGCCGCTTGTACATATTATGTTATTATCTTTTTATTGTTTATTTATTTAATTGAGGAAATGATCGTGCAATATACATAACATCGACGGAGTTAGTGGGAAGAAGAAATTGAAGGCGTTTCCAAATTTTTCCTCAATCAAAAAATCCTCAATAGTTCCTTAGTGAATCCCTTTTGAATCCCGTACGATTCCTCAGAGTATACCTTAGGGATTCCTCGGAGTATTTCCTCAAGAATTCCTCAGAGTATACCTCAGGGATTCCCTGGAGTATTTTGTTCGAAATGCTCTTCGAATACCTACAGGAATCCTGCAGTATTCCTTGAGTTGTTCGAATTCCTCGATGTGAGGAACTCTTCTATGGAAATTCCTTGATGGTTTGTATGAAACATACCTAGAGGATTCCTCGGGTGGCAATACTAGTACCTAGACGATTCCTTAAGGAATCCTTGAGGTATGGTACTGAAGGGTCAGTACAGCATACACATACATTTACAGCATACACATTAAATGCACAAGATAAAAATATGTATCGTTTATGGCATGAAAGGTTGGGGCATGTTAGTAAAGGGAAAATGTTATAAATAAAAAGAAATAATTTATTTATTAATAATAATCTTCTGGATAAAGTATACCCTGTCGATGATATTTTTGAGGCTTGTATAAATGGAAAGCAAGCAAGGCTACCTTTTGAAAAATGTAAAATAAAATATTTTATTAAGAGACCACTTTTTGTAGTTCATTCGGATATGTGTGGTCCAATAACACCGACTACAATTGATGATAAAAATTATTATGTAATTTTGTCGATCAATATACACACTATTGTGTAACATATTTAATGAAAAACATATCAGACGTATTTAATATGTTCAAAGATTTTTTAGCAAAAAGTGGGGCCCATTTCAATCTTAAAATAGTTAATCTTTATATAGACAACGGTAGAGAGTATTTATCAAATAATATGCGTGAATACTGTGTTCAAAAGGGTATCAGTTATCATTTAACTATGCCTCATACACCTTAATTGAATGGTGTATCTGAAAGAATGATTCAAACCAATACTGAAAAGGCTCGTGCTATGGTGAATGGTGCTAAGCTTGAAAACAAATTCTGGGGTGAAGCTTTGTTGACAGCAACATTCTTAATAAATAGAATTCCAACTAGAGAACTAGCAATGGAAATAGCACCGTATGAAATGTGGCACGAAAGACAGCTAAACTTAAAATTTATAAGAGTTTTTGGTTCGACTGTGTATGTTGAAAACAAAACTAGAAAGAGTAAATTTGACGAAAAGTCAATAAAGGGTATTCTTGTTGGTTTTGATAATAATGGCAATTCTTTGTTGCTAGAGATGTTGTTATAGATGAGCGAAACATGATAAATTCTAGAGCTAAAAATTCTAATATGGATCTCCTGAAATTCTACTAAGTAGATAATAAATGGGTATTCTATTTTAAATATGATGAATTAGGAAATCCCATAAGATTTAAAGCAAGATAAGTAGCACGTGGATTTACCCAAGAGTATTGTCGGGTCAGGCAGCAGCCATGCTTTTAATGCTAATGTTTAAACAATGTTTATGTAATGTTTAGTGCAATGCTTAGTGTAATGTTTATTCATTAGGCTTAAGTTTGTACAAAAGCTTAGTTGATCGCAAGCCGACTCTCTCTCGGCCGCTCGATTCAACGGGCTTTCTATAGAGAGCTTTAGCTTCGCAGCGACCAGTCGCGAATCTGCAAATCATCCGGCTTCATCTGCATGCAGGAATAAACATTATAACGATTATAAATTCTGCGTTTTATTTTAATGGCATTGAGAACCCTCAATAACCAAACAAGTATCTTATTGATTATAACGAAACATTTGCACCTGTTGCTAGGATTACAAGTTTTAGAGTCATATTATCTTTGTCAGTTCAATATAATTTAAAAGTACATCATATGGATGTAAAGACTGCTTTTTATACCCTTGCAGAGGGTATTATAATTTTGTCCAAAAGTGTGCAACGCAGTGAAGGAGACATCTCCGACCCTATAAAGTATATATATTCTTGATCAGGATCACCTCCTGAGTTGATATGAGCATGTCCGTCTGTCCGTCTGTCTGTCCGTCTGTCTGTCTGTCCGTTTCTACGCGAACTAGTCTCTCAGTTGTAAAGCTATCGTCTTGAAACTTTGCACACACCCTTTGCACACAAAGACTGCTTTTTATACCCTTGCAGAGGGTATTATAATTTTGTCCAAAAGTGTGCAACGCAGTGAAGGAGACATCTCCAACCCTATAAAGTATATATATTCTTGATCCGGATCACCTCCTGAGTTGATATGAGCATGTCCGTCTGTCCGTCTGTCTGTCCGTCTGTCTGTCTGTCCGTTTCTACGCGAACTAGTCTCTCAGTTTTAAAGCTATCGTTTTGAAACTTTGCACACACCCTTCTTTCCTTTGCACGCAGTATATAAGTCGGAACGGCCCGGATCGGCCGACTATATCCTATAGCTGCCATATAACTGATTGATCGGAAATAGTATAACTTTGACGTTTTTAAAGTTACAGAGTTCAAATTTGACATGAGAGCATTTTTTGGCAAAACGTCAGACGTATTTAATATGTTCAAAGATTTTTTAGCAAAAAGTGGGGCCCATTTCAATCTTAAAATAGTTAATCTTTATATAGACAACGATAGAGAGTATTTATCAAATAATATGCGTGAATACTGTGTTCAAAAGGGTATCAGTTATCATTTAACTATGCCTCATACACCTTAATTGAATGGTGTATCTGAAAGAATGATTCAAACCAATACTGAAAAGGCTCGTGCTATGGTGAATGGTGCTAAGCTTGAAAACAAATTCTGGGGTGAAGCTTTGTTGACAGCAACATTCTTAATAAATAGAATTCCAACTAGAGAACTAGCAATGGAAATAGCACCGTATGAAATGTGGCACGAAAGACAGCTAAACTTAAAATTTATAAGAGTTTTTGGTTCGACTGTGTATGTTGAAAAAAAACTAGAAAGAGTAAATTTGACGAAAAGTCAATAAAGGGTATTCTTGTTGGTTTTGATAATAATGGCAATTCTTTGTTGCTAGAGATGTTGTTATAGATGAGCGAAACATGATAAATTCTAGAGCTAAAAATTCTAATATGGATCTCCTGAAATTCTACTAAGTAGATAATAAATGGGTATTCTATTTTAAATATGATGAATTAGGAAATCCCATAAGATATAAAGCAAGATAAGTAGCACGTGGATTTACCCAAGAGTATTGTCGGGTCAGGCAGCAGCCATGCTTTTAATGCTTATGTTTAAACAATGTTTATGTAATGTTTAGTGCAATGCTTAGTGTAATGTTTATTCATTAGGCTTAAGTTTGTACAAAAGCTTAGTTGATCGCAAGCCGACTCTCTCTCGGCCGCTCGATTCAACGGGCTTTCTATAGAGAGCTTTAGCTTCGCAGCGACCAGTCGCGAATCTGCAAATCATCCGGCTTCATCTGCATGCAGGAATAAACATTATAACGATTATAAATTCTGCGTTTTATTTTAATGGCATTGAGAACCCTCAATAACCAAACAAGTATCTTATTGATTATAACGAAACATTTGCACCTGTTGCTAGGATTACAAGTTTTAGAGTCTTATTATCTTTGTCAGTTCAATATAATTTAAAAGTACATCATATGGATGTAAAGACTGCTTTTTATACCCTTGCAGAGGGTATTATAATTTTGTCAAAAAGTGTGCAACGCAGTGAAGGAGACATCTCCGACCCTATAAAGTATATATATTCTTGATCAGGATCACCTCCTGAGTTGATATGAGCATGTCCGTCTGTCCGTCTGTCTGTCCGTCTGTCTGTCTGTCCGTTTCTACGCGAACTAGTCTCTCAGTTGTAAAGCTATCGTCTTGAAACTTTGCACACACCCTTTGCACACAAAGACTGCTTTTTATACCCTTGCAGAGGGTATTATAATTTTGTCCAAAAGTGTGCAACGCAGTGAAGGAGACATCTCCGACCCTATAAAGTATATATATTCTTGATCAGGATCACCTCCTGAGTTGATATGAGCATGTCCGTCTGTCCGTCTGTCTGTCCGTCTGTCTGTCTGTCCGTTTCTACGCGAACTAGTCTCTCAGTTTTAAAGCTATCGTCTTGAAACTTTGCACACACCCTTCTTTCCTTTGCACGCAGTATATAAGTCGGAACGGCCCGGATCGGCCGACTATATCCTATAGCTGCCATATAACTGATTGATCGGAAATAGTATAACTTTGACGTTTTTAAAGTTACAGAGTTCAAATTTGACATGAGAGCATTTTTTGGCAAAACATTACGACATGCCAAATTTCATAAGGATCGGCCGACTATATCCTATAGCTGCCATATAACTGAACGATCGGAAATGACCCAACTTTTGTGTTTTTGAAGATAGAAGTTTGGGACATGTTTAGGTTTGGTTTTTGTATTATAATAAATTGGGTTATATTATCATATTCTCATAAGGATCGGCCAACTATATCCGATGTTTGCGATATATATCCGGTTTTAACTGCAAGGGTTTATAAACTTCGGCTCCGCCCGAAGTTAGCTTTCCTTTCTTGTTTAAATGGCACATTAAAAGAGGATATATATATGAAAATTCCTAAGGGCGTCTCAAGTGACAAAGAAAATGTATGCAAATTAAATAAATCAATTTACGGACCCAAACAAGCAGCCAGATGCTGGTTTGAATTGTTTGATAAAGTAATAAAAGAGTGCGGTTTTGAAAACTCACAAGTTGGTTGTTGCATATTTATGTTTGATAATGGTTCCATTGAGAAAAATATATATAAACTACTATACGTAGATGATTTCGTAATCGCAACAGCAGACATAGAAAGAATGACAAGGTTCAAAGGTTATTAATGAAAAAGTTTAGAATGACAGACCTTGATGAAATTAGATATTTTATTGGCATAAAAGTTGAAGTAGGTCAAGATAGAATATACCTACGTCAATGTTCTTATATTAAATCAATTTTAAATAGGTTTCAGATGAATGACTGTAAATCAGTTGATACACCTCTTCAAAGCAAACTAAATTACGAATTATTAAATTCAGATGAGCGGTCTGACGCTCCTTGTCGTAATTTAATAGGTTGCTTAATATATGTTATGCTATGTACACGTCCAGATTTAGCGACTGTAGTTAATATTCTTAGTCGATATACAAATAAAAACAAGAAAGGAAAGCTAACTACGGGCGGAGCCGAACTTGATATACCCTTGCAGTTAAAACCGGATATATATCACAAACATCGGACATAGTTGGCCGATCCTTATGAGAATATGATAATATAGCCCAATTTATTATAATACAAAACCTAAAAATGTCCCAAACTTCTATCTTCAAAAACACAAAAGTTGGGTCATTTCCGATCGTTCAGTTATATGGCAGCTATAGGATATAGTCGGCCGATCCTTATGCAATTTTGCGTAAGTGCAAAATGAATACGACAATTTTCCAAAAATAGCTCTTGTGTAAAATTTCAACTCTCTAACTCTAAAAACACCAAAGTTATACCATTTCCGATCAATCAGTTATATGGCAGCTATAGGATATAGTCGACCGATCCCGGTCGTTCCGACTTATATACTGCGTGCAAAAGAAAGAAGGGTGTGGCAAAGTTTTAAGTCGATAGCTTTAAAACTGAGAGACTAGTTTGCGTAGAAACAGACAGACCGACAGACGGACATGCTTATATAAACTCAGGAGGTGATCCTGATGAAGAATATATACATATATACTTTATACTATAAAGTTTATAGGGTCGGAGATGTCTCCTTCTGCACAACCCTTAAATATATTTTATTTAAGGATCTTTCTCAAAAACCATTTTCATATCTATACTGCCCTTTAGGTATCTTAGAATTTTTTTCCGACTTGTTCATAGCTCAGCATTATTATACCCTTGCAGAGGGTATTATAATTTTGGTCAAAAGTGTGCAACGCAGTGAAGGAGACATCTCCGACCCTATAAAGTATATATATTCTTGATCAGGATCACCTCCTGAGTTAATATGAGCATGTCCGTCTGTCCGTCCGTCTGTCTGTTTCTACGCGAATGCGCGATGCATTTAATGATGAAAATGTCATGAATCGTTTTGGAATGACGAAAGGAAACCTCCCCAAAGTGTTTTTCAAAAATTATATGCATCAAGTTTATTTTCCTACTGTATATTCGCGTCTGACAAGATCATCACATTGCTGCAGGCCAATATTGAGGAGCAGAATAGGCTTTTTGTTATAGATGCCACATTTAAAGTTTGCCCTTACGGGGACTTTAAGCAACTGCTTATTATTTATATGAAACACATGCATAAGGTGATGAATTTATTGTTTACTTTACAACATATTTTATTTGAACTTATTTTTGTATTTTTTAGATAACACAGTTTCTATTTGTTTTGATAGAAACGGAGCTCTGCTACCAACACCTATTTACGTATGTTGACTCTAGCATTTTCTGTCTTAATGGTGCATGGCTCATTTCCGATTGTGAGAAGGCGATGCGGAACACTTTAAAAAACGTTTCTTCAAATGGGAATTTCTATTCTTGCTGGTTCCATTTTACCCAAGCATGCAAAAGAAATGCAGGTAAAATGATTGGCTTGGAGGAAATGCTTTTGACCAATAAACATGCTTATATGCTGTTTATGAAGTTTTTACATTTACCTCTGCTACCGGAAAACAAGATTGGTGAAGCGTTTAGTCTTCTTAAAACTCAAGCCACGGTTCTAGATAAGAAGATGTTTTCGCCCTTTTTAAAATATTTCAAGAAGCAGTGGCTTATGAAGGTACCTATTTCATCATTTCAAATGTAGGCTCTCATTTATTCATCTTTTAATTTTAATAGGAAGGACGTAAAAACATATCGTTATACAAACGATCAACAAGAACCAGCTCTGTTGAAGCGTTTAATTTAAATCTGGGAAAGAAGATTCGAACAAATGGAAACTTTTTTAAATTTGTCGAACGCATAATTGATGTAGAGTTTGAAAAAAGTCAAGAATTCGATCATCTTTTTGAAAATGGTGAAATAGCTAATTCAACACAACCCATACGTGTAAGTATATACGAAATTTAATCAAAGCCATTTAAATATAATAACAGTACGTTTTAATTTCAGGATCGCGATCAAAAAATTATGAAGGCAATGGATCTATTTGAGAAGGGAGAAATCGACATTGCGGGTTTTTTGACACGTACGGTTTCCTTAAATGACCGCTTTAAAAAACAGGACCTGTTCGACAGTGTAAATTTAGATTTTAGTTTATCGGAAATGTCATCTGATCTATCGGGATCAGCATTTTCGCTTTCGTCGAGTGACTCTAACACAAGTCAAGTATCCGATTTGACTAAAATTCAAATGAATCCCTGCAATGTGTGTCGGATACAACCAAAATCGTTTTTGTTGCGCCCATGTAACCACTTAAATATTTGTGAAACATGTTGGGATCAAATTATGGCAATTAATCAAGAACAGAACAACATCCATGAACCAAAATATCCAACGTGTCAACAAAATGTTAATGAAGCAATTCGTAATGTTTATATATATAGTTAAAAAAATAAATAAATAAAAAAATACACACATACACTGCTCGCCACTTGAATAGGACACCTCTAAACTAGATTTTATAACTTTAATTGCTGCCAAGCCAAGCCATCTAGGAACATAATTTTATTGTTTTAGTTAAGTTAATTTAAATCTAGTAGTGTTATAAAAATTACAATATTTTTAAAAAGTTGTAAGTATAAAAAAAAAATTGTTAAACAATTAGTAACCAATTGTGCAGTCTTCATTTTGCACCACTTGATTAGGACACTTTCCCAAAAAAAATGTTTAGAATTTTCAAACTTTATTCAAACATTAAAATTACTAAATATATTCTAGTTTAAGGTATTTTGTAACAAAAAAAATTTTTTTTAATAATGTGTTGAGCCACCTTTGTTTTCCAAAACTTCACACATTCGGTTTGGAAGGGATGCGTATAATTTTTCCAAATAATTCAACGTAATCGAGTCCCATGCTAATTTGATAGCTGCCATAAGCTCGGGAACGCTCGAATATTGCTGGCCACGTCTTGGCTTGTTATATACGAATTAACTATCCGAGCCGTATGTATTGGGGCATTATCGTGTTGATAAATCCATTTTAAATTTGCGAAAAGTGTTTGGAAGTGGGGAAAGGCCTCTTTTAATGTTGCATTCTACCTTTCTATCTTTAAAAACACGAAAGTTGGGTCATTTCCGATCGTTCAGTTATTTGGCAGCTATGGGATATAGTCGGCCGATCCTTATGCAATTTTGCGTAAGTGCAAAATTAATACAATTTTCCAAAAATAGCTCTTGTGTAAAATTTCAACTCTCTAACTCTAAAAACACCAAAGTTATACCATTTCCGATCAATCAGTTATATGGCAGCTATAGGATATAGTCGACCGATCCCGGTCGTTCCGACTTATATACTGCGTGCAAAAGAAAGAAGGGTGTGGCAAAGTTTTAATTCGATAGCTTTAAAACTGAGAGACTAGTTTGCGTAGAAACAGACAGACGGACAGACGGACATGCTTATATAAACTCAGGAGGTGATCCTGATGAAGAATATATACATATATACTTTATACTATAAAGTTTATAGGGTCGGAGATGTCTCCTTCTGCACAACCCTTAAATATATTTTATTTAAGGATCTTTCTCAAAAACCATTTTCATATCTATACTGCCCTTTAGGTATCTTAGAATTTTTTTCAGACTTGTTCATAGCTCAGCATTATTATACCCTTGCAGAGGGTATTATAATTTTGGTCAAAAGTGTGCAACGCAGTGAAGGAGACATCTCCGACCCTATAAAGTATATATATTCTTGATCAGGATCACCTCCTGAGTTAATATGAGCATGTCCGTCTGTCCGTCCGTCTGTCTGTTTCTACGCGAATGCGCGATGCATTTAATGATGAAAATGTCATGAATCGTTTTGGAATGACGAAAGGAAACCTCCCCAAAGTGTTTTTCAAAAAATTATATGCATCAAGTTTATTTTCCTACTGTATATTCGCGTCTGACAAGATCATCACATTGCTGCAGGCCAATATTGAGGAGCAGAATAGGCTTTTTGTTATAGATTCCACATTTAAAGTTTGCCCTTACGGGGACTTTAAGCAACTGCTTATTATTTATATGAAACACATGCATAAGGTGATGAATTTATTGTTTACTTTACAACATATTTTATTTGAACTTATTTTTGTATTTTTTAGATAACACAGTTTCTATTTGTTTTGATAGAAACGGAGCTCTGCTACCAACACCTATTTACGTATGTTGACTCTAGCATTTTCTGTCTTAATGGTGCATGGCTCATTTCCGATTGTGAGAAGGCGATGCGGAACACTTTAAAAAACGTTTCTTCAAATGGGAATTTCTATTCTTGCTGGTTCCATTTTACCCAAGCATGCAAAAGAAATGCAGGTAAAATGATTGGCTTGGAGGAAATGCTTTTGACCAATAAACATGCTTATATGCTGTTTATGAAGTTTTTACATTTACCTCTGCTACCGGAAAACAAGATTGGTGAAGCGTTTAGTCTTCTTAAAACTCAAGCCACGGTTCTAGATAAGAAGATGTTTTCGCCCTTTTTAAAATATTTCAAGAAGCAGTGGCTTATGAAGGTACCTATTTCATCATTTCAAATGTAGGCTCTCATTTATTCATCTTTTAATTTTAATAGGAAGGACGTAAAAACATATCGTTATACAAACGATCAACAAGAACCAGCTCTGTTGAAGCGTTTAATTTAAATCTGGGAAAGAAGATTCGAACAAATGGAAACTTTTTTAAATTTGTCGAACGCATAATTGATGTAGAGTTTGAAAAAAGTCAAGAATTCGATCATCTTTTTGAAAATGGTGAAATAGCTAATTCAACACAACCCATACGTGTAAGTATATACGAAATTTAATCAAAGCCATTTAAATATAATAACAGTACGTTTTAATTTCAGGATCGCGATCAAAAAATTATGAAGGCAATGGATCTATTTGAGAAGGGAGAAATCGACATTGCGGGTTTTTTGACACGTACGGTTTCCTTAAATGACCGCTTTAAAAAACAGGACCTGTTCGACAGTGTAAATTTAGATTTTAGTTTATCGGAAATGTCATCTGATCTATCGGGATCAGCATTTTCGCTTTCGTCGAGTGACTCTAACACAAGTCAAGTATCCGATTTGACTAAAATTCAAATGAATCCCTGCAATGTGTGTCGGATACAACCAAAATCGTTTTTGTTGCGCCCATGTAACCACTTAAATATTTGTGAAACATGTTGGGATCAAATTATGGCAATTAATCAAGAACAGAACAACATCCATGAACCAAAATATCCAACGTGTCAACAAAATGTTAATGAAGCAATTCGTAATGTTTATATATATAGTTAAAAAAATAAATAAATAAAAAAATACACACATACACTGCTCGCCACTTGAATAGGACACCTCTAAACTAGATTTTATAACTTTAATTGCTGCCAAGCCAAGCCATCTAGGAACATAATTTTATTGTTTTAGTTAAGTTAATTTAAATCTAGTAGTGTTATAAAAATTACAATATTTTTAAAAAGTTGTAAGTATAAAAAAAAATTGTTAAACAATTGGTAACCAATTGTGCAGTCTTCATTTTGCACCACTTGATTAGGACACTTTCCCAAAAAAAATGTTTAGAATTTTCAAACTTTATTCAAACATTAAAATTACTTAATATATTCGAGTTTAAGGTATTTTGTAACAAAAAAAAATTTTTTTAATAATGTGTTGAGCCACCTTTGTTTTCCAAAACTTCACACATTCGGTTTGGAAGGGATGCGTATAATTTTTCCAAATAATTCAACGTAATCGAGTCCCATGCTAATTTGATAGCTGGCCACGTCTTGGCTTGTTATATACGAATTAACTATCCGAGCCGTATGTATTGGGGCATTATCGTGTTGATAAATCCATTTTAAATTTGCGAAAAGTGTTTGGAAGTGGGGAAAGGCCTCTTTTAATGTTGCATTCTACCTTTCTATCTTTAAAAACACGAAAGTTGGGTCATTTCCGATCGTTCAGTTATTTGGCAGCTATGGGATATAGTCGGCCGATCCTTATGCAATTTTGCGTAAGTGCAAAATTAATACGACAATTTTCCAAAAATAGCTCTTGTGTAAAATTTCAACTCTCTAACTCTAAAAACACCAAAGTTATACCATTTCCGATCAATCAGTTATATGGCAGCTATAGGATATAGTCGACCGATCCCGGTCGTTCCGACTTATATACTGCGTGCAAAAGAAAGAAGGGTGTGGCAAAGTTTTAAGTCGATAGCTTTAAAACTGAGAGACTAGTTTGCGTAGAAACAGACAGACGGACAGACGGACATGCTTATATAAACTCAGGAGGTGATCCTGATGAAGAATATATACATATATACTTTATACTATAAAGTTTATAGGGTCGGAGATGTCTCCTTCTGCACAACCCTTAAATATATTTTATTTAAGGATCTTTCTCAAAAACCATTTTCATATCTATACTGCCCTTTAGGTATCTTAGAATTTTTTCCGACTTGTTCATAGCTCAGCATTATTATACCCTTGCAGAGGGTATTATAATTTTGGTCAAAAGTGTGCAACGCAGTGAAGGGAGACATCTCCGACCCTATAAAGTATATATATTCTTGATCAGGATCACCTCCTGAGTTAATATGAGCATGTCCGTCTGTCCGTCCGTCTGTCTGTTTCTACGCGAATGCGCGATGCATTTAATGATGAAAATGTCATGAATCGTTTTGGAATGACGAAAGGAAACCTCCCCAAAGTGTTTTTCAAAAAATTATATGCATCAAGTTTATTTTCCTACTGTATATTCGCGTCTGACAAGATCATCACATTGCTGCAGGCCAATATTGAGGAGCAGAATAGGCTTTTTGTTATAGATTCCACATTTAAAGTTTGCCCTTACGGGGACTTTAAGCAACTGCTTATTATTTATATTAAACACATGCATAAGGTGATGAATTTATTGTTTACTTTACAACATATTTTATTTGAACTTATTTTTGTATTTTTTAGATAACACAGTTTCTATTTGTTTTGATAGAAACGGAGCTCTGCTACCAACACCTATTTACGTATGTTGACTCTAGCATTTTCTGTCTTAATGGTGCATGGCTCATTTCCGATTGTGAGAAGGCGATGCGGAACACTTTAAAAAACGTTTCTCCAAATGGGAATTTCTATTCTTGCTGGTTCCATTTTACCCAAGCATGCAAAAGAAATGCAGGTAAAATGATTGGCTTGGAGGAAATGCTTTTGACCAATAAACATGCTTATATGCTGTTTATGAAGTTTTTACATTTACCTCTGCTACCGGAAAACAAGATTGGTGAAGCGTTTAGTCTTCTTAAAACTCAAGCCACGGTTCTAGATAAGAAGATGTTTTCGCCCTTTTTAAAATATTTCAAGAAGCAGTGGCTTATGAAGGTACCTATTTCATCATTTCAAATGTAGGCTCTCATTTATTCATCTTTTAATTTTAATAGGAAGGACGTAAAAACATATCGTTATACAAACGATCAACAAGAACCAGCTCTGTTGAAGCGTTTAATTTAAATCTGGGAAAGAAGATTCGAACAAATGGAAACTTTTTTAAATTTGTCGAACGCATAATTGATGTAGAGTTTGAAAAAAGTCAAGAATTCGATCATCTTTTTGAAAATGGTGAAATAGCTAATTCAACACAACCCATACGTGTAAGTATATACGAAATTTAATCAAAGCCATTTAAATATAATAACAGTACGTTTTAATTTCAGGATCGCGATCAAAAAATTATGAAGGCAATGGATCTATTTGAGAAGGGAGAAATCGACATTGCGGGTTTTTTGACACGTACGGTTTCCTTAAATGACCGCTTTAAAAAACAGGACCTGTTCGACAGTGTAAATTTAGATTTTAGTTTATCGGAAATGTCATCTGATCTATCGGGATCAGCATTTTCGCTTTCGTCGAGTGACTCTAACACAAGTCAAGTATCCGATTTGACTAAAATTCAAATGAATCCCTGCAATGTGTGTCGGATACAACCAAAATCGTTTTTGTTGCGCCCATGTAACCACTTAAATATTTGTGAAACATGTTGGGATCAAATTATGGCAATTAATCAAGAACAGAACAACATCCATGAACCAAAATATCCAACGTGTCAACAAAATGTTAATGAAGCAATTCGTAATGTTTATATATGTGGGAATGGGTCTGGCAGCGCTGTTTCCACCTATCCCATCTCTATCGTGGAGAGCAGATTTGGCGGGAGTTCTGAACGAAAAACCGACGACGAAAGACGCGAGATTACGACGAGCAGCAGAACAATTCAACAAAGACGAAAAAAGCGCGATTTAAACCAATTAAAAACGTTTAACTTACTTTATATTCTATAACTTTCAATATATAATCAAATAAACATTACAATAAAACATTAAAATAAAACTAGTGGGACTTTCTCATTTTACAAGGAAACACTAATCCCACAAATATGGGGGCTCAACCTACGTGATAAAGTGAAGTTAATAAAACGATGAACATATTAATTTAAAACGACGAAAAACTAAAGAAGAGTGCTAAAACGCTGTATTGTGAAATTAAAAACGACGACGACGCCACACACACAACTCTGATCTACACGCATACATTTATAACGACGCATGAGTGTATGTAAACGACGGGTAGAGAAAACGTGAAAAAGAACGACGAACCCTTGCGTAAGAACGACGTGAAACAACGTGTTAAAACGGGAATTGATTTTCGCAATACAAAAAGCTTGACTATACCGAGGCTGCACAAATGTCTCAACTCGGTGATTTTGATTCCGTGCTGCGGGCATTGAAAACGGAGAAGAAGAAAAATGTGGATCTTTTACACATGTTTGTGTATGAAAACAACGGTGATCGGCATAATAGGAAACGGCTGCGAAATTTTCAGGGATTTGACTTTGCCAAAGATGATGAAGAGTTTGGACAAAAAGTTTCATATGTTGCTGAGAATTTGTCCAACAACGATTTGGCTGTAATTTGCAACATATTGGGATTGCAGCATGACAAAGATGACCTAATGGTCTATATTTTTCGAAATTTGCAAGCGGGAAACTTACTCCCGGACGCCGGTAAAGAGAACGACGAAGATGACGAAGATGATGAATATGAAGAGGACGAAGAGGAAAACGATGAGAGTGGTATACCGAACCGTGTGATCACTAGAGCCAGAGAGCAAGAGAGAGCTGAAAACAAGGCTCTGAACTCGAGCGACGAAGAGGAAGAATTTCGCTCTGTGGGAAGCAACACACAACAACAGAAGAAGAAGAGAGCCAAAGCCAAGGTCTCTACAGTCACGTCCGAAAACAATGATGTGAGCTCAGTGAAAAGTTTTGGAGCGGTTTCGCCACGATTTTCGGTGAATTTCCGGGATATTGAGGACTCAATTAGACCCTTTAGCGGTGACGACACGCTTGCAGTGGAAGTGTGGGTGCATGATTTTGAGGACATGGCTTCAATTATGTACTGGGATGATCTTCAAAAGTTTATTTTCGCGAAACGGTCACTCAAAGGTCTTGCCAAAATGTTTATAATGAGTGAACGTGGTATAAGAAGCTGGCAAATGTTAAAAAATGCTCTGATCAACGAGTTTAAAGCGGAAGTGAATGGTGCACAAATACATAAAATGCTGTCTGAGAGAAAAATTAAAAACAGTGAAAGCGTACAAGAATATCTGCTCAAAATGAAAGAGATTGCTTCTCGTGGAAGCGTAGACAGCAGTGCGCTTATGCAATATGTGATCGATGGCATAAACGATCTAAGCGTTAACAAATCAATATTGTATAATGCGAAGGACATGAAAGATTTTAAGGAGAAGTTGAAGTGCTATGAAAAAATTCGCGAAAAATCCGGAAAATCTAAAAATCAGGACGAGAAGTTTAAATATTTAAACGCGAAAGACAGTGGCCATAAACACGTGTCCGGTCCAAAAAAAGAAATTGTTTTAACTGCGGTGCTTTAGGGCATACATCCGCTCAGTGCGCTAATCGAAGTAACGGCCGAAAGTGTTTTAATTGCAATAATTATGGGCATATTTCAAAAGACTGCACCGTTGGCAAAATCGAACCGGTAGCAAATCCGATCAATATGCGTAAAGTTTCTGAGGAAAAATTACCGATGTGTGAGGAGCGTATGCAGCGTAATAAGTATACGGCCCTGATTGACACTGGCAGCAAATACAACATTATGAGTGAAACAGTCTACGTGAGTTTAAATAAGCCAATGCTGAATGCAGTAAACATTGTTCTCGTCGGGTTCGGAAATCAAAACAGAGTAAAACCGTTCGGTTCATTTGAAGAAGAGCTCGAAGTGGACGGGCAAGTCTTTCGAGAAAACTTTCTTGTAGTTTCATCTAATTTTTTGGACGTTGAAGTTGTGTTAGGGGCAGAATTTTGTAACAATGCGGAAATTCAAATAAATCGCGACGGAATAAAAATCAAAAAGCCAGACAACAAGGACTTGGATGTGGAAATAGAGGCGTTAATGAAAATCAATGTTGAAAATGATGAAAACGTGAACATTAATATTGACAAAGATGCAAGTTTCGAAGCACAACGCGAAGTGAACGACTTAATTAAAAACTATAAGCCTGTGAATACGAAGTCAACCAACGTTGTTATGCGTATCGTTTTGAAGGATGACACTCCTGTGCACTCGCGTCCGCGTCGATTCGCATTTTCCGAGCGATGTGTCATTGATGATCAAGTTGAACAGTGGCTAAAAGACGGTATCATTGAACATTCTGAGTCCGAGTACAGCAGTCCAGTCGTTCTCGTGAAGAAACGTGATAATTCAGCACGTCTATGCATCGATTACAGGAGAATAAATAAGGTAATAGTACGAGATTTATTTCCCTTGCCCCTGATTGAGGACCAATTGGATCGTCTTCAAAATGCACACATATTTAGTACACTGGATCTAAAAAACGGATTTTTTCACGTAAACGTTGAGAAGGACAGCCGCAAGTTTACATCCTTCGTAACGCACAATGGCCAGTACCAGTTTCTTAAAGTCCCATTTGGTCTCACGAATTCTCCAGGTGTGTTTCAAAGACACGTCAACGTCATCTTTCGAGATTTGACTCGTTCTGGTATTGCGATTCCATATGTAGACGACATTATAGTTCCTGTTGAAAACGAAAGACAAGCTGTTACCAATCTGAAAATTGTTATTCGACGTTGTGAAGAGTTCGGGTTAGTAATCAATCTCAAAAAATGCTGCTTTTTGAAGAAGAAAATCGAGTTTCTAGGTCATGTGATCCAGGACCAAAAGATTGCTATCTCTGACGACAAAACCAAAGCCGTGACGAAGTTCCCGGTTCCGACAAATCAAAAGCAACTTCAAAGCTTTCTGGGTTTGGTTGGGTATTTTAGGAAGTTTATTCTTGATTTTTCGATCATCGCGAAACCTTTAACTGATCTTTTAAGGCGCGACGCAAAGTTTGTCATTACTGCTAGAGAGATTGCTGCTGTTGATAAGCTTAAGAATTTGATTTCACAGAAGCCGGTGCTTAAGATCTTCCATCCCCAACATGAAACGGAGTTGCACACAGATGCGTCGATCGATGGTTTCGGAGCAGTCCTACTTCAAAAATGTCCCTCCGATAGTCAGATTCATCCAGTCTATTATATGAGCAAGAAAACGACTGATGCTGAGAGAAAGTTTTCCAGTTACGAGTTAGAAGTATTGGCGGTGGTTGAAGCTCTTAGAAAATTTAGAGTTTATCTTCTCGGTATGAACTTCAAATTGATTAGCGATTGCAACGCATTCACCAAGACCATGGAGAAAAGAGAAGTGTGCACTAGAGTCGCTCGTTGGATTCTCGAACTTCAAGAGTTTACCTTCGACGTGGAGCACAGATCGGGAACACGTATACGTCATGCTGACGCTTTAAGCAGATATCCTGTAATGATGATCTCCGACGAAACATTACACAGTCAGTTAAGACATATACAGTCGCAGGATGAGGAGCTGAAGGCGATTATTGACATCCTGAATGAGAAGCCGAGTCACAATAATTTTTTCATGAATTCTGGTCTCCTTTACAAGCTAGTTGACGACGATGAGCTGATAGTTGTGCCACCAGTTTTTCAACGCGAAATTATCAGGCAGGCGCATGAAAGAGGACATTTTTCTGTAAAGAAAACCAAAGAAATTATATCCAAGAAGTATTTCATTCCGAAACTGGAAGAAAAAATACAACGACAGATCAGATGCTGCATTCCATGCATCGTCTCTAACCGTAAGCTTGGTAAAAAGGAAGGAGAGTTGCATCCTTTGCCGAAAGAAGCGGAACCACTTCACACGTTTCATATTGATTTCTTAGGGCCGCTCGAATCAACACATAAGGCGTATAAACACATTCTAGCCGTTATTGATGGGTTTACCAAATTCTGCTGGCTGTATCCAACCAAAACAACTTCTTCAAAAGACGTCATCGCTAGGCTGGAGGCACAGAGCGCAATTTTTGGCAACCCTGTGCAAATCATCTCCGACCGTGGTACTGCCTTCACATCCGATGAGTTTAAGCAGTATTGTAGCAAAGAAAATATCGAACTTCATGCAATAACGACTGGCCTTCCTAGAGCAAACGGACAAGTGGAGCGCCTCAATGCAACAATCATATCAGTCCTATCCAAACTATCCATCGAGGACCCCAGCAAATGGTACAAATTTGTGAGCAATGTTCAGCAAACAATTAACTCGACGTACTGTAGGAGTATACACACAACTCCATTTGAACTACTTGTAGGCGTAAAGTTGCGGACTAAAACTGACGTACAGATTAAGGAAATTATACATCAAGAGTTGATCCAAGCGTTTCAGGATCATAGAGACGATATACGCAAGATAGCCAAGCAACAGATTCTTGTCATGCAGGACGAAAACAAGCACACGTATAATCTTAGACGCAAACCTGCAGCAAAATACAAAGTCGGCGATATTGTTGCTATAAAGCGTACTCAACTTGGCGGTGGGCTTAAGTTGAAGCCAAAGTTTTTGGGACCTTACCGAGTTACAAAGGTGAAGCCGAAAGATACCTACGATGTATCGAAAGATACTGCATCTGCTGATGGGCCGAGATTCACTACCACTTGTGCTGAGTACATGAAGCCGTGGGTTCATCTAGGTCTTAAGGACGACGACGACGACGCATTCGGGACGAATGCATAGAAGGATGGCCGAGTTGTGGGAATGGGTCTGGCAGCGCTGTTTCCACCTATCCCATCTCTATCGTGGAGAGCAGATTTGGCGGGAGTTCTGAACGAAAAACCGACGACGAAAGACGCGAGATTACGACGAGCAGCAGAACAATTCAACAAAGACGAAAAAAGCGCGATTTAAACCAATTAAAAACGTTTAACTTACTTTATATTCTATAACTTTCAATATATAATCAAATAAACATTACAATAAAACATTAAAATAAAACTAGTGGGACTTTCTCATTTTACAAGGAAACACTAATCCCACATATATATAGTTAAAAAAATAAATAAATAAAAAAATACACACATACACTGCTCGCCACTTGAATAGGACACCTCTAAACTAGATTTTATAACTTTAATTGCTGCCAAGCCAAGCCATCTAGGAACATAATTTTATTGTTTTAGTTAAGTTAATTTAAATCTAGTAGTGTTATAAAAATTACAATATTTTTAAAAAGTTGTAAGTATAAAAAAAAAATTGTTAAACAATTAGTAACCAATTGTGCAGTCTTCATTTTGCACCACTTGATTAGGACACTTTCCCAAAAAAATGTTTAGAATTTTCAAACTTTATTCAAACATTAAAATTACTAAATATATTCTAGTTTAAGGTATTTTGTAACAAAAAAAAAATTTTTTTAATAATGTGTTGAGCCACCTTTGTTTTCCAAAACTTCACACATTCGGTTTGGAAGGGATGCGTATAATTTTTCCAAATAATTCAACGTAATCGAGTCCCATGCTAATTTGATAGCTGCCATAAGCTCGGGAACGCTCGAATATTGCTGGCCACGTCTTGGCTTGTTATATACGAATTAACTATCCGAGCCGTATGTATTGGGGCATTATCGTGTTGATAAATCCATTTTAAATTTGCGAAAAGTGTTTGGAAGTGGGGAAAGGCCTCTTTTAATGTTGCATTCTACCTTTCTATCTTTAAAAACACGAAAGTTGGGTCATTTCCGATCGTTCAGTTATTTGGCAGCTATGGGATATAGTCGGCCGATCCTTATGCAATTTTGCGTAAGTGCAAAATTAATACGACAATTTTCCAAAAATAGCTCTTGTGTAAAATTTCAACTCTCTAACTCTAAAAACACCAAAGTTATACCATTTCCGATCAATCAGTTATATGGCAGCTATAGGATATAGTCGACCGATCCCGGTCGTTCCGACTTATATACTGCGTGCAAAAGAAAGAAGGGTGTGGCAAAGTTTTAATTCGATAGCTTTAAAACTGAGAGACTAGTTTGCGTAGAAACAGACAGACGGACAGACGGACATGCTTATATAAACTCAGGAGGTGATCCTGATGAAGAATATATACATATATACTTTATACTATAAAGTTTATAGGGTCGGAGATGTCTCCTTCTGCACAACCCTTAAATATATTTTATTTAAGGATCTTTCTCAAAAACCATTTTCATATCTATACTGCCCTTTAGGTATCTTAGAATTTTTTTCAGACTTGTTCATAGCTCAGCATTATTATACCCTTGCAGAGGGTATTATAATTTTGGTCAAAAGTGTGCAACGCAGTGAAGGAGACATCTCCGACCCTATAAAGTATATATATTCTTGATCAGGATCACCTCCTGAGTTAATATGAGCATGTCCGTCTGTCCGTCCGTCTGTCTGTTTCTACGCGAATGCGCGATGCATTTAATGATGAAAATGTCATGAATCGTTTTGGAATGACGAAAGGAAACCTCCCCAAAGTGTTTTTCAAAAAATTATATGCATCAAGTTTATTTTCCTACTGTATATTCGCGTCTGACAAGATCATCACATTGCTGCAGGCCAATATTGAGGAGCAGAATAGGCTTTTTGTTATAGATTCCACATTTAAAGTTTGCCCTTACGGGGACTTTAAGCAACTGCTTATTATTTATATTAAACACATGCATAAGGTGATGAATTTATTGTTTACTTTACAACATATTTTATTTGAACTTATTTTTGTATTTTTTAGATAACACAGTTTCTATTTGTTTTGATAGAAACGGAGCTCTGCTACCAACACCTATTTACGTATGTTGACTCTAGCATTTTCTGTCTTAATGGTGCATGGCTCATTTCCGATTGTGAGAAGGCGATGCGGAACACTTTAAAAAACGTTTCTTCAAATGGGAATTTCTATTCTTGCTGGTTCCATTTTACCCAAGCATGCAAAAGAAATGCAGGTAAAATGATTGGCTTGGAGGAAATGCTTTTGACCAATAAACATGCTTATATGCTGTTTATGAAGTTTTTACATTTACCTCTGCTACCGGAAAACAAGATTGGTGAAGCGTTTAGTCTTCTTAAAACTCAAGCCACGGTTCTAGATAAGAAGATGTTTTCGCCCTTTTTAAAATATTTTCAAGAAGCAGTGGCTTATGAAGGTACCTATTTCATCATTTCAAATGTAGGCTCTCATTTATTCATCTTTTAATTTTAATAGGAAGGACGTAAAAACATATCGTTATACAAACGATCAACAAGAACCAGCTCTGTTGAAGCGTTTAATTTAAATCTGGGAAAGAAGATTCGAACAAATGGAAACTTTTTTAAATTTGTCGAACGCATAATTGATGTAGAGTTTGAAAAAAGTCAAGAATTCGATCATCTTTTTGAAAATGGTGAAATAGCTAATTCAACACAACCCATACGTGTAAGTATATACGAAATTTAATCAAAGCCATTTAAATATAATAACAGTACGTTTTAATTTCAGGATCGCGATCAAAAAATTATGAAGGCAATGGATCTATTTGAGAAGGGAGAAATCGACATTGCGGGTTTTTTGACACGTACGGTTTCCTTAAATGACCGCTTTAAAAAACAGGACCTGTTCGACAGTGTAAATTTAGATTTTAGTTTATCGGAAATGTCATCTGATCTATCGGGATCAGCATTTTCGCTTTCGTCGAGTGACTCTAACACAAGTCAAGTATCCGATTTGACTAAAATTCAAATGAATCCCTGCAATGTGTGTCGGATACAACCGAAATCGTTTTTGTTGCGCCCATGTAACCACTTAAATATCTGGGATAAATCTGGGAAAGAAGATTCGAACAAATGGAAACTTTTTTAAATTTGTCGAACGCATAATTGATGTAGAGTTTGAAAAAAGTCAAGAATTCGATCATCTTTTTGAAAATGGTGAAATAGCTAATTCAACACAACCCATACGTGTAAGTATATACGAAATTTAATCAAAGCCATTTAAATATAATAACAGTACGTTTTAATTTCAGGATCGCGATCAAAAAATTATGAAGGCAATGGATCTATTTGAGAAGGGAGAAATCGACATTGCGGGTTTTTTGACACGTACGGTTTCCTTAAATGACCGCTTTAAAAAACAGGACCTGTTCGACAGTGTAAATTTAGATTTTAGTTTATCGGAAATGTCATCTGATCTATCGGGATCAGCATTTTCGCTTTCGTCGAGTGACTCTAACACAAGTCAAGTATCCGATTTGACTAAAATTCAAATGAATCCCTGCAATGTGTGTCGGATACAACCAAAATCGTTTTTGTTGCGCCCATGTAACCACTTAAATATTTGTGAAACATGTTGGGATCAAATTATGGCAATTAATCAAGAACAGAACAACATCCATGAACCAAAATATCCAACGTGTCAACAAAATGTTAATGAAGCAATTCGTAATGTTTATATATATAGTTAAAAAAATAAATAAATAAAAAATACACACATACACTGCTCGCCACTTGAATAGGACACCTCTAAACTAGATTTTATAACTTTAATTGCTGCCAAGCCAAGCCATCTAGGAACATAATTTTATTGTTTTAGTTAAGTTAATTTAAATCTAGTAGTGTTATAAAAATTACAATATTTTTAAAAAGTTGTAAGTATAAAAAAAAAATTGTTAAACAATTAGTAACCAATTGTGCAGTCTTCATTTTGCACCACTTGATTAGGACACTTTCCCAAAAAAATGTTTAGAATTTTCAAACTTTATTCAAACATTAAAATTACTAAATATATTCTAGTTTAAGGTATTTTGTAACAAAAAAAATTTTTTTAATAATGTGTTGAGCCACCTTTGTTTTCCAAAACTTCACACATTCGGTTTGGAAGGGATGCGTATAATTTTTCCAAATAATTCAACGTAATCGAGTCCCATGCTAATTTGATAGCTGCCATAAGCTCGGGAACGCTCGAATATTGCTGGCCACGTCTTGGCTTGTTATATACGAATTAACTATCCGAGCCGTATGTATTGGGGCATTATCGTGTTGATAAATCCATTTTAAATTTGCGAAAAGTGTTTGGAAGTGGGGAAAGGCCTCTTTTAATGTTGCATTCTACCTTTCTATCTTTAAAAACACGAAAGTTGGGTCATTTCCGATCGTTCAGTTATTTGGCAGCTATGGGATATAGTCGGCCGATCCTTATGCAATTTTGCGTAAGTGCAAAATTAATACGACAATTTTCCAAAAATAGCTCTTGTGTAAAATTTCAACTCTCTAACTCTAAAAACACCAAAGTTATACCATTTCCGATCAATCAGTTATATGGCAGCTATAGGATATAGTCGACCGATCCCGGTCGTTCCGACTTATATACTGCGTGCAAAAGAAAGAAGGGTGTGGCAAAGTTTTAATTCGATAGCTTTAAAACTGAGAGACTAGTTTGCGTAGAAACAGACAGACGGACAGACGGACATGCTTATATAAACTCAGGAGGTGATCCTGATGAAGAATATATACATATATACTTTATACTATAAAGTTTATAGGGTCGGAGATGTCTCCTTCTGCACAACCCTTAAATATATTTTATTTAAGGATCTTTCTCAAAAACCATTTTCATATCTATACTGCCCTTTAGGTATCTTAGAATTTTTTTCAGACTTGTTCATAGCTCAGCATTATTATACCCTTGCAGAGGGTATTATAATTTTGGTCAAAAGTGTGCAACGCAGTGAAGGAGACATCTCCGACCCTATAAAGTATATATATTCTTGATCAGGATCACCTCCTGAGTTAATATGAGCATGTCCGTCTGTCCGTCCGTCTGTCTGTTTCTACGCGAATGCGCGATGCATTTAATGATGAAAATGTCATGAATCGTTTTGGAATGACGAAAGGAAACCTCCCCAAAGTGTTTTTCAAAAAATTATATGCATCAAGTTTATTTTCCTACTGTATATTCGCGTCTGACAAGATCATCACATTGCTGCAGGCCAATATTGAGGAGCAGAATAGGCTTTTTGTTATAGATTCCACATTTAAAGTTTGCCCTTACGGGGACTTTAAGCAACTGCTTATTATTTATATTAAACACATGCATAAGGTGATGAATTTATTGTTTACTTTACAACATATTTTATTTGAACTTATTTTTGTATTTTTTAGATAACACAGTTTCTATTTGTTTTGATAGAAACGGAGCTCTGCTACCAACACCTATTTACGTATGTTGACTCTAGCATTTTCTGTCTTAATGGTGCATGGCTCATTTCCGATTGTGAGAAGGCGATGCGGAACACTTTAAAAAACGTTTCTCCAAATGGGAATTTCTATTCTTGCTGGTTCCATTTTACCCAAGCATGCAAAAGAAATGCAAGTAAAATGATTGGCTTGGAGGAAATGCTTTTGACCAATAAACATGCTTATATGCTGTTTATGAAGTTTTTACATTTACCTCTGCTACCGGAAAACAAGATTGGTGAAGCGTTTAGTCTTCTTAAAACTCAAGCCACGGTTCTAGATAAGAAGATGTTTTCGCCCTTTTTAAAATATTTCAAGAAGCAGTGGCTTATGAAGGTACCTATTTCATCATTTCAAATGTAGGCTCTCATTTATTCATCTTTTAATTTTAATAGGAAGGACGTAAAAACATATCGTTATACAAACGATCAACAAGAACCAGCTCTGTTGAAGCGTTTAATTTAAATCTGGGAAAGAAGATTCGAACAAATGGAAACTTTTTTAAATTTGTCGAACGCATAATTGATGTAGAGTTTGAAAAAAGTCAAGAATTCGATCATCTTTTTGAAAATGGTGAAATAGCTAATTCAACACAACCCATACGTGTAAGTATATACGAAATTTAATCAAAGCCATTTAAATATAATAACAGTACGTTTTAATTTCAGGATCGCGATCAAAAAATTATGAAGGCAATGGATCTATTTGAGAAGGGAGAAATCGACATTGCGGGTTTTTTGACACGTACGGTTTCCTTAAATGACCGCTTTAAAAAATAGGACCTGTTTGACAGTGTAAATTTAGATTTTAGTTTATCGGAAATGTCATCTGATCTATCGGGATCAGCATTTTCGCTTTCGTCGAGTGACTCTAACACAAGTCAAGTATCCGATTTGACTAAAATTCAAATGAATCCCTGCAATGTGTGTCGGATACAACCAAAATCGTTTTTGTTGCGCCCATGTAACCACTTAAATATTTGTGAAACATGTTGGGATCAAATTATGGCAATTAATCAAGAACAGAACAACATCCATGAACCAAAATATCCAACGTGTCAACAAAATGTTAATGAAGCAATTCGTAATGTTTATATATATAGTTAAAAAATAAATAAATAAAAAAATACACACATACACTGCTCGCCACTTGAATAGGACACCTCTAAACTAGATTTTATAACTTTAATTGCTGCCAAGCCAAGCCATCTAGGAACATAATTTTATTGTTTTAGTTAAGTTAATTTAAATCTAGTAGTGTTATAAAAATTACAATATTTTTAAAAAGTTGTAAGTATAAAAAAAAAATTGTTAAACAATTAGTAACCAATTGTGCAGTCTTCATTTTGCACCACTTGATTAGGACACTTTCCAAAAAAATGTTTAGAATTTTCAAACTTTATTCAAACATTAAAATTACTAAATATATTCTAGTTTAAGGTATTTTGTAACAAAAAAAATTTTTTTTAATAATGTGTTGAGCCACCTTTGTTTTCCAAAACTTCACACATTCGGTTTGGAAGGGATGCGTATAATTTTTCCAAATAATTCAACGTAATCGAGTCCCATGCTAATTTGATAGCTGCCATAAGCTCGGGAACGCTCGAATATTGCTGGCCACGTCTTGGCTTGTTATATACGAATTAACTATCCGAGCCGTATGTATTGGGGCATTATCGTGTTGATAAATCCATTTTAAATTTGCGAAAAGTGTTTGGAAGTGGGGAAAGGCCTCTTTTAATGTTGCATTCTACCTTTCTATCTTTAAAAACACGAAAGTTGGGTCATTTCCGATCGTTCAGTTATTTGGCAGCTATGGGATATAGTCGGCCGATCCTTATGCAATTTTGCGTAAGTGCAAAATTAATACAATTTTCCAAAAATAGCTCTTGTGTAAAATTTCAACTCTCTAACTCTAAAAACACCAAAGTTATACCATTTCCGATCAATCAGTTATATGGCAGCTATAGGATATAGTCGACCGATCCCGGTCGTTCCGACTTATATACTGCGTGCAAAAGAAAGAAGGGTGTGGCAAAGTTTTAATTCGATAGCTTTAAAACTGAGAGACTAGTTTGCGTAGAAACAGACAGACGGACAGACGGACATGCTTATATAAACTCAGGAGGTGATCCTGATGAAGAATATATACATATATACTTTATACTATAAAGTTTATAGGGTCGGAGATGTCTCCTTCTGCACAACCCTTAAATATATTTTATTTAAGGATCTTTCTCAAAAACCATTTTCATATCTATACTGCCCTTTAGGTATCTTAGAATTTTTTTCAGACTTGTTCATAGCTCAGCATTATTATACCCTTGCAGAGGGTATTATAATTTTGGTCAAAAGTGTGCAACGCAGTGAAGGAGACATCTCCGACCCTATAAAGTATATATATTCTTGATCAGGATCACCTCCTGAGTTAATATGAGCATGTCCGTCTGTCCGTCCGTCTGTCTGTTTCTACGCGAATGCGCGATGCATTTAATGATGAAAATGTCATGAATCGTTTTGGAATGACGAAAGGAAACCTCCCCAAAGTGTTTTTCAAAAAATTATATGCATCAAGTTTATTTTCCTACTGTATATTCGCGTCTGACAAGATCATCACATTGCTGCAGGCCAATATTGAGGAGCAGAATAGGCTTTTGTTATAGATTCCACATTTAAAGTTTGCCCTTACGGGGACTTTAAGCAACTGCTTATTATTTATATTAAACACATGCATAAGGTGATGAATTTATTGTTTACTTTACAACATATTTTATTTGAACTTATTTTTGTATTTTTTAGATAAAACAGTTTCTATTTGTTTTGATAGAAACGGAGCTCTGCTACCAACACCTATTTACGTATGTTGACTCTAGCATTTTCTGTCTTAATGGTGCATGGCTCATTTCCGATTGTGAGAAGGCGATGCGGAACACTTTAAAAAACGTTTCTCCAAATGGGAATTTCTATTCTTGCTGGTTCCATTTTACCCAAGCATGCAAAAGAAATGCAGGTAAAATGATTGGCTTGGAGGAAATGCTTTTGACCAATAAACATGCTTATATGCTGTTTATGAAGTTTTTACATTTACCTCTGCTACCGGAAAACAAGATTGGTGAAGCGTTTAGTCTTCTTAAAACTCAAGCCACGGTTCTAGATAAGAAGATGTTTTCGCCCTTTTTAAAATATTTCAAGAAGCAGTGGCTTATGAAGGTACCTATTTCATCATTTCAAATGTATGCTCTCATTTATTCATCTTTTAATTTTAATAGGAAGGACGTAAAAAACATATCGTTATACAAACGATCAACAAGAACCAGCTCTGTTGAAGCGTTTAATTTAAATCTGGGAAAGAAGATTCGAACAAATGGAAACTTTTTTAAATTTGTCGAACGCATAATTGATGTAGAGTTTGAAAAAGTCAAGAATTCGATCATCTTTTTGAAAATGGTGAAATAGCTAATTCAACACAACCCATACGTGTAAGTATATACGAAATTTAATCAAAGCCATTTAAATATAATAACAGTACGTTTTAATTTCAGGATCGCGATCAAAAAATTATGAAGGCAATGGATCTATTTGAGAAGGGAGAAATCGACATTGCGGGTTTTTTGACACGTACGGTTTCCTTAAATGACCGCTTTAAAAAATAGGACCTGTTTGACAGTGTAAATTTAGATTTTAGTTTATCGGAAATGTCATCTGATCTATCGGGATCAGCATTTTCGCTTTCGTCGAGTGACTCTAACACAAGTCAAGTATCCGATTTGACTAAAATTCAAATGAATCCCTGCAATGTGTCGGATACAACCGAAATCGTTTTTGTTGCGCCCATGTAACCACTTAAATATCTGGGATAAATCTGGGAAAGAAGATTCGAACAAATGGAAACTTTTTTAAATTTGTCGAACGCATAATTGATGTAGAGTTTGAAAAAGTCAAGAATTCGATCATCTTTTTGAAAATGGTGAAATAGCTAATTCAACACAACCCATACGTGTAAGTATATACGAAATTTAATCAAAGCCATTTAAATATAATAACAGTACGTTTTAATTTCAGGATCGCGATCAAAAAATTATGAAGGCAATGGATCTATTTGAGAAGGGAGTAATCGACATTGCGGGTTTTTTGACACGTACGGTTTCCTTAAATGACCGCTTTAAAAAATAGGACCTGTTCGACAGTGTAAATTTAGATTTTAGTTTATCGGAAATGTCATCTGATCTATCGGGATCAGCATTTTCGCTTTCGTCGAGTGACTCTAACACAAGTCAAGTATCCGATTTGACTAAAATTCAAATGAATCCCTGCAATGTGTGTCGGATACAACCAAAATCGTTTTTTGTTGCGCCCATGTAACCACTTAAATATTTGTGAAACATGTTGGGATCAAATTATGGCAATTAATCAAGAACAGAACAACATCCATGAACCAAAATATCCAACGTGTCAACAAAATGTTAATGAAGCAATTCGTAATGTTTATATATATAGTTAAAAAATAAATAAATAAAAAAAATACACACATACACTGCTCGCCACTTGAATAGGACACCTCTAAACTAGATTTTATAACTTTAATTGCTGCCAAGCCAAGCCATCTAGGAACATAATTTTATTGTTTTAGTTAAGTTAATTTAAATCTAGTAGTGTTATAAAAATTACAATATTTTTAAAAAGTTGTAAGTATAAAAAAAAAATTGTTAAACAATTAGTAACCAATTGTGCAGTCTTCATTTTGCACCACTTGATTAGGACACTTTCCCAAAAAAATGTTTAGAATTTTCAAACTTTATTCAAACATTAAAATTACTAAATATATTCTAGTTTAAGGTATTTTGTAACAAAAAAAAATTTTTTTAATAATGTGTTGAGCCACCTTTGTTTTCCAAAACTTCACACATTCGGTTTGGAAGGGATGCGTATAATTTTTCCAAATAATTCAACGTAATCGAGTCCCATGCTAATTTGATAGCTGCCATAAGCTCGGGAACGCTCGAATATTGCTGGCCACGTCTTGGCTTGTTATATACGAATTAACTATCCGAGCCGTATGTATTGGGGCATTATCGTGTTGATAAATCCATTTTAAATTTGCGAAAAGTGTTTGGAAGTGGGGAAAGGCCTCTTTTAATGTTGCATTCTACCTTTCTATCTTTAAAAACACGAAAGTTGGGTCATTTCCGATCGTTCAGTTATTTGGCAGCTATGGGATATAGTCGGCCGATCCTTATGCAATTTTGCGTAAGTGCAAAATTAATACAATTTTCCAAAAATAGCTCTTGTGTAAAATTTCAACTCTCTAACTCTAAAAACACCAAAGTTATACCATTTCCGATCAATCAGTTATATGGCAGCTATAGGATATAGTCGACCGATCCCGGTCGTTCCGACTTATATACTGCGTGCAAAAGAAAGAAGGGTGTGGCAAAGTTTTAATTCGATAGCTTTAAAACTGAGAGACTAGTTTGCGTAGAAACAGACAGACGGACAGACGGACATGCTTATATAAACTCAGGAGGTGATCCTGATGAAGAATATATACATATATACTTTATACTATAAAGTTTATAGGGTCGGAGATGTCTCCTTCTGCACAACCCTTAAATATATTTTATTTAAGGATCTTTCTCAAAAACCATTTTCATATCTATACTGCCCTTTAGGTATCTTAGAATTTTTTTCAGACTTGTTCATAGCTCAGCATTATTATACCCTTGCAGAGGGTATTATAATTTTGGTCAAAAGTGTGCAACGCAGTGAAGGAGACATCTCCGACCCTATAAAGTATATATATTCTTGATCAGGATCACCTCCTGAGTTAATATGAGCATGTCCGTCTGTCCGTCCGTCTGTCTGTTTCTACGCGAATGCGCGATGCATTTAATGATGAAAATGTCATGAATCGTTTTGGAATGACGAAAGGAAACCTCCCCAAAGTGTTTTTCAAAAAATTATATGCATCAAGTTTATTTTCCTACTGTATATTCGCGTCTGACAAGATCATCACATTGCTGCAGGCCAATATTGAGGAGCAGAATAGGCTTTTTGTTATAGATTCCACATTTAAAGTTTGCCCTTACGGGGACTTTAAGCAACTGCTTATTATTTATATTAAACACATGCATAAGGTGATGAATTTATTGTTTACTTTACAACATATTTTATTTGAACTTATTTTTGTATTTTTTAGATAAAACAGTTTCTATTTGTTTTGATAGAAACGGAGCTCTGCTACCAACACCTATTTACGTATGTTGACTCTAGCATTTTCTGTCTTAATGGTGCATGGCTCATTTCCGATTGTGAGAAGGCGATGCGGAACACTTTAAAAAACGTTTCTCCAAATGGGAATTTCTATTCTTGCTGGTTCCATTTTACCCAAGCATGCAAAAGAAATGCAAGTAAAATGATTGGCTTGGAGGAAATGCTTTTGACCAATAAACATGCTTATATGCTGTTTATGAAGTTTTTACATTTACCTCTGCTACCGGAAAACAAGATTGGTGAAGCGTTTAGTCTTCTTAAAACTCAAGCCACGGTTCTAGATAAGAAGATGTTTTCGCCCTTTTTAAAATATTTCAAGAAGCAGTGGCTTATGAAGGTACCTATTTCATCATTTCAAATGTATGCTCTCATTTATTCATCTTTTAATTTTAATAGGAAGGACGTAAAAAACATATCGTTATACAAACGATCAACAAGAACCAGCTCTGTTGAAGCGTTTAATTTAAATCTGGGAAAGAAGATTCGAACAAATGGAAACTTTTTTAAATTTGTCGAACGCATAATTGATGTAGAGTTTGAAAAAAGTCAAGAATTCGATCATCTTTTTGAAAATGGTGAAATAGCTAATTCAACACAACCCATACGTGTAAGTATATACGAAATTTAATCAAAGCCATTTAAATATAATAACAGTACGTTTTAATTTCAGGATCGCGATCAAAAATTATGAAGGCAATGGATCTATTTGAGAAGGGAGAAATCGACATTGCGGGTTTTTTGACACGTACGGTTTCCTTAAATGACCGCTTTAAAAAACAGGACCTGTTCGACAGTGTAAATTTAGATTTTAGTTTATCGGAAATGTCATCTGATCTATCGGGATCAGCATTTTCGCTTTCGTCGAGTGACTCTAACACAAGTCAAGTATCCGATTTGACTAAAATTCAAATGAATCCCTGCAATGTGTGTCGGATACAACCAAAATCGTTTTTGTTGCGCCCATGTAACCACTTAAATATTTGTGAAACATGTTGGGATCAAATTATGGCAATTAATCAAGAACAGAACAACATCCATGAACCAAAATATCCAACGTGTCAACAAAATGTTAATGAAGCAATTCGTAATGTTTATATATATAGTTAAAAAAATAAATAAATAAAAAAATACACACATACACTGCTCGCCACTTGAATAGGACACCTCTAAACTAGATTTTATAACTTTAATTGCTGCCAAGCCAAGCCATCTAGGAACATAATTTTATTGTTTTAGTTAAGTTAATTTAAATCTAGTAGTGTTATAAAAATTACAATATTTTTAAAAAGTTGTAAGTAAAAAAAAAAATTGTTAAACAATTAGTAACCAATTGTGCAGTCTTCATTTTGCACCACTTGATTAGGACACTTTCCCAAAAAAAATGTTTAGAATTTTCAAACTTTATTCAAACATTAAAATTACTAAATATATTCTAGTTTAAGGTATTTTGTAACAAAAAAAAATTTTTTTAATAATGTGTTGAGCCACCTTTGTTTTCCAAAACTTCACACATTCGGTTTGGAAGGGATGCGTATAATTTTTCCAAATAATTCAACGTAATCGAGTCCCATGCTAATTTGATAGCTGCCATAAGCTCGGGAACGCTCGAATATTGCTGGCCACGTCTTGGCTTGTTATATACGAATTAACTATCCGAGCCGTATGTATTGGGGCATTATCGTGTTGATAAATCCATTTTAAATTTGCGAAAAGTGTTTGGAAGTGGGGAAAGGCCTCTTTTAATGTTGCATTATAGCTTAATGCATTCATGGTAGTTTTAACAAATTTAAGCTGACAGGTGCCATAATAAGAAATGGCCCCCCACACCATAATACCTCCAGCACTGCTGTGCAACTTATCAAGATGGTGTGGTTCTTTTCGAAGATCATGAAAATAGTAGCTGTAGCCATCTGGACCCTCCAAATTAAACTTTTTTTCGTCTGAAAAGACGACACGATGCCACTCCGAAGTCCAGGTCACATGTGCACGAGCGAAATCAAGGCGTTGCAGCTTCCGAACCGGGTTAAGAGGTGGCTTCTTCTTGATTTTTAGTCTCTTCAGATGTGGAACATTATTGATAACTCGACGCATGGTTGTCAAACTTGCTTTGACGTCACATTTTTGTCTTATCTTTTCCAAAGAGTCGTGCGAATTGGAAGCTTCTCTGATTATAAGTCGCTTGTCCGCGCTAGTAAGTACACTGTGAGTGCGGCCCTTCATGTTTTTGCCATAATTATCCTCATTATTTAAAAAATTGGTTACCACGTGACGGCTCCTGTCGATTTTTTTAGCTATTTTGGCAATAGATAAGCCAGAATCCTTGTAGGCTTGGATTTTGCCTTTCTCCGCCTCAGATAATGAAGTGCCACGCCCCATTTTTACTTTTTAATTTAATTTACTCTTGAATAAATGAAAAAGCCCAAGTAACTTGAATTTCGCGTGTTTGTGCGAACGATACCGACAAAATAAAATGGATGTTCTATTCCAGTGGCGCAAAAATTTCATTGTTCTTTTACGAATGCTCACAAAAAGTGCACACAACTTGATAACGGTTCCATTCCAAATCTTGGAATATACCAGAAAGAGCGAAGAAAGTGTGGACACAGATAATATGCAAAAATTCCGTTATTTTATTATTCCGTTTTCGAGTTATGAGTCGATGTAAAGGAAGCATACAGGGCTCGCCTTCAAGTGGCGAGCAGTGTATGTGTGTGTCGGGAAACAGTTTGTTCAGGAAAGTACAGAATGCGAAGGGCATAGCAGCAGAGACGGTGATAGTCTCTGCTGATGAGTGAGGTCCGTTGACGAGTTACCGAAAGTCGTGAGATGAAAAGAGATAACGATATAGGCTCGACTCGAGAGAGAGAGAATGCTGCGAAAGCAGGGTTGAGCGTAATGATCGAGGAGAGTAGAATCATTCTGGCTTGGGTAACGTAGGTGAGCGGAACTCGCTGTGCACGCGCATAAGTAAGAAAAGTTTAAAGGACTATGGAGGACATTCCCGGTCATCCGTCATCAGAAGTGGGATCGCCTTCGCCACAAGAGCACAGCTCCGCTCAATATATGGCAGCGCTGGAGGAGCAAAACAAAAATCTCATGGAAATTATAAAAACCATGCAGGCGCCAAGAGCCTCGGCGTCGGATGGGAAAACCACGCACGTGACATTACCCAAATTTAATCCCGATGGCGCTGGAACAGATGCATCAGCATGGTGCACTACGGTCGATTTGATCTTCGCAGATAATACACTCGAAGGCAGCGCCTTAGTAATAGCACTAAGCAAAGCGTTGGAAGGCAGTGCTTCGCAATGGCTGTCCCAGGTTTGCTTTGCTGGCATCACCTGGACCCAATTCAGGGAACTGTTCATCCAGCGATTCGTGGGCATTGAGACAACGGCTGCCGTACTGATTAATGTGTTAAACGGGCATCCCAGATCTGGAGAAAGCTTTGCAGAATATGGCAGTCGCATAGTTACGCTGTTGCTATCCAAGTGGAAGTCGACGGAACTGGAGGAGATTGCGGTGTCAATAGCGTTAGCCCACATGACGCAAATTGACACTAATTTACTGCATTGGGTCTTTACGACGAATGTAACGACGCGCAATGAACTACAGCGGCAGCTGCAAGCTTACGCCTTCAAGAAGCGCAAACACGAAAATGATGAAAATTCGTCAAGCTCGGACAAGAAGAAACCACGAATGCAGATACAGGTGAAATGCCATTATTGTGGAAAGCTTGGCCACAAATATGCCCAGTGCCGAGCTCGCATGGAGAGCTCATCGTTCACCAAAGGAAAGAATCAGAGTGGAAGCAGTGTGTCCGGAATAAAGGAGCGTTCAAACATAAGATGCTAAAAGTGCGGTGAGGTTGGACATATTGCTTCTGTATGCTCCAAAGGCAGTACTAGTGGACACGGCGAGTACAAGGAGAAGCGCGTCGACATATGTCAAGTTCTTCAGCCCAAAGGCTTATTCCATCAAAGGGGTGAGATCTTTCCATTTTTTTTGACTCTGGCGCCGAGTGTTCCTTGATTAAGGAAAAATTAAGTAACAAAATTGCTGGAAAAAGATTTAATAATTTAATTGTACTAAGAGGAATTGGCGACAATATTGTTAAAAGCCATTTGCAGATTTTGTCTACGATTCAAATATCCGAATTTAATTTAGAAATCTTGTTCCATGTCGTATTAGACAATTATTTAAAGCATGACGTAATGATTGGTCAAGATATATTCCATCTTGGTTTTGGTGTTATGATCGAAACAGACAAACTAAATATTTACAAAACTAAGATTATTAATGCTATACATGAAGATACATCTAATTTTGAAAATTTACTTGATACCAACATAGAATTAAGTGAAATTGATAAATGTAAACTAAAGAACGTATTGCAAAAATACTCTGGCAATTTTATAAATGGAATTCCAACTAAGCGCGTAACCACGGGGGCATTAGAAATTCGTTTGATAGATGAGAATAAAACTGTTCAAAGGCGCCCATATCGACTTAGTGCAGATGAAAAGCTATTAGTTAGGGAAAAAATAGACCAAATGATTAAATCCAATGTGATCCGTCCAAGCAATTCGCCATTTGCAAGTCCAATGCTATTAGTTAAAAAGAAAGATGGCAGCGACAGGCTGTGCATTGATTTTCGTGAGCTAAATTCAAACACTGTCTCAGATAAGTACCCGTTGCCATTGATCTCTGATCAGATAGATCGCTTGCGAGGCGGAAAATATTTTTCCACTCTAGACATGGCCGGCGGATTTTATCAAATACCGATTCACCCTAACTCCATAGAAAAAACAGCATTCGTCACCCCAGAAGGTCAGTATGAATTTCTGGTGATGCCATTTGGGCTAAAAAATGCATCTTCGATATTTCAACGTGCCATAGTGCGAGCTCTGGGTGACTTAGCCTATTCCTACGTAGTAGTCTACATAGATGATGTGCTGATTGTAGCAGAAACAAAGAAGGAAGCATATGAAAGGTTAGGTATAGTTCTGAGAGTCTTGTCTGAGGCAGGTTTTACATTTAATATAAAGAAGTGCGCCTTTCTTCATACAGGAGTAGAGTACCTAGGATTCTATATTAAAGATAGTGAAATTAAACCGAATCCAAGTAAGATAGAAGCCCTGACTACTCTGTCGCCACCATCCACTGTAACGCAGTTAAGGCAATTCATAGGCCTGGCATCGTACTTCAGACAATTTGTCCCGCGGTTCTCAGAGCAGATGAAGCCGCTTTATGAGTTGACCTCCAAGCTTAAAACGTTTATTTGGAAAGAGGAGCATGAGCAGATCCGACAAAAGATTATCAAAGTACTGACGACTGACCCTGTACTGACAATTTTTGACCCTGAGCTCCAAATCGAATTGCATACAGATGCCAGTGCTGATGGGTATGGCGCAATGTTAATACACAAAATAGACGGTAAACAAAGAGTAGTTGAATATTTTAGCAAACGCACAACAGTATCCGAAGCTAAATATCACTCATATGAGCTAGAAACTTTAGCCGTTTACAATGCAGTGAAGCACTTCAGACATTATCTATATGGTAGAAAATTCACTGTATACACCGATTGCAATTCACTAAAAGCGACACAAAAGAAAGCTGAATTGACCCCAAGAGTACACCGCTGGTGGGGGTATTTACAGGCTTTTGAATTTGTCATTGAGTATAGAAAGGGTAGCCAAATGGCACATGTGGACTTTTTATCGCGCAATCCGATTCCTGTAGTCTCAACTGTCATCCATAGAGCAGAGGTTCGTGTAGATCTAGCTGCAATAACAAATAATTGGCTGATAGCCGAACAGCAACGAGATGATAGCATAATAAAAATCATGGACCAGTTAAAAAGCGAAGATATAGAGACAGATGTAAAGAAAACTTATGAAATTAGAACTGGGCTATTATATCGCAAGATACAACGTAATGGCAAGACTCGTTGTTTACCAGTGATTCCTAAGGCGTTTAGGTGGTCTGTTATAAACCATGTACATGAGGCTATGATGCATTTAGGGTGGCAGAAGACTCTAGACAAGGTCTATGAACAATTCTGGTTCGAACATATGTCTAAGTATGTCAAGAAGTTCGTTGAAAATTGTATAACCTGCAAATTATCTAAGCCCCCTTCTGGAAAGGCACAAATGGAACTGCACCCCATACCTAAGATTAGTATACCCTGGCATACTATCCACGTAGACATAAGTGGCAAGCTCAGCGGGAAAAACGACCTGAAGGAATATATTATTGTACAGGTAGATGCATTTACAAAGTTCGTTCACTTGTATCACACTCTTAATCTAGACTCAGAAAATTGCATTAAAGCTGTGAAATCAGGTATATCTTTCTTTGGAGTTCCCAGTCGAATCATCGCAGATCAAGGCAGGAGCTTTTCTAGTGGTAAATTCCGTGAATTTTGCTCAACAAATAAAATTGACTTGCACTTAATAGCCACGGGCGCAAGCCGTGCTAATGGACAGGTGGAACGTGTGATGAGCACGTTAAAATCTATGCTAACTGCTGTAGAAACTAGTGAGCGTTCTTGGCAGGATGCATTACAAGATATTCAGTTAGCCATGAATTGCTCCACAAATAGAGTTACAAAAGCTAGTGCTCTAGAGTTGCTAATAGGGAAAGAGGCTAGGGCTTTTGGTATGCTGAAAATAAATGAAGAAGATAATATAGTGAATAGAGAAAATGCTAGAATAGAAGCTAAAGGAAACATGGACAAAAATGCACAGTACGATAAAGAAAGATTTGATAAGAACAAGGCGAAGGTTATTGCGCATAAGGTAGGGGATCATGTTTTGCTGAGAGCTGAAGAGCGCCATCAGACAAAACTTGATCCCAAGTTTAAGGGTCCGTTTCAAGTGGTCAGAGTGTTAGATGGAGATAGATACGAACTGAAATCATTAGTCAATAAGCGGACATATAAGTATTCCCATGAGTCTCTGAGAGCGCTACCGAATAGACAATTAACCAGCGAATTAACAGGAGAAATACGAGGTAGTGATGAGCCCCAAAATGGGGGAGAGCCTGCGGTTGGCACAAGAGAATGTGCGTCTGTGTCCCAAGAGGGGAAAGAGAATGAAGACGGCCCGAGTGAGTGTGCGTCTGTGTCCCAAGAGGGGAAAGAGAATGAAGACGGCACAAGTGAATGTGCGTCTGTGTCCCAAAATGGGAGATGTTGACCGAATGGTCTTAGTGACCACGACGAATGAAATTGACAAAATTTAAGTTAAGTAAATGATGAATTGTTTAGAAATAAGAATGGCTCAGTAAAAAAAAAAAAAAAATGTAAAAAAAAAAAGGAAAAATGAATGAAAATAAGAAGTTTATGTTAATGGCTGGAATTGTCTATGGAAAGCGACTCACATAGTTTGTAACTGCGTAGAAGAATAATGATAAAATGAATCAATGAATAAATTAAATGTAAGGCTTTGAATACGAAAACCAATATAACCGATGTTTTCCTAGTTAGTTTGGCGATTTTGAAGTGCAACACACAGGGACGTGTGATAGGTCAGGAAGGCCGTGTCGGGAAACAGTTAGTTCAGGAAAGTACAGAATGCGAAGGGCATAGCAGCAGAGACGGTGATAGTCTCTGCTGATGAGTGAGGTCCGTTGACGAGTTACCGAAAGTCGTGAGATGAAAAGAGATAACGATATAGGCTCGACTCGAGAGAGAGAGAGAATGCTGCGAAAGCAGGGTTGAGCGTAATGATCGAGGAGAGTAGAATCATTCTGGCTTGGGTAACGTAGGTGAGCGGAACTCGCTGTGCACGCGCATAAGTAAGAAAAGTTTAAAGGACTATGGAGGACATTCCCGGTCATCCGTCATGTGTAATTTGTTATTTTTTATATTATACATAATAAAAATTAATAAAACAATAATACACATACTAAATAAAGACTTGGGGGAAACTGCGTTTTGGGAAGGGATTGATTATATTGTCGTTACATTTTTTAGATTTTCCATTAAACTTTCAGTATGAAATTAAATAAAAACAAGAAAAGAAAGCTAACTTCGGGCGGAGCCGAAGTTTATATACCCTTGCAGCTAAAACCGGATATATATCGCAAACATCGGATATAGTTGGCCGATCCTTATGAAATTTGGTAGGATGGATCAAAATTTAATCTGTACCATGTTCCAGCTTTCTATCTTCAAAAACACGAAAGTTGGGTCATTTACGATCGTTCAGTTATATGGCAGCTATAGGATATAGTCGGCCGATCCTTATGAAATTTGGTACGTTGGATCAACTGACCAAAAATTTAATCTGTATTAAATTTCAGCTTTCTATCTTCAAAAAAACGAAAGTTGGGTCATTTCCGATAGTTCAGTTATATGGCAGCTATAGGATATAGTCGGCCGATCCTAATGAAATTTGGTACGTTGGATCAACTGACCAAAAATAGAATCTGTATTACATTTCAGCTTTCTATCTTCAAAAAAACGAAAGTTGGGTCATTTCCGATCGTTCAGTTATATGGCAGCTATAGGATATAGTCGTCCGATCCTTATGAAATTTGGCATGTCATAATGTTTTGCCAAAAATAGCACTAATGTCAAATTTGAACTCTCAAACTCTAAAAACACCAAAGTTATACCATTTCCGATCAATCAGTTATATGGCAGCTATAGGATATAGTCGGCCGATCCCGGCCGTTCCGACTTATATACTGCGTGCAAAGGAAAGAAGGGTGTGTGAAAAGTTTCAAGTCGATAGCTTTAAAACTGAGAGACAAGTTCGCGTAGAAACAGACAGACAGACAGACGGACAGACGGACAGACGGACATGCTCATATCAACTCAGGAGGTGATCCTGATCAAGAATATATATACTTTATAGGGTCGGAGATGTCTCCTTCACTACGTTGCACACTTTTGGACAAAACTATAATACCCTCTGCAAGGGTATAACAAGAGAACAGATTTCTGATAGACATGTATTTCGCTTGTTATAAGATGTAAAAAATGCCGCGTGCACTCGAATTAAGTGAAAAAGAGAAGACTCAAATTAAAACAATGGCTGAGTGTGGCGTTAAACTTGGCGAAATTGCCAAAAGAATTAATAGGCATCGCAATACAATTGGAAATTATTTGAAAAACCCAAAGAAATATGCGCAAACGAACCGCAAGGGAGCAGTTTCGAAAATAGACGCGCGCACTAAACGGCACATTCGAGCCTTGGCAACAGCTAAGACAATGAGTTGTGCACAAATAAAAGCGGAATTGCAATTGCCAATAAGCAGACAAAGAGTGCAACAGATTTGCAAAAAAGATTTGAACTTGCAGTATGATGCAAAGGTGCACAAACCAAAGCTCTTGCGAAGACATAAGATGGTCAGGCTTGCATTTTACGAAAAGTACAAATTTTGGGAAAATGAATTTGAAAAAGTGATTTTTAGCGATGAGAAAAAGTTTAATTTGGACGGCCCAGACGGTAACCAAAAGTATTGGAGGGATCCTAGGCATCCAAGACAGACTTGCCATAAACGAAACCACGGTGGTGGCTCACTTATGGTTTGGGCCGCTTTTAGTGCTAAAGGAAAGTCTCCTATATGCTTTGTACCTGGACGGATAAATGCGCAAATGTATACGGATCTCCTAGAAAGTGAACTTATACCATTTGCAGATGAGTTGCATGGCGAGGACTGGATATTTCAACAGGATAACGCTCCTATACACGTTGCGAGGTATACGATGTCGTTCCTGGAATCGAAAACTATACCCCTATTGCAGTGGCCAGCAATAAGTCCGGATTTAAACCCAATTGAGAACCTGGGGCATCCTATCAGCGAAAGTTTACAAGGGTGGAAGACAGTTTGAGTCGTTGAAGAGCTTGAAGGAAGCCATTGTGAAAGAATGGGATACCATCGACACAAACACGCTCCAAAACTGGGTCAACTCGATGCCCCGACGTTTAGAATTGGTCAACCAAGAAAACGGAGATTCAATACCATATTAAAATAATAATTTTAAGTCATTTTGTTACCTAGTTCCTTAATAATTTGCGTTTTTTTCAATTTTGCACAAATATCAACTTTCTTTGAACAATTATTTCAACTAAATTTGTATACCCTTGCAGAGGGTATTATAATTTTGTCCAAAAGTGTGCAACGCAGTGAAGGAGACATCTCCTGAGTTGATATGAGCATGTCCGTCTGTCCGTCTGTCTGTCTGTCCGTCTGTCTGTCTGTCCGTCTGTCTGTTTCTACGCGAACTAGTCTCTCAGTTTTAAAGCTATCGTCTTGAAACTTTGCACACACCCTTCTTTCCTTTGCACGCAGTATATAAGTCGGAACGGCCCGGATCGGCCGACTATATCCTATAGCTGCCATATAACTGTTTGATCGGAAATGGTACAACTTCGGTGTTTTTAGAGTTAGAAAGTTCAAATTTCACAATTCACATATTGGCAAAATAATACGACATGCCAAATTTCGTAAGGATCGGCCAACTATATCCTATAGCTGCCATATAACTGAACGATCGGAAATGACCCAACTTTCGTGTTTTTTAAGATAGAAAGCTGGAACTTGGTACAGATTCTATTCTATATTCCGGTTTTAACTGCAAGGGTATATCAACTTCGGCTCCGCCCGAAGTTAGCTTTCCTTTCTTGTTTCAAATGAGTTTGGATTTATATGCTTCGCCGTTACTTTGGGACAAAGCCTCGTTAAGTTTCTAAACTCAATTTGGTATAATTTCCTTATTATATCCCAAGATACATCTCTTAGAAATGAGGAATTATTTTGCAGAATTTAAATATCCATAAGTAGTACATTGCATTGACGGCATGATGTTAACAATTTCATCAGTACTTGCACTATCTGAAAGTGTGTGGAGCTCCGAAATCTTTTATTTATCAACGGCGAAATTGAATCAAGACCCCTTAGACCCCCTTATTGTATATATGTACATATATGTATATATCTGTAACAAATTCAAGCGGCAACTTTTTTAAAGAACCGAAAAATTAAAGGAAATTATTAAATTAACGACAATAACTTCGATCTCACAATAAACCAAATTAATAACAAGTGCCTGAAAAATTGTAAACAAAAATGGAAACAAGTCCATCAGCTGTTTTCGTGTCTTCAACCTCACCTAAAAATCATTCCATCGTTAGAGTAGGCATGCACAAGTCTCTTGCAGAACAAGAAAAACTTATAAGCAATCGGTGTTTTAAGTGACTCCGACTGAAATATACTCTGACACTTTCTCAGTATATTGATTTTTAATGATTCGTAAAAATATATATACAGAAAACATTTTACTACTAACACTTAATCTTATTCATAAATAAATTAAAAATGTATGCTGAAATAATAAAAAATATAATATAAAAAATAATATAATTCCTTTCGTCATTTCATCAAAATCGAATACCCAATTTTTTTTAGGGTAGCAAGCCTGAAAAGTAAGAAAAATCCAATTTTTGTGCGCTGGCTTCGAAACGAAATCGTGTATGTGAATGTGTGACACGCATACATACGAAGATCAAAAGAAGCGCAGGCCGACCTTCTTCATCGTGCTCCGTTTAGAGACTGAGAAACAGAAAACATTTAATGAGAGAATGAGCGTAAGATGAACGAACGATGAGCGTAAGAGAGCGTAAGAAATCCGCTCTGGGGCCTGTCGCAAGAAATTTTTGCAACCATTTTCGTTGTATGAAATGGGTTGTCTATATGCTGTATGGTTAGTGGTTTCACGCAGCTACTATTTGCGGCTTGCGCTTCGGGGAGCGCCACACTACACGTCTGTTCACTTCGACCTCCAACTAACCTCACTTAAGGGAAAATGCCTAGATTAAGGGAAATGCCTAGGACATAATTTTTCCTCAGGACCATTCAAGTTGAAAGGAAAAATTATGTCCTAGAGAGATATCCGCCGTGAACGCAAGTCCTGCTATACTCGCAATATCGGAGGTGGGTCACTGATGGTATGGGCCGCATTTGGACACGCCGGAAGATCCTCTATATGTTTTCTATTAACACGGATGAATTCTCAGATGTACATAAGACTCATGGACGACGTTTTGATACCGTTTGGCGAAACTTATTTTAAGAAAAGTTAATTTTTCAACAGGATAACGCCGCCATCCACGTATCCGAAGTGTCAAAGCAGTTTTTTGAGGATTAAAAAATGGAACTTTTTGGGGTGGCCAGCTTGTAGTCCCGACCTAAACCCGATTTAGAATGTGTGGGGTATACTATCAAATAGAGTATACAGCAATAGACGACAGTTTGAAAATTTGGCACAGCTCAAGAAGAGTTTTGTTGAAGAATAGGCCAAAGTCGACGAAAAACATTGCAGGATTTGCCTAATTTAATGTCTAAACGCTTGGCTGAAGTAATTTCAAACGCCTAAATAAGTTTTACTTAAAAAACCACACCTACTCTTCCAAAAGAAGACTTTGGCTTTATAAAACACTAAAAAACCAAATCTAAATATCTTGCTTAGTTTTTGAGTTAGAATGTGTTTTTTAAAAAGTGGGCGGTGCCACGACCAAATTAAATCCTAACTCTATTGACCATGTGAACTCGAATCAAAAATCAGAACTTAAATATCTTGTTTCGTTCTTGAAATATTATTTTTGGCCAGAAAAAGTGGTGAAATTTCCTATAGTGCACTAGATAGCTTTGTGCACTCGACGTGAAAAAAATGCAATTATTCGAGAAATCTTATAGAAATCTTATGAAATACATTCGGAAGCAATCAAATTGTTACCGTGACTTGTTTGAACTGAAAAATTTTGAATTACCTCAATTGGATTGTCCAAATAGATGGGGATCAACTTACATGGTTGACCAACTCAATAAGGCGAAAAGTATTTTAAGCCTTATTGAAACTGCCGAGAACAAATCAAGAGATGTCTATTTTATGGTAAATTAAATGTTATGGGACTTTATGGAGTCCTATGTGACTATTGCTCCACTACAAAAGACCATAGTGCAGTTTCAAGAGGAGCAACTTCACTATGGGAATTTTTATGCTCTGTGGTTGGTCTGCAAACTGACCACTAATCAAATTTTATCAAAAAGTGCTCCGATTGAAAGTATGGAAGCACGGACTAAAAAATTAACATGTTATGTTGTCTTCGAAGCTTGTTTGTACTTAGACCCAAGATTCTATCACATTCTGGACAGCTCACAAAAGGAAAGGGCAGCCAGTTTCTTAAAAACATTGTGGGCACAAATCAAAATGCATACTCCCATTGCAACATTGTCATCGTCTACTAGCTCAATTGCTTCAGAGGACAGCAATAGTTAAGGTAATTTTGATATATTAGATGACTTTTTAAGTGTAAGCGTTGTGCCAAATGAGTCAACCGATTTACATGCAAAGATTGAATCATTAGAATTACCTTATATGAAATCCAGTACAAACGTTTTACATTTTTGGAAAGAGAGGAAATCATGCGATGCAGAACTCTACGAAATCAAGTAGGAACTATTACTTAATTCGAAACAAAATTTAAATTTCCAAAAATTTATAGGTAACAATAGAGCGGGCAAAACTTAAAAATCTTGTTTCCGATCATTTCCGATCGTTCTGTTATATGGCAGCTATAAGATATAGTCGGCCGATCCTTATGAAATTTGGAAATTTTGTCGTAATGGTTTGCCAAAAATAGCTCTCGTGTCAAATTTGAACTCTGTAACTCTAAAAACACCAAAGTTATACCATTTCCGATCAATCAGTTATATGGCAGCTATAGGATATAGTCGGCCGATCCGGGCCGTTCCGACTTATATACTACGTGCAAAGAAAAGAAGGGTGTGTGCAAAGTTTCAAGACGATAGCTTTAAAACTGAGAGACTAGTTCGCGTAGAAACGGACAGACGAAAATGCTTATATCAACTCAGGAGGTGATCCTGATCAAGAATATATATACTTCATAGGGTCGGAGATGTCTCCTTCACTCCGTTGCACACTTTTGGACAAAATTATAATACCCTCTGCAAGGGTATAACAAGAAAGGAAAGCTAACTTCGGGCGGAGCCGAAGTTGATATACACTTGCAGTTAAAACCGGATATGTATCGCAAACATCGGATAAAGTTGGCCGATCCTTATGATTACATCATAATAAAACCAATTAACTAAAATAAAAAATCTAAAAAAAAGTCCCAAACTTCTAATCTTCTTTCTTTTGGACAAAATTATAATACCCTTTAACAATACCAAAGTTGGTATTTCTACCAAAAAACATTTCCGATCGTTCAGTTATATGGCAGCTATAGGATATAGTCGGCCGATCCTAATGAAATTTGGTAGGTTGTTTCAACTGACCAAAAATAGAATATGTATTAATTTCCAGCTATCTATTTGTAAAAACACGAAAGTTGGGTCATTTCCGATCGTTCAGTTATATGGCAGCTATAGGATATAGTCGGCTGATCCTTATAAACTTTGGCATGTCGTAAAGTTTTGCCAAAGATAGCTTTCATGTCAAATTTGAACTCTCTAACTCTAAAAACACTAAAGTTATACCATTTCCGATCAATCAGTTATATGGCAGCTATAGGATATAGTCGGCAGATCCGGGCCGTTCCGACTTGTATACTACGTGCAAAGAAAAGAAGGGTGTGTGTTTCAAGACGATAGCTTTAAAACTGAGAGACTAGTTCGCGTAGAAACGGACAGACAGACGGACAGACGAAAATGCTTATATCAACTCAGGAGGTGATCCTGATCAAGAATATATATACTTCATAGGGTCGGAGATGTCTCCTTCACTCCGTTGCACACTTTTGGACAAAATTATAATACCCTCTGCAAGGGTATAACAAGAAAGGAAAGCTAACTTCGGGCGGAGCCGAAGTTGATATACACTTGCAGTTAAAACCGGATATATATCGCAAAACAACAAATATAGTTAGCCGATCCTTATTAGAATATGATAATATCACCCAATTTATTATAATACAAAATATAAAAAAAAGTCCCGAACTTCTATCTTCAAAAATACCAAAGTTGATATTTCTACCAAATACCATTTCCGATGGTTCAATTTTATGGCAGCTATAAGATATAGTCGGCCGATCGTTATGAAATTAGGTAGGTCGGATTAACTGACCTGCAATATAATCCAGCTTTCTATCTTCAAAAACACGAAAGTTGGGTCATTATCGCCCATCCTTATGAAATTTAGCACGTCGTATTATTTTGCCAATAATAGCTCTCATGTAATATTTGAACTCTTTTACTCTAAAAACATCAAAGTTGTACCATTTCCGATCAATCAGTTATATGGCAGCTATAGGATATAGTTGGCCAATCCGGGCCGTTCCGACTTATATACTGCATGCAAAGGAAAAAAGGGTGTGTGCAAAGTTTCAAGACGATAGCTTAAAAACTGAGAGTCCAGTTCGCGTAGAAACAGACAGACAGACGGACAGACGAAAATGCTTATATCAACTCAGGAGGTGATCCTGATCAAGAATATATATACTTCATAGGGTCGGAGATGTCTCCTTCACTCCGTTGCACACTTTTGGACAAAATTATAATACCCTATGCAAGGGTATAAAAATCCCATGCTTCTATCTTCAAAAGTACTGTAATCAAAGTTATTGGGCAAACAGCCCAATAATTTCAAACCAACGGCACAAATGTACGAACAATATTTATTATTTATTCGGTGCAATCTGCACTCTACAAGAGTATATTGTATACGACTGCCTCAATGAGAGCCAGCATGCTCTCCGCTCTCAGCAACGCTCGCAGCGACAGGTTGCCAGTGGCAATGAGCATTGCTCACTATGGTGTCCCTCATTGGGTGGTGGATGGATCTCCTCTTGCCGTCCTCCAGCATCTCCACTAGCTGCGCGATCTCCTTCCCGAGGTCCTGCAGTGTTCTAGGTCCTGTTCTGGTCTACTCAGATTCCTGAAATAGGAGGGGTACCCCCAGCTTGCTGCTGGGAGATCTTGCAATTTTGCAGCTTTTTGCGAAAGCCGCCTCTCCAACTGAATTCTGATTTGTGGTAATACTCATTTCAGTGGGTCCCAACTCCTGAGCCGTTGTCCTTAGGTGTTATGCAGTCGCGTCCTTGATCCCATGGTTGCCTTTGCGCGCAGTGAGGTCCATGCTAGGGTTGACTCTAACCCTTACGAGGTGTAGAGTTCAGAGCCAGATCCGCGTTGGTCAGCTATGGTTCATCTGAGCCTGCTCGGCCAGCTTAGTGGTGACACCTAAGGAGCGTTTCCTGGAGACTTGCCAAATTTTAGCGGGACGGGGGCAGAAGCTGCCTGGCAGCCATTTCGACAGCTGTCCGTCAGCCCAGGGTTCGTCGTCTCAAAATCCTTTTTTCCAGTTACCTATCCCAGGGCTTTACTGGACTTAGCCCTGGTCGCTATCTCGCTATTTTGGAGGGGATGCCTTTCGGGTTATGGAGAAAGGTTGCGAGTAGCTCTTTCCCTGCTTACCTGCAGGGATATCCCCCTGCCCTGTCAGTCGCCTCTTACGACAAATATAAATATAAATATAAATATAAATATAAATATAAATATAAATATAAATATAAATATAAATATAAATATAAATATAAATATAAATATAAAAAATATTTATAAATATAAATATACACTGTCAGGGCTGCATTAGTAAACAGCTGACAGTTCATTGCACTTTTTTGGTGGGTGGCCACGCTTGTGTTCTTTCCGGAGAAAAATCTCACGGAAGCCGGAAGAGCTGCAAAGAGAGTGACCGGAAGAGAAAGTGATCTCCCCGTCTCTTACCTTAGCGTTGGCGCCATCAATCCGGACGCGTCGGATGAACCCGGATTAGGGCGTTTCGAGGCGTGCCTCGATGTTCCCTTTCAGGTAAGACCCTCGCGCACCTGATGAGCACCTTTATGTAACACTATGTTTCGCGCAGGCACTATATGCGGCTTGCGCTTCGGGGAGCGCCACACTACGCGTCTGTCCGCTTCGACCTCCAATAAAAGCTGACGCTGCTATGCCATTCGCCGAACCGTTACGTTCCACGTCGATTCTGCCTTCCCACGGAGTGGAGGATTCGCCCCTCAACGCCCATTCGGCTAGGCTCCCGGTCTTTACAGCCACCTGTCTTGACGTGTGGGGAGACTTAATCTCCTCCTTTCTTCGGAAAACGGCAGAGATGGTTGTTAGACGGTTGTTGGTTTTATTATGATATTCTTATAAGGATCGGACAACTATATCCGATGTTTGCGATATAAATCCGGTATTAATTGCAATGGTATATTAACTTCGGCTCCGCCCGAAGTAAGCTTTCCTTTCTTGTTCTCTCGTATTTCCATGAGTCCGATCACTCGAAACTCAATTTTTGGAATTCTTGAACAGTGAACAGCCTTGCGTTTATTAATTCCATTTATTCTATTATCATTATCAAATGAATTGAATTTTAAGATTAACGATCTATGTATAGACAAAAATTAGCTGATATCAAATAAACAAGAATGGGCAGCTTTAGTCGAGTTTCCTGACTATATTATACCCGGTACTCATATCTTCCACCCACACTTCAATTAACCTTTAAATTTTAAACTTTAACGGTATGGATTCTCAGCAATACTTTTTTGTTGGATACTTTTGCGCTTGGCAAAAACACAACTGAAGCCCTCATACCACCTCTCCATACTACCGATTCAGTGGGGAAGTAGAATAAAAAGTCTATAACTTCTCTAAAAATTGTCTGATTTGGCAAAGTTACATTAACAAATTTCCCAAAGTCGTCAATAAGCAAGATTTCCTTCTCTGGGGGGCGAGTGGGCATGGAAAAACTTTAACAAAACTTGATCTGCACGGAAAGTTCCATCTCATATAGTCTTCGAGATGACGCGTTCAAAATTTTAGCCCGTTTGCATGGAGAATGGTATATACTTTATATGATTATCTTCTATAAGAAGAGATAAATCGGACGAATTGGATGAAATTTGTTTTTCAGATACAAATTAACTATAAAAAAGTTTTTCATCAAAATTTTTTAAAAAACTGAAAAATTTTTAAATTCTTTTCTGTATTGGCGCTACAGAAATTACGCGTAACCTTTTACACGACTCTTTATACCCTTGCAGAGGGTATTATAATTTTGTCCAAAAGTGTGCTACGCAGTGAAGGAGACACCTCCGACCCTATAAAGTATATATATTCTTGATCAGAATCACCTCCTGAGTTGATATGAGCATGTCCGTCTGCCCGTCTATCTGTCCGTCTGTCTGTCTGTTTCTACGAGAACTAGTCTCTCAGTTTTAAAGCTATCGACTTGAAAGTTTGCACACACCCTTCTTTCATTTGCACGCAATGTATAAGTCGGAACGTCCGGGATCGGCCGACTATATCCCATAGCTGCCATATAACTGATTGATCGGAAATGGTATAACATTGAGTTAGAGAGTTCAAATTTGACACGAGAGCTATTTTTGGCAAAACATTACGACATGCCAAATTTAATAAGGATCGGTCGACTATATCTTATAGCTGGCATATAACTGAACGAACGGAAATGCTATTTGGTAGAAATATAAACTTTCGTATTTTTGAAGATAAAAGTTTGGGCCTTTTTTTCAATTTTTTATTTTAGTTAATTGGTTTAATTATGATGCAATCATAAGGACCGGCAACTATTTCCGACTTTTGCGATATTTATCCCGTTTTAACTGCAAGGGCATATCAACTTCCTTTCTTGTTTTTATTATTTTTTTTATTTTTAAAAAAATACTTTCATTAAATTTTTTTTATTCAAAAGAAAAAGAGTAAGAAATATAATTATAACTTATATTATACAAGAAGCAAATAACAAACATATAAATTATATACAACAATTTTAAATAAAATTATTATTCTGAATCTTGACTTTCAGTGTCGGACAAATCGGTTCCAAGATTCTCTGCTGAAAGCATGCTCTTAACGTCTTTGTCTATAATAATATTTTTCGATGACAAAATTGATGAGCCATTTGACATTGAAGATATTAGAGGATCAGATATACATATAAGATAATATAAATTGGGTTTGTGTAATTATGTGTTGTTGGTTATCCCTCGCTGCAGTCGGTGATGCTGCAGACGCTGGAGATATGTTGTAAGATAATTACCCCTGGCGGTTGCCGGGGGGTGTTGCTACTCCTAGTAGGTAGTGGTTGAGGTCCCTGGCGGTTGCCGAGGGGAGATCCGTTCTGTGACGGGAGTTATGATGGGAGCACTTGCCCCGTTGTCACGGCCCTTGAGGCGCGGTGACCAATTTAACAAATGAATTTACAAGTTAACGGCAGTGCCGGAGATTGGTTTTATGGTGCTCTTTATTGTATGAGACTCTGACACAAACTGAAACTTAAAGCTAACAAAAAGTATTTCATAGCGGCCACGCAAATGTGCAGTGCTTGCCGCTATGCCTGGGCTTCCGGCCAGACGCTGTGTCAGCAGTTTGGCCAGAGCTAGCTCTTAAATAATCGGACATTGCCGCTGCTCGGGTAACTTCAGTTAACTTATATATATATCCCTCGTTGTGTTTTTTCTTGAATTTTTCCTTGTATTATTCTTGCTTATGTTTCGATAATCTTTGTTTCTTGCTTCAAGCGCGTCCTCTAACATCATACCAATTGGAAGACAAAAACTGTTAATAATGTCTGCTCCATGAGTTAAAATTCTGTGAACAGGAGATTGGGTATACCAAGGGTATTTATTAACAAAAATTTCTGAAGTTTCAATAGAGTACAGGCTCGCAGGACAACGCTAAATCAGAATATTAACATTTGATTACTCTTGTTATGCGCGGAGCCAAATTTGGTTGCTGAAAAAATCTTCGTGCAGTGTTTCCATTGTTAGTACTTCCAGTACCGGCCGTACTTCCAGTACTTACAATATTACCGGCAAGCTCCTCTTCAGCATTCAGCTTCGACACAATTCTTGATGTATTGCGCCTTCCGTCCTTATACAAGCTGCTACTTGCAGCCAACAACAATGCATCCGTCGAGACTTTCTCCGAAATGCCTGATAGTTTGTTGATTTAGAGTTTTCTGCAACACTCTGAAATACTTTTCTCTGGGCGTCCAACATTTCTAAATGAGGATTTTTCCATCAACACCTGAGGCGTGTCTATCCATTCTTTATAACTTTTTTCAAAAGCTGCCTTATTCATTTCGCATTTCTTCCATTACTGTACGAGCCTCCTAATAAAATTGCGCAGTTTTTTCAATTTCCCAATTTCGCAAAGCTCCTTTTCGTTACAATCATATTTTTTACAAACTTCTCCTAAAGCAAAGCTTTTCATTACGATGAATTTTTTAGTGGGGACCGCTTCGCCGTCCCATTCTAAGAAAAGTGCGCGCTTAAACACTGGCTCTAATCCTAAAAAGTGAATTGATGAGCTTAGAAAAAATCATTTAGCATCTAATCAAGGTGTATGTGATCGACAGGTAAACTTAAATTAACGTTTATTTAAATTTGAAAATCGTAATTAAATGCCGCTAGCGAGGCCAAATCGACCACTGTGGGACGTGTCGGATGACAAAATGCCGGATGGACTCCCTTGAAATTTTATTAGCCGGACATAATGAAAAATTAAACAAGAAAGGAAAGCTAACTTCGGGCGAAGCTGATGTTGATATACCCTTGCAGTTATACCTGATATATCGCAAACATTGAATATAGTTAGCCGATCCTTATGAGAATATCATAATACAACCAATTAATTACAATAAAATATTTAAAACAAAAGTCCCAAGCTTCTATCTTCAAAAATACCAAAGTTGGTAATGTTACCAAATACTAGTATATCCGAGGCAATTTTCGATCGTTCAGTAATATTGCAGCCATAAGATATCGTCGGCTGATCCCGGCCCGATTGTTCCGACTTATATACTGCGTGCAAAGGAAAGAAGGATGTGTGCAAAGTTTCAAGTCGATAGCTTTAAAACTGAGAGACTAGTTCGCGTAGAAACAGACAGACTCAGGAGGTGATCCTGATCAGGAATATATATACCTTATAGGCTCGGAGATGTCTCCTTTACTGCGTTGCACACTTTTGACCAATGCATTATACCCTCTGCAGGGATATAAGAATTTTACAATTGTTATATTCAAGAAAAATATTACAATTAGAGAAAAATAAAAAAAAATAATAATTATAAAAGAAAGAAAAAGTCCAAAGTCCTTAAGAAAATTTGAACACAGAAAAATTATACACAGAGTAACTACTATACGCATTACGCTACCACACTGTCTCGATCTGCAGCGATTAAAAATACAATTTGTTCTACTAACTACCACATCAGCGCATTGAAAACAGAAACGAGAAATTGAAATTGAAATTTGGAAGCCAAAACATTTTTACGCCGCCGTGCGAGAGGTGACACATACATACATTTAGCCACACATTTTTTTATGCTACATGTATGCAAGAGTTCTAAAAATAGAATCGTAAGAAAGTGCGTTGCCCCCTCACCAACAAGCTCGACGAAAAAAGTTGACCGTTTTGGGCCCTGATGTCTTATCTATGTACTTTGTAATCTTTGGCTCTAGTACAAAGTCAGTACAATGCTGGCGGATACTATTCTCTGTCGTCAATTTCATGTTTAATCGTTTTTAAATGAGACAAACTATAGCCTTGAAAACAAAACATTGTGGGCACAAATCAAAATGCATACTCCCATTGCAACATTGTCATCGTCTACTAGCTCAATTGCTTCAGAGGACAGCAATAGTTAAGGTAATTTTGATATATTAGATGACTTTTTAAGTGTAAGCGTTGTGCCAAATGAGTCAACCGATTTACATGCAAAGATTGAATCATTAGAATTACCTTATATGAAATCCAGTATAAACGTTTTACATTTTTGGAAAGAGAGGAAATCATGCGATGCAGAACTCTACGAAATCAAGTAGGAACTATTACTTAATTCGAAACAAAATTTAAATTTCCAAAAATTTATAGGTAACAATAGAGCGGGCAGAACTTAAAAATCTTGTTTCCGATCATTCCCGATCGTTCTGTTATATGGCAGCTATAAGATATAGTCGGCCGATCCTTATGAAATTTGGAAATTTTGTCGTAATGGTTTGCTAAAAATAGCTCTCGTGTCAAATTTGAACTCTGTAACTCTAAAAACACCAAAGTTATACCATTTCCGATCAATCAGTTATATGGCAGCTATAAGATATAGTCGGCCGATCCGGACCGTTCCGACTTATATACTACGTGCAAAGAAAAGAAGGGTGTGTGCAAAGTTTCAAGACGATAGCTTTAAAACTGAGAGACTAGTTCGCGTAGAAACGGACAGACGAAAATGCTTATATCAACTCAGGAGGTGATCCTGATCAAGAATATATATACTTCATAGGGTCGGAGATGTCTCCTTCACTCCGTTGCACACTTTTGGACAAAATTATAATACCCTGTGGCAACCCCTTTCAGTCCTCGTTATCGACAAAACTCGATAACTCACGCGAGTATCGATATTACGGGAGTACATCTCCAGGAGACACACTCTCTCGTCAATAAGTTTCGTCAGCTTCGTCCGCCGCCACTGCAGAGTCTTTGCCGAATTTATCTCCCGATCATCTTTCTAGTTTTAATATAAGTATATAGTGAACAATAAATATAAGCAAAGTAAATTGGTGACCCCGACGTGATCACTATATACACGCGAGTACTGGTGCTTACAATGGCAAAAAACGACGCCCCACAAGACGACGCCGAGGTTTTTCACGATACCGTTACTCGCGGTTTTTACGCAGTTATCAACCGTGTAGCTGTGAAAACACCGCCATTTTGGCCCGAACACCCAGAATTATGGCTATCGCAAATTGAAGCCCAATTCGTTCTGGCAGGAATAACCTCGGACGAAACGAAATTTAACACAATCCTAGCGTTGCCGACGCCATCCTCAACCAACCACGCACTGGCTAGTACGAAAATTTGAAATCGTGCATTCTGGAACGCTTCTGCGAAAGCGAACAAAAGAAAATCCAGAAGTTAATATCGGTGACAAGCGGTGATACCTTGGTGACAAGCGCTCTACACAACTGCTCAACGAGTTAAACGCACTCGCCGCAAACAAAATTCACAAATCTTTCTTGAAAGCACTGTGGCTGCAGCGCTTACCAACACAAGTGCAAGCGATCTTGCAAGCATCGGACGCCAGCCTAGCAAACTTAGCTAAGTTGGCAGATAAAGTGATGGAAGTCGGTGATTTTCATCAGGTACGCACCATCGACGCCAAGTCGGCGTCAACCAGCAGCGCCGTTTCCGACGATCGTCTAGACCGCATCGAACAACAAATCAACGCGCTCTTCAGAAACCGTTCTCGCAAGAACAGCTTGCGAACGGATCGCAACAGCGCCATAACCGGACCCATGTGTTGGTACCACAGCAAATTTGGTAACGCCGCCAAGAAATGTCGCCAACCATGCTCTTTTGCATCCGAACCAAAAAACTAAATCAATCTTCGGATTCGGCGGACAAATTCGAAGAAGACCACAACACAATTGCCCGCCTCGCCATCAACGACAATTTCTCCAAAACACAGTTTCTCATCGATACCGGCGCCGACATTTCAGTGATGCCACCCTGCAAAAACGCAAAAACTATGCACACTCCAAAGTTTCTTTTCGCCGCCAATGGCACGAAAATACAAACCTATGGAGAAAAACGCATAGCATTGTCACTGGGACTGCGAACTTCGTGTGGACTTTTGTGATAGCTGACGTCAACTGCGCTATCATCGGATCCGACTTTCTTCAACATTTTGATTTACTCGTCGATATGAAACGACGAAAACTCATCGATCGGGCTACGCTGCTGGAATCAAAATGTCACGCGCCCCAACGTAAAATCAACGCGGTTTTATCCTACGACACGAGTAACCAATACGCTACATTGCTTCACGAATATCGCGATCTCGCAACGATCAACTCGAATCGGCTGCCAGCAACGTCCGAAGTAACGCACTTCATCTCGACCAACGGCCCGCCTACTCACGCCCGCGCCCGACGACTAGCGCCCGACAAACTCAAAGCTGCACAATCCGAGTTCGCCTACCTCATCGAGAAAGGAATATGCCGTCCCTCAAATAGCAACTGGTCCAGCCCTTTGCACCTGGTAAAGAAAGCAAATGGAGAGTGGCGTCCGTGCGGTGACTACCGAGCACTGAACAACGTAACAGTGCCGGATCGATATCCTATTCCGTACATACTGGATGTAACGAGCATCTTATACGGTAAGAAGATATTTTCGAAAATCGACCTGCAAAAAGCGTATCACCAGATTCCTGTCGAACCACAGGATATTCCCAAAACAGCAATTATCACGCCTTTTGGGCTATTCGAATTCTTGTTCATGACGTTCGGTCTGCGCAACGCAGCGCAAACTTTTCAACGTCACATAAACAACGTCATACAAGGCCTCGACTTCGTTTTAGCTTACATCGACGACATTCTGATCGCTTCAGAATCCGAGGCGCAGCACGAGACGCACCTCCGCACAATCCTCGACCGCCTTCGGAAGGCACATCTCACCGTAAACTTTGAGAAGTGCCAATTCGGTAAGACACAACTTACATTCCTGGGACACGACATCAGTCAGCACGGCGTAAAACCATCCGAAGCCAAAGTGGAAGCCATACGGCATTTTAAAAAACCGCTTATCGCTAAAGATCTTAAAAAGTTTCTGGGTATGATTAATTTCTATAGACCGTTTATCCCACGAGCAGCCGAGAACCAGCACATACTCCAGACGCTGATCCAAGGCAATAAAAAGAACGACAAAACCCCGATACTTTGGTCTACAGAAGCCGACTACGCATTCACCGCCTGCAAGAACGAGCTTGCAAACGCTACGTTGTTGAACTACATGGCACCAAATTCACAATTAACCCTAACCACCGACGCATCCGACGACGCTATGGGTGCCGTAGTACATCAGATCATCAACGGGCAGACACAACCACTGGGATTCTTCTCCAGGAAATTCACATCGACGCAAAAGAAGTACAGCACCTACGATAGAGAACTGACTGCCATCTATCAGGCCATTTTGCACTTCAAGTACGTACTGGAGGGCAGGAATTTCGTAATTTTCACCGACCACAAGCCGCTTATGTACGCCTTCAGTCAAAACAGCGAGAAAGCATCACCTCGACGCGCTCGGCAACTGGATTTTATCAGCCAATTCAGCACCGATATTCGGCACATCTCTGGAGAAGAAAACAACGTGGCTGATCTTCTCTCACGCATCGATGCCATCAAACACATAAACTTCGACGAGATGGCACTGGAACAGGAAAACGATGCGGAACTACAATCGCTACTCAAGTCTGACGCCGAAAAACAAATCCCACTAACAAAATTGTCTCTTGCAGGCTCAAACAAGCAATTGTACTGCCACGTCGCCAATAACCATACACGTCCGTTTGTGCCCAAATGCCTACGCCAAACCGTGGTTGAGGCCCTACATTCTCTGAGCCATCCGGGAGTTAAGGCAACAAACAAGTTGGTCGGAAAACACTACGTTTGGCCCCGCATGGCGAGGGATGTCGCTAAAATCGTACGCTCCTGTATCCCGTGCCAGAAGGCCAAAATCCAACGTCACACCAAATCGCCACTAGGAGAGTACACCGCCAGCGACGCCCGTTTCGAACACATAAATATCGACATAGTCGGCCCGCTGCCTTCATCGAACGGATACCGATACTGCCTCACGTGTATCGATCGATTCTCAAGATGGCCCGCAGCAATTCCTTAGTAGACATCACAGCACAATCTGTAGCCAACGCACTGATATCGGGCTGGTTCGCTCAGTACGGTATTCCTCTTCACATCACAACCGATCTGGGTCGACAATTCGAGTCTACATTATTCCAAGAGCTTTCCAAAATTTGTGGTTTTAAGCACCTGCGGACGACGGCATACCACCCGCAAGCCAATGGTATGATCGAACGCTGGCACAGAACGTTAAAAGCTGCTTTAAAATGCGTCGATCCAATCAACTGGAGCAGTTCCCTGCATCTAATCCTACTCGGCCTACGCACAACAATCAAAAGCGACATCGGGCTGAGCCCTGCGGAAATGGTTTATGGCACCACACTACGGGTGCCAGGCGGATTTTTTGCACCGAGCACACAAAAACACACTGAGTCCGAGTTCACCGAGGCTCTTCAAAAAACCATGTCTCAACTGCCAACCACTAAGCCAGTGCACCATCATACACCGCAGGAATTTGTGCACCCGGACCTAAACCATTGTACTCACGTCTTCGTTCGAGTGGATCGAGTGAAAACCCCGTTGGAAGCAAACTACGAGGGTCCTTTCGAAGTGGTAGCAAAACACGACAAATATTTTACACTCAAGGGCCACACAAAGGACAACAAGGTTTCCATCGATCGTCTTAAACCAGCTTACATCTTCAAAGACGTACCGCCTTTAGCACAGGAGCAGACGACAGCGCCAACTGCTCAGACACTCGAGAAAGTGTCAAGATCAGGACGACAAATCAGATTCCCAGCAAAGTATCTTTCCCAACTGGAACTCTAGGAGGGGGGTACTGTGGCAACCCCTTTCAGTCCTCGTTATCGACAAAACTCGATAACTCACGCGAGTATCGATATTACGGGAGTACATCTCCAGGAGACACACTCTCTCGTCAATAAGTTTCGTCAGCTTCGTCCGCCGCCACTGCAGAGTCTTTGCCGAATTTATCTCCCGATCATCTTTCTAGTTTTAATATAAGTATATAGTGAACAATAAATATAAGCAAAGTAAAACCCTCTGCAAGGGTATAACAAGAAAGGAAAGCTAACTTCGGGCGGAGTCGAAGTTGATAACACTTGCAGTTAAAACCGGATATGTATCGCAAACATCGGATAAAGTTGGCCGATCCTTATGATTACATCATAATAAAACCAATTAACTAAAATAAAAAATCTAAAAAAAGTCCCAAACTTCTAATCTTCTTTCTTTTGGACAAAATTATAATACCCTTTAACAATACCAAAGTTGGTATTTCTACCAAAAACATTTCCGATCGTTCAGTTATATGGCAGCTATAGGATATAGTCGGCCGATCCTAATGAAATTTGGTAGGTTGGATCAACTGACCAAAAATAGAATATGTATTAAATTCCAGCTTTCTATTTGTAAAAACACGAAAGTTGGGTCATTTCCGATCGTTCAGTTATATGGCAGCTATAGGATATAGTCGGCTGATCCTTATAAACTTTGGCATGTCGTAAAGTTTTGCCAAAGATAGCTTTCATGTCAAATTTGAACTCTCTAACTCTAAAAACACTAAAGTTATACCATTTCCGATCAATCAGTTATATGGCAGCTATAGGATATAGTCGGCAGATCCGGGCAGTTCCGACTTGTATACTACGTGCAAAGAAAAGAAGGGTGTGTGCAAAGTTTCAAGACGATAGCTTTAAAACTGAGAGACTAGTTCGCGTAGAAACGGACAGACAGACGGACAGACGAAAATGCTTATATCAACTCAGGAGGTGATCCTGATCAAGAATATATATACTTCATAGGGTCGGAGATGTCTCCTTCACTCCGTTGCACACTTTTGGACAAAATTATAATACCCTCTGCAAGGGTATAACAAGAAAGGAAAGCTAACTTCGGGCGGAGCCGAAGTTGATATACACTTGCAGTTAAAACCGGATATATATCGCAAAACAACAAATATAGTTAGCCGATCCTTATTAGAATATGATAATATCACCCAATTTATTATAATACAAAATATAAAAAAAAGTCCCGAACTTCTATCTTTAAAAATACCAAAGTTGATATTTCTACCAAATACCATTTCCGATGGTTCAATTTTATGGCAGCTATAAGATATAGTCGGCCGATCGTTATGAAATTAGGTAGGTCGGATTAACTGACCTGCAATATAATCCAGCTTTCTATCTTCAAAAACACGAAAGTTGGGTCATTATCGCCCATCCTTATGAAATTTAGCACGTCGTATTATTTTGCCAATAATAGCTCTCATGTAATATTTGAACTCTTTTACTCTAAAAACATCAAAGTTGTACCATTTCCGATCAATCAGTTATATGGCAGCTATAGGATATAGTTGGCCAATCCGGGCCGTTCCGACTTATATACTGCGTGCAAAGGAAAGAAGGGTGTGTGCAAAGTTTCAAGACGATAGCTTAAAAACTGAGAGTCCAGTTCGCGTAGAAACAGACAGACAGACGGACAGACGAAAATGCTTATATCAACTCAGGAGGTGATCCTGATCAAGAATATATATACTTCATAGGGTCGGAGATGTCTCCTTCACTCCGTTGCACACTTTTGGACAAAATTATAATACCCTATGCAAGGGTATAAAAATCCCATGCTTCTATCTTCAAAAGTACTGTAATGACCTGCAAACAGCCCAATAATTTCAAACCAACGGCACAAATGTACGAACAATATTTATTATTTATTCGGTGCAATCTGCACTCTACAAGAGTATATTGTATACGACTGCCTCAATGAGAGCCAGCATGCTCTCCGCTCTCAGCAACGCTCGCAGCGACAGGTTGCCAGTGGCAACCTGAGCATTGCTCACTATGGTGTCCCTCATTGGCTGGTGGATGGATCTCCTCTTGCCGTCCTCCAGCATCTCCACTAGCTGCGCGATCTCCTTCCCGAGGTCCTGCAGTGTTCTAGGTCCTGTTCTGGTCTACTCAGATTCCTGAAATAGGAGGGGTACCCCCAGCTTGCTGCTGGGAGATCTTGCAATTTTGCAGCTTTTTGCGAAAGCCGCCTCTCCAACTGAATTCTGATTTGTGGTAATACTCATTTCAGTGGGTCCCAACTCCTGAGCCGTTGTCCTTAGGTGTTATGCAGTCGCGTCCTTGATCCCATGGTTGCCTTTGCGCGCAGTGAGGTCCATGCTAGGGTTGACTCTAACCCTTACGAGGTGTAGAGTTCAGAGCCAGATCCGCGTTGGTCAGCTATGGTTCATCTGAGCCTGCACGGCCAGCTTAGTGGTGACACCTAAGGAGCGTTTCCTGGAGACTTGCCAAATTTTAGCGGGACGGGGGCAGAAGCCCAGGGTTCGTCGTCTCAAAATCCTTTTTTCCAGTTACCTATCCCAGGGCTTTACTGGACTTAGCCCTGGTCGCTATCTCGCTATTTTGGAGGGGATGCCTTTCGGGTTATGGAGAAAGGTTGCGAGTAGCTCTTTCCCTGCTTACCTGCAGGGATATCCCCCTGCCCTGTCAGTCGCCTCTTACGACAAACCAGAGCTTGTTCCGATAGTATTCTTGGCTAAAGGGGGTTAAAGGTTTGGGGGTTTCAAAAAGATTCTGAATATATAAATATAAATATAAATATAAATATAAATATAAATATAAATATAAATATAAATATAAATATAAATATAAATATAAATATAAATATAAATATAAATATAAATATAAATATAAATATAAATATAAATATAAATATAAATATAAATATAAATATAAATATAAATATAAATATAAATATAAATATAAATATAAATATAAATATAAATATAAATATAAATATAAATATAAATATAAATATAAATATAAATATAAATATAAATATAAATATAAATATAAATATAAATATAAATATAAATATAAATATAAATATAAATATAAATATAAATATAAATATAAATATAAATATAAATATAAATATAAAAAATATTTATAAATATAAATATACACTGTCAGGGCTGCATTAGTAAACAGCTGACAGTGCATTGCACTTTTTTGGTGGGTGGCCACGCTTGTGTTCTTTCTGGAGAAAAATCTCACGGAAGCCGGAAGAGCTGCAAAGAGAGTGACCGGAAGAGAAAGTGATCTCCCCGTCTCTTACCTTAGCGTTGGCGCCATCAATCCGGACGCGTCGGATGAACCCGGATTAGGGCGTTTCGAGGCGTGCCTCGATGTTCCCTTTCAGGTAAGACCCTCGCGCACCTGATGAGCACCTTTATGCAACACTATGTTTCGCGCAGGCACTATATGCGGCTTGCGCTTCGGGGAGCGCCACACTACGCGTCTGTCCGCTTCGACCTCCAATAAAAGCTGACGCTGCTATGCCATTCGCCGAACCGTTACGTTCCACGTCGATTCTGCCTTCCCACGGAGTGGAGGATTCGCCCCTCAACGCCCATTCGGCTAGGCTCCCGGTCTTTACAGCCACCTGTCTTGACGTGTGGGGAGACTTAATCTCCTCCTTTCTTCGGAAAACGGCAGAGATGGTTGTTAGACGGTTGTTGGTTTTATTATGATATTCTTATAAGAATTGGACAACTATATCCGATGTTTGCGATATAAATCCGGTATTAATTGCAATGGTATATTAACTTCGGCTCCGCCCGAAGTAAGCTTTCCTTTCTTGTTCTCTCGTATTTCCATGAGTCCGATCACTCAAAACTCAATTTTTGGAATTCTTGAACAGTAAGCCTTGCGTTTATTAATTCCATTTATTCTATTATCATTATCAAATGAATTGAATTTTAAGATTAACGATCTATGTATAGACAAAAATTAGCTGATATCAAATAAACAAGAATGGGCAGCTTTAGTCGAGTTTCCTGACTATATTATACCCGGTACTCATATCTTCCACCCACACTTCAATTAACCTTTAAATTTTAAACTTTAACGGTATGGATTCTCAGCAATACTTTTTTGTTGGATACTTTTGCGCTTGGCAAAAACACAACTGAAGCCCTCATACCACCTCTCCATACTACCGATTCAGTGGGGAAGTAGAATAAAAAGTCTATAACTTCTCTAAAAATTGTCTGATTTGGCAAAGTTACATTAACAAATTTCCCAAAGTCGTCAATAAGCAAGATTTCCTTCTCTGGGGGGCGAGTGGGCATGGAAAAACTTTAACAAAACTTGATCTGCACGGAAAGTTCCATCTCATATAGTCTTCGAGATGACGCGTTCAAAATTTTAGCCCGTTTGCATGGAGAATGGTATATACTTTATATGATTATCTTCTATAAGAAGAGATAAATCGGACGAATTGGATGAAATTTGTTTTTCAGATACAAATTAACTATAAAAAAGTTTTTCATCAAAATTTTTTAAAAAACTGAAAAATTTTTGAATTCTTTTCTGTATTGGCGCTACAGAAATTACGCGTAACCTTTTACACGACTCTTTATACCCTTGCAGAGGGTATTATAATTTTGTCCAAAAGTGTGCTACGCAGTGAAGGAGACACCTCCGACCCTATAAAGTATATATATTCTTGATCAGAATCACCTCCTGAGTTGATATGAGCATGTCCGTCTGCCCGTCTATCTGTCCGTCTGTCTGTCTGTTTCTACGAGAACTAGTCTCTCAGTTTTAAAGCTATCGACTTGAAAGTTTGCACACACCCTTCTTTCATTTGCACGCAATGTATAAGTCGGAACGTCCGGGATCGGCCGACTATATCCCATAGCTGCCATATAACTGATTGATCGGAAATGGTATAACTTTGAGTTAGAGAGTTCAAATTTGACACGAGAGCTATTTTTGGCAAAACATTACGACATGCCAAATTTAATAAGGATCGGTCGACTATATCTTATAGCTGGCATATAACTGAACGAACGGAAATGCTATTTGGTAGAAATATAAACTTTCGTATTTTTGAAGATAAAAGTTTGGGCCTTTTTTTCAATTTTTTATTTTAGGTAATTGGTTTAATTATGATGCAATCATAAGGACCGGCAACTATTTCCGACTTTTGCGATATTTATCCCGTTTTAACTGCAAGGGCATATCAACTTCCTTTCTTGTTTTTATTATTTTTTTTATTTTAAAAAAAATACTTTTATTAAATTTTTATAACCTTGCAGAGGGTATTATAATTTTGTCCAATGTCCATAATTTTGGATCGGCCAACTATATCCGATGTTTGCGATGTATATCCCGTTTTAACTGCAAGGGCATATCAACTTCCTTTCTTGTTTTTATTATTTTTTTTATTTTTAAAAAAATACTTTTATTAAATTTTTTTTATTCAAAAGAAAAAGAGTAAGAAATATAATTATAACTTATATTATACAAGAAGCAAATAACAAACATATAAATTATATACAACAATTTTAAATAAAATTATTATTCTGAATCTTGACTTTCAGTGTCGGACAAATCGGTTCCAAGATTCTCTGCTGAAAGCATGCTCTTAACGTCTTTGTCTATAATAATATTTTTCGATGACAAAATTGATGAGCCATTTGACATTGAAGATATTAGAGGATCAGATATACATATAAGATAATATAAATTGGGTTTGTGTAATTATGTGTTGTTGGTTATCCCTCGCTGCAGTCGGTGATGCTGCAGACGCTGGAGATATGTTGTAAGATAATTACCCCTGGCGGTTGCCGGGGGTGTTGCTACTCCTAGTAGGTAGTGGTTGAGGTCCCTGGCGGTTGCCGAGGGGAGATCCGTTCTGTGACGGGAGTTATGATGGGAGCACTTGCCCCGTTGTCACGGCCCTTGAGGCGCGGTGACCAATTTAACAAATGAATTTACAAGTTAACGGCAGTGCCGGAGATTGGTTTTATGGTGCTCTTTATTGTATGAGACTCTGACACAAACTGAAACTTAAAGCTAACAAAAAGTATTTCATAGCGGCCACGCAAATGTGCAGTGCTTGTCGCTATGCCTGGGCTTCCGGCCAGACGCTGTGTCAGCAGTTTGGCCAGAGCTAGCTCTTAAATAATCGGACATTGCCGCTGCTCGGTTAACTTCAGTTAACTTATATATATATCCCTCGTTGTGTTTTTTCTTGAATTTTTCCTTGTATTATTCTTGCTTATGTTTCGATAATCTTTGTTTCTTGCTTCAAGCGCGTCCTCTAACATCATACCAATTGGAAGACAAAAACTGTTAAGGGGTTACGCCACCCTGACCGCGTGGAAACGGGACGGTTTTTCAGGAATTTCTTGTGACTAAACTAGTTGAGATAGGATTTTTCCACTTTTATTTCTATTTAATACAACTAATGAGCTTTATAAATTCTAAAAAAAAATTTGTTTTCAATTCAAAATGGCGGAGATATGAACATCGGCGATCATGGGTTTTTCCGGAGTGCTCCTTGATGGTGGGCATGATTCACGTGTCAATTTTCATCAGAAAAAATAAACAAAATTTTTTTTTAAAAAGTGATAAATTTGGAACAGAGTGACGTAGCCGTTTTAGAAAAGAAGAAAAATTACGCAAATGAGAGCACTTCAAAACTTGACTCAATGTTTTGGGCAAAAAATTTCGTACTAAAAATTGCATAAAAAAATTTCTATCCATTGGATCAAAAAAATCCTACGTCACTCTGTGGAAAATCTATGTAAGAAGATGTGTTTCAATTTTCAAGTCAATCGGTTGAACAGTTTTTGAGTTATCATGCCCACCGTCTTGAAAAAAGTGGTTTCGAGAAAAACGCAAAAGAAGAAAAAGAAGTGTCTTAGGTGCCCTCCTGCAGTGCCGCCTTGAAATAAACATAACTTCCATAATTATCAAGATATTGTCTTCGGGGACGTCTTAAAATACGCGTAAGAATATAGTCTTTTAAATTAAGTAAAAAAAAAAAAATCGATTTTTTGAAAATTTCAGGGTGGCGTGACCCCTTAATAATGTCTGCTCCATGAGTTAAAATTCTGTGAACAGGAGATTGGGTATACCAAGGGTATTTATTAACAAAAATTTCTGAAGTTTCAATAGAGTACAGGCTCGCAGGACAACGCTAAATCAGAATATTAACATTTGATTACTCTTGTTATGCGCGGAGCCAAATTTGGTTGCTGAAAAAATCTTCGTGCAGTGTTTCCATTGTTAGTACTTCCAGTACCGGCCGTACTTCCAGTACTTACAATATTACCGGCAAGCTCCTCTTCAGCATTCAGCTTCGACACAATTCTTGATGTATTGCGCCTTCCGTCCTTATACAAGCTGCTACTTGCAGCCAACAACAATGCATCCGTCGAGACTTTCTCCGAAATGCCTGATAGTTTGTTGATTTAGAGTTTTCTGCAACACTCTGAAATACTTTTCTCTGGGCGTCCAACATTTCTAAATGAGGATTTTTCCATCAACACCTGAGGCGTGTCTATCCATTCTTTATAACTTTTTTCAAAAGCTGCCTTATTCATTTCGCATTTCTTCCATTACTGTACGAGCCTCCTAATAAAATTGCGCAGTTTTTTCAATTTCCCAATTTCGCAAAGCTCCTTTTCGTTACAATCATATTTTTTACAAACTTCTCCTAAAGCAAAGCTTTTCATTACGATGAATTTTTTTAGTGGGGACCGCTTCGCCGTCCCATTCTAAGAAAAGTGCGCGCTTAAACACTGGCTCTAATCCTAAAAAGTGAATTGATGAGCTTAGAAAAAATCATTTAGCATCTAATCAAGGTGTATGTGATCGACAGGTAAACTTAAATTAACGTTTATTTAAATTTGAAAATCGTAATTAAATGCCGCTAGCGAGGCCAAATCGACCACTGTGGGACGTGTCGGATGACAAAATGCCGGATGGACTCCCTTGAAATTTTATTAGCCGGACATAATGAAAAATTAAACAAGAAAGGAAAGCTAACTTCGGGCGAAGCTGATGTTGATATACCCTTGCAGTTAAACCTGATATATCGCAAACATTGGATATAGTTAGCCGATCCTTATGAGAATATCATAATACAACCAATTAATTACAATAAAATATTTAAAACAAAAGTCCCAAGCTTCTATCTTCAAAAATACCAAAGTTGGTAATGTTACCAAATACTAGTATATCCGAGGCAATTTTCGATCGTTCAGTAATATTGCAGCCATAAGATATCGTCGGCTGATCCCGGCCCGATCGTTCCGACTTATATACTGCGTGCAAAGGAAAGAAGGATGTGTGCAAAGTTTCAAGTCGATAGCTTTAAAACTGAGAGACTAGTTCGCGTAGAAACAGACAGACAGACGGACAGACGGACATGCTCATATCAACTCAGGAGGTGATCCTGATCAGGAATATATATACCTTATAGGCTCGGAGATGTCTCCTTTACTGCGTTGCACACTTTTGACCAATGCATTATACCCTCTGCAGGGATATAAGAATTTTACAATTGTTATATTCAAGAAAAATATTACAATTAGAGAAAAAAAAAAAAATAATAATTATAAAAGAAAGAAAAAGTCCAAAGTCCTTAAGAAAATTTGAACACAGAAAAATTATACACAGAGTAACTACTATACGCATTACGCTACCACACTGTCTCGATCTGCAGCGATTAAAAATACAATTTGTTCTACTAACTACCACATCAGCGCATTGAAAACAGAAACGAGAAATTGAAATTGAAATTTGGAAGCCAAAACATTTTTACGCCGCCGTGCGAGAGGTGACATACATACATTTAGCCACACATTTTTTTATGCTACATGCCTTATTCACTCTTGCTACATGTATGCAAGAGTTCTAAAAATAGAATCGTATGAATGTGCGTTCCCCCCTCACCAACAAGCTCGACGAAAAAAGTTGACCGTTTTGGGCCCTGATGTCTTATCTATGTACTTTGTAATCTTTGGCTCTAGTACAAAGTCAGTACAATGCTGGCGGATACTATTCTCTGTCGTCAATTTCATGTTTAATCGTTTTTAAATGAGACAAACTATAGCCTTGAAAACAATTCAGACAATTTAAGGAAAATTTTGTTTTCTTAATAATAAAAAAATAAAAATACAACATTAATTATTATACCCTTGCAGAGGGTATTATAATTTTGTCCAAAAGTGTGCAACGCAGTGAAGGAGTCATCTCCGGCCTCATAAAGTATGTATATTCTTGATCAGGGTCACCTCCTGAGTTGATATGAGCATAAACGTCTGTCTGTGTGTCTGTTTCTACGCAATCTAGTCTCTCAGTTTTAAAGTTTTCGACTTGAAACTTTGCACTTACCCACCGTTCTTTCCTTTGCACGCAGTCAATATATAAATCGGAACTGACGAGATCGGCGGACTATATCCTTTAGCTGCCATATAACTGATTGATCGCAAATGGTGTAACTTTGGTGTTGTAAGAGTTAGAAAGTTCAAATGTTACACGAGAGCTATTTTTAGCTCTTATTATTATACATTATTTTTTAAATAATACGACATGCTAAATTTCATATAGTCATAAATTTCGACTATATCCTATAGCTGCCATATAACTGATCGATCGGAAATGACCCAACTCTCGTGTTTTTAAAGATAGAAAGCTGGAACTTAGTACAGATTATATTTTTGGTCAGATCCAACCAACCAAATTTCATAACGATCGGTCGACTATATCTTATAGCTGCCTTATAACTGAACGATCGGAAATGGTATCGAACTACTATATCCGATGTTTGCGATATATATCAGATTTTAACTTGAAGGATATATCAACTTCGGCTCCGCCCGAAGTTAGCTTTTTCTTTTTGTTCAATATTGAGATCGTAGTTACAATTTAAAAATAATAACATCGTCTCTCTTGTATCAGTTGTCCTGCCTTGCTGAAATTGCGTTTCGATTCGCAAGACGTAGCAGAAACGCACATATACAGATAGATAGATACGTCGTTGCCAGAAATCGCAGAGCCGCTTTCTAAAACAAACTAAACTAGTTTTTCAATTTATATTCAATTGTAAGAACATTACCTTCCAATATAGTAAAGGATCGACATCTTCGTCGGCATTTCCCTTTGCTAAGTACTGCCTAAGGATGAAAATTGAGTCTGCTTGTTTGGAATTCGCCTTGGCAGCAATTGTATTTGATAAAAATTCGAAGCGTGTTCGCTTTTTTGGTGGTGTCTGAGGCTTTTGTAAGGCTTTGGAGGACAAATGGTCTAAAATTTCGTTTTTTAACGCTTTTTCTGCTTCATCCGAGTTAAAAGTATCCGAAAAGCCGTCTTTTTTAAAACGTGCATCCATTATAGTTGCGATTCGTAGAATGGTCCTCTTTTCGTATGGTCCAAATCTTTCAGGCAACCTTGTTACAAATAAGTTTAAAGCTTCCAAAACATTTTCACTTTTGACAATACTCCGCAATTATCGGAATAATTAAGGAAACAGTTACCGTCTTGTTAACTTGTTAGAATATCTTTAAGACTCGACAATTTCAAAGCTTCTTGAACGATTAAGTTCAGTGTGTGTATGTATATGTATATACCATTCCCCCATGATAGCCTCCATGGTCTCGGCAATATTTATTGCCGTATGATTTGTTAGCGTGAGGAGCTTTGTTGTTACCAAAACAGCCGTGTTCAACTCGATCTTATTATTTACAAAATTTCAAGTCACATATAACACAGTGCGACAAAAAAAAAAATTGGAACTTTTAAAGAGACCTAGCAGGAATGTTCGATACATCGATGTTGAGATTACTGTTGAAAACATCGTATTGATGTTTTATTTATTTTCCAAAACATCGATGTATCGCTAAGGCTCTAAGACAAACTCGTACCCCAAGTACAGATCCCATTTCATGATTGGTTCAATTTCGTCCTTAAAAATATTCACGCCGGCGTCAGAAGGAATTATTTTGACTTTCAACATATGTATTTATCCCAAGTATTAGGTCTCCTAGCAATTTTGTCGGATTGGAATTTTTCGACTGAATGTTCTTATTTATACGCTGCATATATTCGAGAATTGGTTTTATGAATATCAAATATACATAGTTGGTGTCGTTAAACAAATCGCTTTGTTTTCTGTGGCATTTTTCTGTTAATGCAGTGGTATTAAAAAGCAGCTTCAGCTCAACCTACTGATTTAAAATTTGCTTAACTGCATGCTCGATCGACAGCTATCTCGTATCGGTATCGGGTTAAAAGGAGCCTTAAGCAATATTTGTAAAAAAAAAAATATATATACTGAAAATTCATTTACTATATTACATATTATCTATAAACTCTTCGACAAACACAAAGACAAATCTTACATTTTAGTATATAATTAGTAAAAAAACGAAGACATTGTTTGAGAATCTGTAATTAATCTATTAAAAATGTTAAAACCAGAGCTCGCAAATAACAGTTGACCGTTTTTCGTGTTTCGGTCTGCTCACTAACACAACAAAAAAAGACAATACTCGTGTGCTCTCGCTCTGAACTGAACTTTTCGTTGCTCCTTGTTATACCCTTGCAGAGGGTATTATAATTTTGTCCAAAAGTGTGCAACGCAGTGAAGGAGACATCTCCGACCCTATAAAGTATATACATATATTCTTGATCAGGATCACCTCCTGAGTTGATATGAGCATGTCCGTCTGTCTGTTTCTACGCAAACTAGTCTCTCAGTTTTAAAGCTATCGACTTGAAACTTGGCAAGGGTAGCTGCGGAGACGCGCTTTGGCCAAGGAATAGAAGACGAGTTAGGAATCCGGGCGTATTACCCCTAAGGCAACTTTTGTGCCGAGATTCCCCACTGTTCGTTGCAGAAGAGCGCTCATTGCTGCAGGTCTGGTCACATCACAGTGGTTTGAATTTCTCATCGCTATGATTTTATGAGTGGGAGGTTGTTTCAATATTTAAAAGTGAATTTTTGTTTTTTTGATTATTTTTACAATATTTACTTTTATTTATTTTTATTATTTTTTATCTTTTTTTTAACCTTGTGTACTAACTTAATTATTATTATTTTTTATTTCATTCTATTACTATTGTTGTAAAAATAATTATGTTGTTATCAATTTTATTATGAGAAATTAGCGGAATGGGGAAAATACGGACGTGTCGGATGACAAAATGGCAGACGGACTCCCTCGGATCTTAATTGACCGGACATAATTTTTAATTTTTTTCTTTAATACTACATTTTTTTAGACCTCATGTGCAATTTTTTCGTATTAAAACTAAAATTCAAAACTCTAATATTTTAATTTTATAGTCCTTACAATTTCCGTCAAAGTGTACCGGTGTCGATTTCTTACATGCGTCTATAGTTTTTGCTCTTAAACCAATTGTCTCTGGGTGATCTATAAAAATCTTATCAAAAACTCCTATATGCGTGGATGATGCGTTCATAAAATATTGAGATGGGGCAATTAGACTCCCGAAATCACTATCCGAGTGATAATTTTTGTGAAATAAAAATGTTTTACTCGGCGCTGATATGGTTTCGTCTTGATTCATTAAATCACAGTTTTTTTTAGGAAGTGTTCTTGAGGCAACATACCCTATACAACATCTTTCAGAAACAAGTTTAAAATTAAAACTCACAGATCCAAAATAGTCATTATCTATGTCATGAATGGTATCTGTGTTGCAATTGTCTATGATGAATTTTCTTCAGGGGTCATTGAAATAGTTGGTCGCTCAAGAGGCTCGTCAATTTCACAATTTGCAGATGAACTATATCTACTAACTTAACCAAAGTCGAATTTAGTTCTGCCACAGGGCGATTGTGATTGTTGCCCCCTATCTGTCTTAGCCCAGCAAACGTGTTTTCTAGGCAGTCCTGGTTGACGGATTTAGTCATAATGAAAAATTTAGTTTCGTTTTGAAAAAGGTTAGACGATAGCATAACAATAGCATTTAGGGTCATTCCAATTTCATTCAAAAAGAACATTTCTTCTCTTTATATAATTTAAAAAATACAAATATTTTTTAATCGGAGCCGCAGCTCGGCCAAACAACAAATTACAACAACAACCACCACCCTCGCGATGGTTGTCGTCGCGTTGTGCGCAAACGGACCCTTAATAATTGTTGTTGCAAACTCGGACCGCGGGGTCGGGCCCGCTACCTGCTTCAAAATTTGTGTAGCATTGTTTTTGTAAATCTTCACGGCTCACTGACCCCGCGACTCGATCTTCTGGCCCGACTTGCTGGCGCCAAAAATTACGAATAACGGGGGGAGCCTTGAGAGCCCGAGGAGCCATAGGCTTGCCCACCCCTGATTTATTCCATGATACGAACTTAAAAGTGGCATTTTACAAATATTTTCTGGTACTTTAGAAATTTTAATAAACGAAATTGGGCTCCCTGTATTTGTTAAGAGGAGCCCTAAATAAATAGGTCTTACTCCAATGAGCTCCTTATGGAAACTGATTTTATTCGTCAAAGTTCTCTTATAAGTAAGATACATGAAAATCTTAAAACTATTAAAAACTACTTATCAACGCACTGCACGTTGACATGCTATGCGACTCTTTTTCAAGTGTGACAAGCGGATGCGCTTATGTTTGTTATTTATGTTAGGATTTTGGGGATCGGTTTTAGATTATGCTGTTTGACTCATATTTCCATGGGTCCGATCCCTTGAAACTCTAACTTAGGAATTTCTATAAAAAATAGTGTTCAATGCTTGAACAGTATCTATGAGGCATTCTGTAATTAATCTGATATTAGTGTTATTCTTAAAGTAAATTTCAAAATACCTTACATAATTATTCTTGACATCGCTCTTAGCTTTGTTCTTCCGGCACTTAGCCACAAAATGTCCCATTTCGCAACATGCATAGCACGACCCTTTCTCTCGTCTCGGCTTCCTGCACTCCTTCGCCCAATGTCCTCGAGCATTGCAATTATAGCAACGCATGACCTTGCTGTCCTTCTCGTCCCCGTTCGCTGCTGCCTCCTTCTTGTCACCATACGATTTCGGCAACTTCACATCCGCAAATGCACGTTTGATATGTGCAATATTTTCAAAGCACTGAATATGTGCCTGATTTCGTAGCCCTTGATTAGGGATTTCTTCAATGATGCGACTTATCATCTCCTCTGTATCTATGTATGTCGATTCTTTATCGATCACTTTATCGTCAACGTAGCTTCCAAAATTTTCACCGGAAAATTTCCGGTTCTCGAATTGACTCCTTGCCTCTAATTTCGAAACTTTATCCGAGAACATAGAACGAGTTAGCTCCTCCAGCGGTAGCATGATGCGCTTTTATTTTAGTGATCATCATTTCAATATATTTTCCACTAACTCCATAAATATTTGCAATATTGTTCATTTGCGTAATCAATTTTCGTGCGCAAGTTTCACCCGAAAAATCACTCATAACTTGTGTTGCCATGCCCAATGAAATGTCGATACTTGGGTTGTGAAATTCCAAAAACTCCGACTTCGCAACGTTGCCTTTTTCACTTCTTCAGTGGCGCCTTCTTTTGCGCCGCTGCTGCCGGCTTCATTCATGTCATTTTGTGCATGAACTCCATCTTTGTCTTCTCCCTCGCCGCCGTCGCTGTTGTTGTTTTCGTCGCCGCCGTGGTCACTGTTTCTGCCGCAGACGCTGTTGTTGTTTTCGCCGCCGTCGTGGTCATTGTTTCTGCCGCCGTCGCTGCTGTTGTTTTCGCCGCCGTCTTTGCTGCTGCTCTCGCCTTCATCTTTGCTGTTCCCTCTGTCTCCGCCTTTTCCGTTTTGATCGCCGCCAATTTTACTCTTATTTTTATCGCCATCTTTTCCTTTAGTTCCACCTCCTTGTTTGTCGTTTCCTTCGCCTCTGACTTTTTCGTTTCCTTGGACTCCAGCTTTGTCGTTGGTGTTGCCTCCGTCTGCGTCGCCATTATCGTTGTCATTTTCTTGGCTTTCTAATTCCAGATCCTCTTCATATACGTCTTCATCGTTGATTCCATCGCCGTCTTCGTCTAGATTCATGACTGATTTCAGATAATTACGCTTTTCCGTCGAAATTTTGTTTAAGCGCAATATTAATTCGCGCTTTTTTCCCGTGGTTGGTAACCGTAACACACTTAGCCCACCTTTTTAACTGCGCGATTGATGCGTTGTTCATGTCCATTTTTGATTTATTTAATTGTTTAATTGGCACGAGATCGGCCCACTTCTGATTTTGTAGGGATATGATAAATGTCCCAAGTAGAACACCAACACTTTGCTTTTTATATTTTTCCTTTATTAGTCTTGACTAGATCCGCTTCAGATCGCTGCTGGTGTTCGACTGACTTAGAGGTGCAGAAACATCGAGTGAAACATCGATAACATCGATGTAGGGTTGCATGATATTTCAAAATATCGTTTTCAAAAATATGCACTTTTGAAAAATATTCTCGTGATTTTTTTAAATATCACGAAAAAAATATCGATATATCGAGTATTTTTGATATTAAAATAGATTTTTTTAAGCTCCCAAAAATAGGTTTGTTTTGTTTCATTTAATTCATAAGTAACATTTAATATATTCATTTCTTACAAAAACTAAAAACTCATAAGTTCTTATATATATAGTATAGTAGTTATATACATATATATGGGCATTTCCACAGAAAGGTCCACCGCGGCCAAAAAATTAAAAGTTCTTGAAAATGATTTTTTTCAACATGGTTACATAAGGAAATGTTCAAGTTTATTAAACTTGAAAGAATTTTGCATTTATCTTTTACAGATTTCAAAATATTCGAATGCAAAGTCGCGCAAACGACTCTTTTGTCATTATGATGTTTGTAGGGGGTATTTTGTTTTGATTATAACTTCTAAAATAGTTGGATTATGCTTTGTCTTTTGTTTCTTAAATCGCTTCAAGATTCCAAGAATCGAAAGAGAACGCAGAAAGTAACGGGCGATCACCAATAAGTGTAAAAATTTGGTTTGCATTGACGCTTATTTTAATGTCCCGTGCGCGACCGAAAAACAACATTTCTTAGTACTAGATCTAAAGCACTCGATCAAATTGCATCAACATTTTTTTGCAAACAAAGTGTACGTGTGCAGTAAATATATAAAAAAAAATTTTGAGAAAAAAAAATATTTGTATTTTTTTTGATTATTTGAAGTTTGTCCCGTGCGCGACCGTAAGTACATAACAAAATGATACAAATAAAATTTTTATATTTTTTTTACCTATACAACATTTTAAACTATTTAAATGTAGATGAGCGTAAAGAGTAGCCAAAACAGAAGAGAAATTTGTAAACGGTGGAGAGACAAGTTGAAGGAAGACCCAATAAAATGTGAAAACTTTAAATTAAAAAACAAGGAAAGAATGCGGAACACTAGGCTAAAGTGCAAAGCGGAAGTAACAAATGGAAGTAATGATGTGGTGGAAAAGAGGAGGCTGCTTGAGCGCACTCGTAAGCGTCAATATCGACAAAAGCTTACAGAAAAGAGAGATGCAGAAAAACTAGATGCAAAAAAGAAAAGTGATCCCTACAAATGCAAGCAAACCTTAGGGAAAGCTGTAAAAAAGTTGAAAATGCTCTGCCAAGAGACTTGGACAAGAAAGTAAAAGTACTTGAAATTTTATTAAACAAATTTAAAGAAATTCCCCAAAAAAATATTCCAAAAACTAAATTTGAAATGACCTTACCAGAGAGTTTAGATTTTAAAATTAAGGAGTTTTATATAAACGACAATATTAGTGTCCAGGCCTCAGGAAAAAGGGACACCATTTTGATAGCAGGCGATGTAGTTCCCAAACGTTTTATGATGACGACAGTGTGTGAAGCATATGATCTCTTTAAAAAAGAACATCCCAGTGAAAAAGTATCTAAGTCCTATTTTTTTAAGATGCGACCACGTCATGTGCAACTAATAAGCAAAACGCCCCACAATATGTGTGTTTGTATGTACCATGCTAACTTTGGTTATTTGCTGGAAAGCTGTGCAAAAATTATGCCATTTTTTCCTACCAATTTCGAAAGCTTTCTTACAACTGTTTGCTGCAACATTCTTAGCGAAAACTGCATGACAGGCAATTGTAAGAAGTGCTTAAATGACTTGAGATACCAACTTATTCCTCTCTCATATTTACACAATATGAATGATGAAGTTAGTTGGAAGCATTGGCGCAAAATGAATAACACCATGGCCCTTTCCACAACCGATGCAACTCTATCAGATCTTATTGTTGAGTTGGAAATGGCATTGCCCTCTTTTAAAACGCATTTTTTTGTCAAAAGAGCGCAGCAAAAATATTTTGATGAAACCAAAGAAAATTTGAAATCAACTGAAATGGTGATTCAAATTGATTTTGCCGAAAATTATAGGCTCACAAATCAAAATGAGATACAAAGTGCTCATTTTAGTTATCGACAGGTATCCATTTTTACTTGTGTAGCTTGGCTGCAAGGTGTTACAGAGTCTTTTGCTATTATAAGTGACAAGTTAACGCACAATAAGCACGATGTTTTTGTTTTTTTGCTGGAAATTTTGAAAAATATTAAGACATCATATGGGAGCTTTTCAAAAATATCAATTTTTTCTGATGGCTGTTGTTCACAGTTTAAAAATAAATTCATACTTTCAAGTCTAGCTGATATAGCAGTATTAATAGAATGTCCCACATTGGAGTGGAATTTTTTTGCTAGTTCACATGGGAAAGGAGCTGTTGATGGCGTTGGAGCAGTAGTAAAACGAAAAGTTTGGCAGATGACTAAATCAAGAAGTATGCTTTTACCTGATGCATACTCTTTTTATCAGTGTGCACACCAATATGTTAAGGGTGTAACACTATTATATTTGTCAACAGATGAAATTGACAAATATATTTTAAAATATAACATGGACGAAAAATGGAAAGAGGTCGGAAGTATACCGGGTATATCTAAGTTACACTTTTTTTCATCGACTTATAACGAGGTAAAAGCAGCGAGGACTGCTTATTCCTTGCAAGAAACTAACGTTTGCATTAAATAAATTTGTTAATATTAAAATAAAATAAATAATACATCAATAACCCGCCAATCTATTAATATTAATTTAATGTAAATAAAATTGGAGCTGAACTTTTTTTGATTTAGAAAACTATTTGTAAACGTATTTATTAAGTTTTCTGTTATGTAAAAATAAATGAATTCACTATTTTTGTTAATTTAAAAGTATTTTTTCAATGTGTTTGATAATTATTTATCAACAACAGCAATGAAAATAACATAAAAATAGTGGCGGTCAAAAATGTCCCGTGCACGATGTCCCGTGCGAATTTACTTCAAATGAAGTTAAAAAAAAATACAAGTTATCTTTGAAAAATTTTTTTAATCTTTTTGAAGAGGCATCAATGCACGAAAGTTTAAAATTAGTTGCATTAAAATATTGCCTCTGGATTCGCTGAAATTGGCGTTTGATTTGATTGACCTCTCAAGCCACTTCCGTTTTGTGTCCCGTGCGAATCACTTGACTTCTGCAATTATCTTCTGAATGAAAAAATACCCAACATCAATCTTTGCAGTAGTGAAAGAGCTAATAAAATGCTATGCATTAAACAAAAAATAAAAAAAAAAAATTGTTTCCTTTTTACAGTTTTTTTACTTTGAGCGCGTACGAATGTCCCGTGCGCGATTTTGGAAATGCCCATATATAGTATACATAATATTAACATTTTGTATATCTGTTTGGAAAAACAAAAAATTAACCAATTCATTAAATAATCTTAATATAAAACTAATAAACCAAATAAAAACTAGCTAATTTTATGTCCACACCCACGCACACACAATAAAAACAAATTTATTAGTTTACTGCAAATATTCCATTTTGCAGAATTGTCTTTTATTTCTCCATTAAATTCCTTCGCGCTCATTTTCATACGTGAGTTCGTCTCGTGTTTTAGCTCAATGTGACCAATTAGTGGATATCAAAAATATATTTAAAAAAAATAACGATATTCGATAAATCCCGTAAAAAATTATCACGATGCAAATATTTATTTTTATTCAATAAATATCGATATATTGATATTTTGATAAATTTTTCACATCCCTACATCGATGTTTTCAAAACATCGTAACCATCGATGGTTCGTGACCACCATCGATGTTTTCACTAACAACTCTGCGTTCGGTGCAAACAAATTGTAAGTAAATTAATTAAATTTTTTTAACAACTAACAATATTTTCGTTAATATTTAGGATTTCTGGTTGATGGTGTTGGTGGACGTTGATGGATGACAAAGGCAAGATGGATAATTACCTGAAAAGTAAGTTTTATATGTATCTTCTTTACAAGCCCACGCTTCACTTAGATATGTGTGCATGTATGTGTCTGTACACAAATACATTCATAAATTAGCGAAAAATAACTAATGCCGAAAAAATTTGGCGCAAGCCTTGAAATAAAGTAGCTATTGTTTGATTATGTTGTTTAATGCATATTTTAAATTACATACAGTTTAGTAACATCCTTTTTTTTATTTATTGGTGTTATAGGAGCGGAACCGACAGAGGAAGTGGAGACGGAGTCAGGATCAAAACGTAAAAGAGAGCGATCGGTGGTTTGGGACCACTTCAAAAAGAGCAGGGACAAAGCGTACGGCATTTGCAATTACTGTGGAAAACATCTAAAGACGGCTGGCAATACATCAAACTTGTTGGACCATCTTAAGCGTTTGCATCCTAGTCGCATGACCGCTGATAAGGAAGCAATGCCTAAAACGATGGCAACTTTTTTGAACAAGGAGCCGTTCTATAGCAGTGACTCAAACATTAAAAAAAGACTTGATAAAAAAGTGATGGATATGATTGCCAAAGACGTGCGTCCGTTTAGTTGCGTTCATGACGAAGGATTTGTCGAACTCATGCAAGAAGCGGTCCCGCGCTACAAGTTGCCGAGCAGAACGTATTTTCGCGATGTGATGCTTCCAACGGAATATGAACAGCTAAGCCTTAAGTTGCGTGCAGCTTTGGAGACCGTTAAGCACGTTGCGTTGACAACCGATCTTTGGACATCTGCAGCTAACGAAGGCTATATCACAATCACTTGTCATTTTATTACAAAAAACTTTAAATTGACGTCTGCACTGCTATCGACAGCACCATTGATGACCCCTACAAATCATAACGCCCAAAACATCGCAGACACAATAAGTTTAATGTTGGCAAAGTGGGGTCTTCTGTCGAAGGTTGTCACCGTTACAACGGACAATGACAGTACAATGAAAAAAGCGTGCGATATATTGACATTGAAGCATTTACCGTGTTTGGCACACACAATGAATCTGCTTGCTCAGGACATTTTAAAACTGGCAGCAGTAAATGAGATCATCTCGAAATGCAAACGAGTAGTCACTTTCTTCAAGCAAAGCACAATAGCCACAGCTAAATTAAAAGAAGCCCAGAATACGAATGAGCCGCTTCTCTTAATTCAGGAAGTAAGCACTAGGTGGAACAGTGCATACGCAATGATAAAAAGAATTTTGCAGGTAAACGAATACGTAACATTGACATTACTTAAGTTGCGAAATGGCCCTTCACCGATTACAAATGAAGAACTCGACGTCTTGAATGATCTGGTGGACTTGCTGTCACCTTTTCAGGAAGCGACTCTTTCGGTGTCGACTAATACAAAAGTTTCCGTGTCGCTAATCATTCCCGTCATTGCCGAGATTCATCATAAAATAAATCAATTAAGTCCAAAGTTACGAACACAGGAAGGAAAAGACATAGATGACCTTGTGAAAAAACGCTTAGTCGAAAGACTGGATTCTTTTGAAACGCGCACAATTTCTCGCATCGCTACTCTCGTTGATCCTCGCTTCAAAAAAGATGGCTTTCTCAGACCTTCAAATGCAGATCAAGCAGCCAAAGCATTGGAGCTGGAATTGCTCTCGTTTAAATCCACAACTCCACGACGTCCACCAACACCACCAGAACCAACTTCAAACGAGCCAAAATTCACATTTTCATTTTTGCAAAACAAAACAAAAGTGAAGTCCACCCGAGCCGATGCCATTATTACCACAAGGCAATTTATGGAAAAGGATAACACTCCTGACACTTGCGATCCTTTAAAGTATTGGGAGGTATGATTTTAAAATAATTATGACAAAGATGTTAAATCAAAATACTTTTTACAGATGGCTGATGACAACGATTTAAAATTGGTTGCGCAAAAATATTTCTGTGTACAAGCCTCGTCCTGTGAGTCTGAAAGGGTGTTCAGCAAAGCTGGACAAACTGTGTCTGATCGCAGAACAAGACTTAAACCTGAAGTTGTTGATCAACTTCTTTTTCTCAACAAAAATAGACAGTTTAATTGATCTCAAATAAACCTCATTGTTATCGTTTGTATTGTTTTGCCTTTTCTTTTTTTTTTTTTAAACATCGATGTTTCACTCGATGTTTTTTTTGAAAACATCGAAAACATCGATGGGCACGAACATCGATGTTTCTGCACCTCTAGACTGACTCCGCTCTCAACTCGTGATCAGCATCAACCCTCATTACTCGCTGAAAAAGCAATGAAAAAGCACAAGAGAGAGAGAGAGCCCGAACCGACAACAGTTTACCGTTATGCGATACACTTATAGCTAACATATATATATACATATCCAACAGTAGCATTCCTCCCTTCAGTACCAAAATTCCTTACCCCGACGTTTCCTGGCGACATGTTCGAAAAACAAAAACAAATTGCATGGGCTTCGTTTACTCAAGTCCGAAACGAAAGGGGAAACAAAACTTCTACCTGCTTTCTGTTTTCGACAATGATTCTCGAAGCTTCTACGTCATATTTTCGGAGCACAGGCACGCGACAGAGAGACAATTAGAGAGATGTAGATGGAGGGAAGGGAGAGAAAAAAATCGGTGTCGAAAACCAAATGAATGGAAGCGACGTCAGAATACCCTTTTTAAAATATGTTGAAATATTTATATATATTTAAGATTATATTTAATAAATTTTTCTTATCTAATCATATGGTATATTGAAATGTATTAATAATTGGCTTTAGGCAAAGCCAAAATGTTCATGTTTGATTATTTTCCTTGTGCGATTCTAATTACAAGGCATTGCGTTGGTCGACTATACCCTAGCACGCGCCAGAATTATCGGTTGTCAATTTTCGGTTTTGTCTTGCCTCCCCCCATCTCTTTGCATTTGATGTTCAATTTGCACCAAAAGCACACGTGTTTGTGAAGAAAAGTTTAAGTGACCAATTAAATTAAATAACAACTAAAAACTAATTCTGGTGAGTAAAATTAAAAAGTAATGTGCATATTAAATACCGACCGAATACCGTTCAATATATGTACATATGTACATATATTTATTAAACGGCATTAGCCGCTCGGAAAAGTGCTAAATATTTATATATGTACATATGTACATATATTTATTAAACGGCATTAGCCGCTTGTACATATTATGTTATTATCTATTTATTGTTTATTTATTTAATTGAGGAAATGATCGTGCAATATAACATCGACGGAGTTAGTGGGAAGAAGAGATTGAAGGCGTTTCCAAATTTTTATGGAGTTTTGAGTTTTGAAAATCCTTAAAGTTCCTCAGTGAAGCCTTATGAATCCCACCTATTTGTATGATTGTAATCCCACCTGTATGATTCCTCAGAGAATACCCCATGGATTCCTTGGGGTATTACGTCAACGATTCCTCAGAGTATACCCCAGGGATTCCTTGGGGTATTTCCTCAAAGATTCCTCAGAGTATACCTCAGGGATTCCCTGGGGTATTTCCTCAACGATTCCTCAGAGTATACCTCAGGGATTCCCTGGGGTATTTAGTTCGAAATGCTCTTCGAATAACTGCAGGAGTCCTGCAGTATTCCTTGAGTTATTCGAATTCCTCGATGTGAGGAACTCTTCTATGGAAATTCCTTGATGGTTTGTATGAAACATACCTAGAGGATTCCACGGGTGGCAATACTAGTACCTAGACGATTCCTTAAGGAATCCTTGTGGTATGGTACTGAAGGGACTGTACATACATACACTCAAACAAAGGCAAAAGATTTTTATTTTCTTCGCTTGTTGCAAAATGGTCAGCGAAAGACCAAAGCAAAAAGGACACGCAAAATTTGTTTTTGGTTGAGCACATACCCTTCGTTCAGGAGACACAGGTGAACGGTTCTAGTGTGACCTTTTGCGCACCTGGTGTGCAAAAAACAGTTTTTTGGTGACTACTGTCAACTGTTATTTGCAAGCTCTGGTTAAAACACATTCAACACATCAAATTTTATCGTTCACTACACCTCATCATTATTTATGGCTTTATACAACTTGCGGTAAGCAATTTGCCTACAAGAGCTTTTGCAGAACCATGCGTATGTTTCACTCACTATGAATTCCAGTGGTTGTGGCTAAGCCTGCTTACAAGCAGCATTTACGGCCAATTGCACGGAATGGCATACGATCGGAAATGACCCAAATTTCGTGTTTTTGAAGATAGAAAACTGAAACTTCGTACAGATTCTATTTTTGGTCAGTTGATCCAAACTACCAAATTTCATAAGGATCGGCCGACTATATCTTACAGCTGCCATATAACTGAACGATCGGAAATGTTTTTTGGTAGAAATACCAACTTTCGTATTTTTGAAGATAGGAGTTTGAGACTTTTTTTTAGATCATTCACAACTACTATTCCTTCATCAACATAAGTGATGGGATGTTAATCGCTTTGCTGGATCTCGCAATGCGCCGTGCCTCCAGCGTGAAGCTCATGGGCGCATGATCTTCTGCGAGCCAATCGGCAAAATGTAGCTCCTGATGTCGGGGAGCACTTTTCCACGGTGTGAATCTCACTGTTGCACTCGGCAATGACGTTATCTTCCAGCCTGAGCATGGTGTCGTGATGTGACACTGGGAAAACGGTAATCTTGCTGCAGGCCGACTTTATCTTTGGAAACTTAATAATAAAATGTAATATGTTATCGGACTGTAAGATCTTAACGGACGATACGGACAAAACATCCCTAATCGCTCTTGTCTCGGTCTCGGTGGGCTCTTCCATCCACACACCTTCCAGGTCTGCATGATCTAGGATGCTGGGGCTAACAATATTAACTTTGGCAAGTGCCACTGCTAGCATCAAACCCTGTAGCTCCATTGCTATCATCCTATTTCGAGTTAAAAGCATCTCGAATAGGTGCCCAGTATCAATTTGGGACTTTTTTGTACTTTGTTGTTAATATTAATCTGCCTATTGTTTGCATTTGTTAATTGGAATTAATTAAATTTAATTTTTTTAAAATCTTCTGCGTCCGGCGTTTCTGCCACCACCTTTAGCGCAGTCCCTAAGAAGTCTAAACTTCTTGCTACTCTATGATGGACGCTCAAAGAGTCGAGCATGTCGCGTAGGTGGGCGACGTCAACAACCAGGAGTTTCTGCATGTGGGATTGCGGGAACATGACGGTCATCCCGTTAGTTTCTTCGATGACGCGCCTATATTCCGAGAGATTTGCTGAGTGCTTTACAAAGGCAAATTCCTCCCATATCAGGATTCGCCCATCAACGATGGGAATGTATTTGGCTTTGGAATAGTCCGTGACGCGTGCCGAAGTTGTGGCCAAAAGGAGAATCAGGGATATGGTTGAAAACCTGTAATTTTGATGTGTTATGAATTTTGTTGAAGTTGGGTAGCCCACCACCAAAGCATGATTAAAATAATAAAGGGAGCAAAACTTATGCCTAGTGGCTAGAAAAAAGATAATGAAAAGTGAGATTATCAGGCGAGCGATAACATGGTCGCGCTACCTTAGGTTGTCTTTGTGGACCACCCTCCCCTTAATGAGGACTGTGGTCCCCATGTCCGATTCAACGGTTTTCTCTTCACATAATGGTGAGAGTTTGTTGCCTAGGCGTCTGTTGGACTTCACTAGGACTTTCTCGCCAACCTCGAATACTCTATTTTGGCGGGAAGCGTTTTCTCTGTCCCGGAGCTTGTCTTGGGCGAGTTTAATTTTATCTTGAATTTCATATTGTGGCTCACCTGATTGTGCCTGAACCACGTCAGCTGGTCTCTTGTCGATGACCGAGTGGATGGACTTGTTATATCTGGCAGTGGCCAGAAGTATCAGCTCTACGGTATCGCTGATGCCTTTATCGATTTTAAGAAATCTAGCAAGCTCTACCAAAGTGCTGTGGAAACGCTCCACTTGTCCATTGGAGACACTGTGTAGGGGCGGAGCATTTGAGATGCTAACGCCGAAATGGTTTTCCAACATGGTCACGATGGTGTGCGAGTTCAACGATGGTTCGTTGTCGCAATATACGACCTTGGCCTTAGGAAAAATATTCATCAGCTGTAGTAATGCTGGTTTGAGATCCTCTATGGTCCTAGAGGGAATTGGTTGGACTACGGCAAATTTCGAGAACTTGTCGATGCACGTAAGGAAATATTTTTTATCCGTGGAGAAGATGTCTATGTGCAGCATTTCTCCTACTTGAGATGGGATTGGGGTTTCGCCAAGCTCTTGTTTCTTCGGATGCCTGTCGTATTTTGCCTTGGCGCAAGTCTTGCACGAAATGACTATTTCGTTCGCTAGCTTGGCCATTTTCGGGAAGTAGTACTCGGAGAGTACCTGCTTCACGTTTTATTGGGCAGATCTGTGAGCTCTGTTGTGCTCGACAGTAAGAATTTCTCGCCTTTCATCAACTGCAAAAATGTCCGTTACTCGGTTTTTGCAGTGCCAGAATCTGGTGGCAGGGAATAGTCGGATTAGTTTGTCCTGTATCACTGCTAGCGTATGCAGATCGCAATGAATGGCGTTTACGCCTTTAGGAACTATTATGGTTGCGAGCTCCTCCAGCAATGACTCCTCGTGAGTGAAGTCAATAATATGCCGTCTCTTGTTTCCAAAGAGAACGAAGTTCCGCTTTGACGGAGAGCGTGCTTCCTCCAGAATTATCTGGTTTTGAAAGCAATTGAGGGGCTTGTCCGTGGATTGAATTGTGTGGGTAAGCGACAGCTCACTGTGAATTGTGGCCGCGCTTGAGAATGCCTCCTCTTCTTCTACAACGTTGAGTTGTTGCCTCGAGAGGGCATCTGCAACTAAGTTGGCCTTGCCAGGCATGTAATGGACTTTGGCACCACACTCATCGATGCGTTCTTTCCATCTTTTAATTTTTGTATTCGGATTGGAATCCGATACCGCGTAGGTCAGCGGTTGGTGGTCAGTGTAGATGTTTAAATCTTTGACCCCATAAAGGTAGTGGCGCAGGTTCTCTAGCGCCCAAATTATAGCTAACAGCTCCCTTTCGTTGGTAGCGTAGTTAACTTCTCTGTCCTTTAAGGTCCTAGAGATCATAGTGATGGGGCGCCCCTCTTGTGAAAGCACTGCGCCAATGCCATATGCTGAGGCATCTGTCGTTAGATCAAACGCCTTTTTATAGTCGGGGTACCTGAGAATGACATCCTCAGAGGCCAGGATGTTCGAAAACGTTTTTGGGCATTCAGGGATTTTTAAGGATGTAGTCTCATGTGTGAGGTTTAAAAAATCGATTTTTTTTTTCACACATTTCGATAGTATTGTTTATTAAGAATGTACTGTTAAAGTTTCAAATAAAAATATCAAATAATGACAGAGATACAGCCCATAATCGAGAGCGCGCCTACACCGAAAAGTATGAGTTTCTCGGTAGCGTCTATACTTTAAACGCGTTTTTCTCGGAACGACATTTTTGTGTGCGGCGCAGGTGATTCACAAAATTCTATGGTACCGATCTAGCTGAAATTTGGATATGTTGTTCTTAAAAGTAACACCTCTGTCCCGTACTAGAATCATTTATTTTTAATGATTAGTTTTTTTTTTATCATTAATTTAAGATAAATTTTTAAAATTAAAAAAAAAAATTTTCTTTGTGAGTTCGCCATTTTGTTGTTTATTGATGAAAATATTTCATTCTAGTACGGGACAGAGCCATAAGCTTACAAAACAATAATCTATTCTAATTTTTTGTTTCGGATGACTCTTGCAGTCGAAATCACCTGCGCCAGGGACCTACCTTTTTTTTATATGCATAATTTGGCATGCTATAAAGTGTATTAAACTACACAAGAATAAATTAAACAAAATATTTTCAAATAGTTTATGATGCCTATAAAAACATATGTGAAAATTGGAACGATCGCATTATTTTTTATTACAAAAAAAAATTTTTGAAATAACATCTAAAAAGTAGGCCGGAACATGAGACTACATCCTTAATGGCCCTGACCTTTTCCGGGTCTGTCGTGGTCCCCTCGTTGGTGACTACAAATCCCAAAAATTTTACGCTTTTTTTGAAGAAGACCGATTTCTGCGCTGACACTCGAATGTTAGCGTCATGTAGGCTCTTTAGAACCCAGTCCACGTGTCGTATGTGGGCGTTTTCGTCCTCTGAGAAGACGATAACATCATCGACATAGACGTAGCAAAATTTGCCAATCTGTTCTCGCAGTACGTCGTCGATGGTTCTTTGGAAGATGCTGGCAGCATTTCTTAACCCAAATGGCAGTCGACGGAACTCGTATTTTCCCCCGTTTACGGAAAAGGAAGTTTTCTCACGGTCACGTTCTGCCAGAATAATTTGGTGGTAGCCGGACTTTAAATCGAGCGTTGTAAAGTATTTGGCTTTGCCTAAATTCCCTAGTATCATAGAGATAATTGGCATAGGGTAACGATCCGGTATTGTCCTTTCGTTCAATTTTCGAAAGTCTAATACTAACCGCATTTTACGGTTTCCATCTTCGTCGGTGCCCTTTTTATCTACTACCCATATTGGGTTATTGCAGGGGGATCTCGACTTCTGGATTATGCCGTTTTTTAGAAGGTCTTGGATTTCGTCATTGACGAAATCTGCCGCTCCCATCGGATACGGATAGGGTCTGGCATAAATGGGCTCCTCATCAACTGTCCTGATGGTGGCTACCACAGACGTGTTGTAAGGTAACGCCTCATTTGGGCTTGCGAAGGCGTTTTTCCTGTCGCCTAGCATTTTTGAGAATGCTCTTCTGACCAAAGGTGGTGCGCTAGAGCAGTCCACCTCAGTGAAATTTACATTGGGACATGATTGGAACTCTAGCTTTTCCGTCTCGGTGCCCCATCTGAGGTGCCCGGAGGCTAGGTTAAGAGATGCCCCTGCTTGTTTTAGCAGGTCAAGTCCGATGATGGCATCAAAGGAGGATAAATCTGGTAGAATGAAGAACGTAGCCTTCAAGTTAAACATGGAAACAAAGCATTTTTTTGTTATTGTGGTAACGCCATGGATGGAATGTACCGAGAATGGCGAATCTACTGGGCGGACGCCTTTCAACCCTTCGTATGGACGGATGAAATTTTTTGACGCGCCCGTGTCTATTAAAAGCTTCATTTCTACACCTGCTACTCTTCGTCTGATAACGGGTAGCAGGGACTTTCCCCTAAAAAATTTATGCATCCGAATCGTAATCATTAATAGCGTCGTCGTCAATTTCCTGGGCCGCGCTTGAAGCTGCGGCGGCATATTTGTTCCCAGTTTCGCTCGGGCTCTGCGCGACGTGATCGGACTCAGCCGGCTTCCTGTTTTGGTACGCCGGGGCCTGGGATGGCCTAAGCATTTTGGACAGCGATATCCTCTTGGCTTTTGGCAAAAGAAGCCGCGAAGGAGTATCTTTCGTGGTTGGATTCCACTTCTTGTGCCAAAGCGAGAGCTGAAGGCATATCTTTCGGTTTTGCCGAGAAAAGGACATCCGTGAGGCTGCGCTTAAGCCCCGAGATAAATACTCGGAGTGCGTCATCCAGGAATTTGTCACACAAAACTTTTGCCGCCGAGGCTTCGTACGACATGGTAGCTTTGTTGGTGAGCAAGGTGAGTTTTTTCTCGACCTCGTCATAGTATTGGAGAAGGGTCTCATTTCCCTGCCTAAGAGTACCCATTTCCTGCTCGATAACGTGCATCTGCCGCTTATCATTGTACGTAAAATCGAGTCGATTTATAATCGCGTCGAAATTTAGTACAGTGCCAAACGAAGACAGTACGGCATCGGCAGGGCCCCTTATTTAATTCCTAATAATAATAACCGCCTGATAATGGCGCCAGCTATGTTCGGAATTTCTGAAAATGTAATATGCGGCTACTGCCGCTTGTCTCCAGGAGACGTATGCTTCCGGTGCTCCCGAAAATTCGGGGAGGGACTTGACGGCGTCTAGGGGCTTGTCACACGTAATGTCGTTCCTAATTTCTATAGGCTCATACTTTTTTATTTGGGGAGCCTCCGCTTGGGCGGGAGCGATTTGTCTTTCGTTGACCAGTTCGGTCAGACGGTGTATAGCCAGGCGCATTTCGTTTTCTCTGCGCTGGTGTTCGATATTGGCTTCTTGAACAGCATGTTGAACGGCCGCCTGTATGGTGGCTGTCATCTGTTCCATGCTGAAAGCCATGTTCGCGAGTATGGGAGCGCTAGCGTTAACGCTTTTAGGGGTGGAAGATCTGGCCGGCCCTTCGGTCTCCGACTCAGAATCGCTAGAGAGTTGTCTTATGTTTCTATATTGTTGAAACGGATTGCTCATGTGGAGCTGCGGCTATAAAGTCGCCCGAAAGAAAAAATATTTATATATGAATTATGTGCCGATGGAGGCGATGGGACTGGTGAAGGGGCCGCGGGGGCTGAGCTGCCGCTTTAGTTATGTGTTCGGGCTCGTCAAGTTGCGCTACTTGTGTGTCAGTTAGCGGTATGGTGAGGGGTGCGCGGGGACTGAGCCGCCGCTTATGCAAACAGAGAAAAAAAAAACAACAAAAACAACAAAGTGCCACACTGCATGCGCGGACGTATCGTGTTCTCGAAAATGGAGTGGGGAAACAAAACGGAAAATAAAAATAAATAACCAAAACTGCGCGGCTAATACCAAGAATTCTTGTGTAAAAAAAAAGACATATAAAAGCTGAATTAAATACACGCGATTATATACAAAATTATTTCCGATTGAAATTTAAAATTTTCTGCCAGCGATTTTTTGGTTTTGGTTAGGAATTTTTATTCCGCACTTTTGTGTTATATAGAATATTCATTTATTTATTCACAAAAACAAAAATGCAAACAATATTGGGACAATAATTGGTTCACAAATGAAATGGTTTAAATATTTTATAATAGGTAAAAAATGTTAATGCTAAACCGTCAGCCAACTAATAAAGATTATTTAAAAATTTTTTTTTTTTTTTTTAATTTTATGGGGCTTCAGTTTTTTATTAGCGTAAGGCACAATATTTTACTATTCTTGTCTTTCTTTCTTTCTTTTTTTATTTTTTAATACACAAAGAAAAATTCATGCAGACTTAGAAAACTGTGTAAATAAAAGTGCTCACTTACATGGTTCTTTTACGATGGGCGCCAGTAAATATAAATTGATTTGTATAATAATGTAGTAGTTGGTTATCCCTCGCTGCAGTCGGTGATGCTGCAGATGTAGGAGGTACGTGTTCAGATAATTACCCCTTGCGGTTGCAGGGGGGGTGTTTCCACTGCTTATAGGCAGTGGTTGAGATCCCTGGCGGTTGCCGGGGGGGGGGAATCCTTCCTGTGACAGGAGTTATGATGGGAGCACTTGCCCCGTTGTCACGGCCCTTGAGGCGCGGTGACCAATTCAACAAATGAATTTACAAATTAACGGCAGTGCCGGAGATTGGTTTTATGTTGCTCTTTATTGTATGAGACTCTGACACAAACTGAAACTTAAAGCTTGAATTTTTCCTTGTATTATTCTTGCTTATGTTTCGATAATCTTTGTTTCTTGCTTCAAGCGCGTCCTCTAACATCATACCAATTGGAAGACAAAAACTGTTAATAATGTCTGCTCCATGAGTTAAAATTCTGTGAACAGAAGATTGGGTATACCAAGGGTATTTATTAACAAAAATTTCTGAAGTTTCAATAGAGTACAGGCTCGCAGGACAACGCTAAATCAGAATATTAACATTTGATTACTCTTGTTATGCGCGGAGCCAAATTTGGTTGCTGAAAAATCTTCGTGCAGTGTTTCCATTGTTAGTACTTCCAGTACCGGCCGTACTTCCAGTACTTACAATATTACCGGCAAGCTCCTCTTCAGCATTCAGCTTCGACACAATTCTTGATGTATTGCGCCTTCCGTCCTTATACAAGCTGCTACTTGCAGCCAACAACAATGCATCCGTCGAGACTTTCTCCGAAATGCCTGATAGTTGGTTGATTTAGAGTTTTCTGCAACACTCTGAAATACTTTTCTCTGGGCGTCCAACATTTCTAAATGAGGATTTTTCCATCAACACCTGAGGCGTGTCTATCCATTCTTTATAACTTTTTTCAAAAGCTGCCTTATTCATTTCGCATTTCTTCCATTACTGTACGAGCCTCCTAATAAAATTGCGCAGTTTTTTCAATTTCCCAATTTCGCAAAGCTCCTTTTCGTTACAATCATATTTTTTTACAAACTTCTCCTAAAGCAAAGCTTTTCATTACGATGAATTTTTTAGTGGGGACCGCTTCGCCGTCCCATTCTAAGAAAAGTGCGCGCTTAAACACTGGCTCTAATCCTAAAAAGTGAATTGATGAGCTTAGAAAAATCATTTAGCATCTAATCAAGGTGTATGTGATCGACAGGTAAACTTAAATTAACGTTTATTTAAATTTGAAAATCGTAATTAAATGCCGCTAATTTAATTGTATTAAGATACAATAAAGTATGAGACTCTGACACAAACTGAAACTTAAAGCTAACAAAAAGTATTTCATAGCGGCCACGCAAATGTGCAGTGCTTGCCGCTATGCATGGGCTTCCGGCCAGACGCTATGTCAGCAGTTTGGCCAGAGCGAGCTCTTAAATAATCGGACATTGCCGCTGCTTGGTTTACTTCAGTTAACTTATATGCTTTATAGGGTCGGAGATGTCTCCTTCACTGCGTTGCACACTTTTGGACAAAATTTTAATACCCTCTGCAAGGGTATAAAAATAAAAATTAAATATTATTAAAATAAGAATAAAACTAAAATTCACTTTGTTTGGTCATTGATAATTTTCAATGCCAGTGAAAAACAAGAAAGGAAAGCTAACTTCGGGCGGAGCCGAAGTTTCTATACCCTTGCAGAATAATCTGTAAATTATATTCTTCAAATTCAATCATATAATGCATTTTTTATTCCTATACATCTCTTAAATTAGACATATATATCTGCCCTTATTCGTCTGGCCTTTTTAGAATGGTGGGAGCGACTGTTACAGTCATAAAAATTACAACAGAGTTTACATTCTTAAATGTGCAACCCTTTACTTTTTGATAACACTAAAAGCATCCATGGGATTATCCCATTTTAACCTGGTTAACAGGTAAAATGTCGTAGACCGTCATTTGGTTTATTTTCAATGAACACGTGCAAGGGGACGCAGGTAAAAAAGAAAAATGCATTTTTATTGTGTTTTTTTTAAAAAGGGTAATCTAGGGAATCTTTAAAGGGTCAAAGGATAATTCTTTTTTGTTTGGATATTACCTAGCTTGGCTAGATCAGTCAATGAAAAAAAATTTACCGAGTGATGACGTTACTATGTCAGTCAGTATTTTTACAAGTGCAAAAATTTTAAAGAGAGCAGAAGTATTTTTTAAAAGTGCCAAATTTAAAGTGTGATAAAGTTATTTTTACCAGTGGAAAAAAATTAAAGTATTTTTACAAGTGATACAAAATTAATAGTACGTTAATAGCGTGCTTAAAAACACAAACTTTTGTAAGCAGCTGATCACGAAGCAGCTGTTGGGCGATGTGACCATCCGTCTGGCACAGTGACCATCACCAGAAATACCAGGGCGAGACGGGTTACTGATCCAGTGAGTAAAAAGTTAGTTTTAAGCTAGAGGCGAAGAGTAAAAGTCGCATAAGTTAAGACTTAATCGAATAAATGTAAAACTATATCCAACATATCCACTCAAGAATAAACCTGCGAGACCACTCGAAAAAGCCATCACTTTACACTTTGGTAAGTATATTAATTATATTATTATATATTTTTAGTTCTTTAAAATCTTATACCCGTGGACGGCATTCCATGTCGGTGATTTTATATGCTAACATTCCATAACTTTCATTTTTTTTCATACAGGACTATAAAAAATGCCACGCGTATCACGGTTATCCCAGGAACAACTCCGCCAAGCTGCTTTAAACCGCAGCAGCGCCCGCTATGAACGGAATGCGTCCCAAATAAGAGCTCGGAACTCCCAACATATCGCCAATGTTCGAGACAATAACCCTAACGTACGGGAGGAAATTCGTGTTCAGGATTCCACTGCACGCGCGCAGCGGAGAAAAAGCGAAAAGGTTCGCAACCTTGAACGGATTCGGGACGCACAAGCGCATTCAACTCGTCGGGAGGACTCTGAGGAGCGCCGACAAGAGCAGTTGCGAAACACTGCTGAGCTGAGCTGACTGCTGCTGACCTTGGTTTCATGGATGCACACGCGATCCGTCGAGAGGACCCCGAGGAGAGGCGACGAGAGCAGGTGCAAAATACTGCTGAGCATGCCTCCCGGAGGACGAATGCCTCCCGCAGCGCGAGCTGCTCATCGCGAGGACTCAGAGGAACGAGCCAGAGAACAGGAAAGGAATACTGAAGAGCATCGACAGCGACGAAGGGATTCTGAGGAAAGACAGCGAGAACGGCAGAGGGACGCCAATAACCGGAAAGCAACCAGGATAAATCCCATAGCAAGAACACAGGAGCAACGAATAAACACATCACAACGCCGGGAAACACGACAACAGCGGAGGATTCGGGAAGAACAAATTCGGCAAATGGCAGAGGATCGACTGTTAATCTTTAGGATGGACCCCCAAAATCGACTGGATGCCTCCCAAAGGCAGTCTCAACGAAACATGGACGCAAGAGCTGCACTTTCGGAGGACGAACTGGAACAGGAACGAGAACAACAGCGAAATAGGATTCGAGTATCAGCGAGGGATCTTTATCACAGGAACATAAAGGAAGGACCAACGGAAATTTGTATTTGCTGTGGAGGAACATGGTTCCATTCGCAGGTAAGTGGATTATACATCGTGGCTATCTCCTCTAAATTTCCCCTCCTAAACGTTGGCAACGCTTTTTATTTGTCACGAAAATTTACCAGTCCGTCCGGCAAATATAACTTTAACAACACTTGTCGTCGTGCCATCTCTCTTGGCAAACTACCATCACTCTGCCTTTCCAATGGGTTCGACTTCCCAGAAATTCCTCAGTGCTTAAATGGACTCACCTGCCTCGAAGAACGCCTTATTTCACCGAGAATTCCTTTTATGAGGATTATTTCCCTCGGCTATGAAAGGAAATGCTCTACTCATGTCATCCAAGTCCATTAAAAAAGGAGACTAGAGTATGCTCACAATTTCATGACTGAAACTATTCGACACCCTCGGGTCCTTGAAGCTGTACGGTACTTAGTGAATACCGAGCTCTACAGAAAGCACAACATTTCACTGAATGAATCATGGCTAGCAGGACTTCAAGGAATTAATGAAATTCCTTTTATTGCGGATGAATCTGATCGCGAAGCAGATCCCAACATGCTGCAGAGCTCAAATTTAAATCCCGGAGGCCATGAAACATTATTGGAAAATAATGATACTGCAATTCAGGGCAATGCATTGTCACCGGATGAAGGCCGTCGCCCAACAAGCTTAACGCTTGACGAAGACGCAGAGGAACTTTCCTTTCCAACTATTTCTTGCGGAGAAATATTTAAAGGAAAGACAACCTATGCAAAAAAAGCCAGATCTCAAATCCTATTTTACGACCGTCGCTGCGCTGTAGTTCCTAAAGTTTTATACATGTATAAATTTTACGTAATGCAGCGCATTCAAAATTCTATTTCAATTGCTTTACGCAAAAAGTCAGGTGCAGTTACCGCTGGTAAGCTGCGGGATGAGTTATTTGTTGACAGACTTGTTCAACATGATGATGGCTACCACATCCTTAAAGGCTTACGGTCTGCACCAGCTCATTGGGAGGCTGAAAAAAAAGTTATTGCTATGATTCGACAATTTGGGTTGCCAACCTTTTTCATTACTCTTTCCGCTGCTGAAACTAAGTCGAATGAACTTTTAGTTATCCTTTCCCTTCTATTGGACAAAAGGGCTATAAGCGAGGAAGAAGCGGCAGCTCTTTCCAGCTCGGAAAAGGCTCGGTTAATCGGATCCGATCCAGTGAAGTGCTCCCGGTACTTCGATTATGGGTTGCGGCAATTAATGAAATTGTTCAAAACCGATATTTTTGGGGAATTCAATCTTTCCCATTTTTATTGGAGAATCGAATTCCAGCACAGAGGATCTCCGCACTCTCATGGCATGTACTGGCTTGCTGGTGCTCCTAAGCTCGAAGACGCCGAAAATACCGAGCAAGTAATAAACTTTATCGATAGGTTTATTTCTACAAATGGAGACGATCCTGAGCTACAAGAAGTAATCCAGTATCAACGCCACAAGCATAGTGCTTCCTGCCTGAGAGAGTTACGCGGACAGGAGTTCTGCCGTTCATTCAATATGCCATATCCTCCTATGCCCGAAACGCTTCTTTTGCATCCAATGGAAGAAAACGAAGTAAATGTTGAAGAACATAAAACTTTGTTCAAAAAAATTAAGGAAGCTTTAAGGACCATTTCTAATGAAGACGCAGCTTTATATAATAATTTTGACTATTTTCTGACCCACCTTGAAACTAATTTTGAAGCCTACAAATTAGCCTTACGTTCCAGCTTAAAAAAGCCACAAATTTTTCTTCGCAGACGATTCTCCGACCGATTGCTCAATGCTTATAATAGAGATATTCTAGGCTTACACAGAGCTAATATGGATATTCAATTTATTCTAGATGCTTACGCTTGCTACGCGGATCGCGTTGCAGAACTGATAGTTTAAGCAGGTGTTGAATCTCTGTTAACTCAGCCGGTAACCATGTGCCTAAGCTTTCTTTTCTATTTGGCACTCGAGGGAAGCGGACGAAAAGTGAGAAGATATTAAGATTAAGTTTTGATTATGAATTGTACAACTATTAATTTCTTAGGAATTTAAAGTGCTGCTATCGCAGAGTGGTTACCGACTGTACCACTGTTAGCCCTTGCTACCCCGTTATAAATGAAGAAAACAATAAACAACTATCAACAATTATCTACACGGGCGTCTTTACTCGGGCGGCGCTAAACAACTTCGAATTCCCGCAACATTTCTTTAAATTCTTTTCTGGCGTATTTTTGGAGAATACTTGAGTCAGAGAGCAAAATCAACATGGAGATGCCTACTGGATCCGGTGGAGAGGCAAGATTGGTGGCGACATGCTTCCTCTGTGAAGTGGAGGACGAGCACGTGAAAGTTGGCTGCATTGGCGCCGGCTGCGTGAGCATGTGCCATCCTAAGTGTGCTGCTCTAGAGGATGTCGGCGTAGGATGGATCTGTGCAGAGTGTGACGTAGACGTCCATGCACAGAACTCGACGTTGATCAGGACAGAAAAGCTGACCAGCCTGACGGCTGGGGACAACTACCAGAGTTACTTAGGTGGCGACCAGATGAGGATCGGAACTAATGAAGTCGACGAGGCCACGAAGGAAGCGCAGGACCTGCAGACGGAGCTAAGGTTGTTGGAGGAAGAAGATCATTTGCTGCAGTTGCGACAACAACAACTTCTACATAGGCGAAAGGCGCTCATGGGCAAGCTCCCTAGGGAGAGGCTATCGGAGACTGGCCACGCAGAAAAGATGCCTGGAGCATCTAGTTCCAGAATGCTGGTACGGACACAATTGGTGAAGTTGCCGTTGTGGAAGGAAACGGCAGTACGCGGAGAGCCCATGCTGGGCCCCCATGGCTCTTTTCTACCAGTGGGGAGGACAACTCTAGGGTCACTAAACCTGTGGGCAGACCATCTTACGAACAATTGACAGCGAGGAAGACTAGCGTGGCTGAGTTGGTGAAGTTTTCCGGAAGGCCGGAGGACTGGCCCTTATTCATCGCAACGTATGAACAGACGACGGAGCTATGCGGATTCACGGATGCCGAGAACCTAATGCGGCTTCGGCATGCGTTGGAAGGACCAGCCAAGAACTCAGTACAAAGTCTAATGCTGCATGCGGACTGTGTTCCGCAGATAATCGCCACGCTAAGAATGCGATTTGGGCGACCCGAAATTATCATTGACTTGTTAGTGACAAGGATTAAACAATTTCCTCAAGTGAGGGAGAATAAGCTTGAAATGATGGTTGACTTCTCGGTGGAGGTGCAAAATGTTTGTGCCACGATGAAAGCCTCCAAGTTGGACCAGTACTTAAATAACCCAGCGCTCACGCAGGAGCTAGTGAGCAAGTTGCCATCGATGGTGCAGACGTTTTGGGGAATGCACAAAGCCTCTCTAACAGTGTGTACGTTGGCAGAGTTCAGTACGTGGCTTTCGCAGATGGCAGAAGGAGCGAGCCATGTGATAGTCCCAAGTTCGTCGTCAAGAACGGAGAGAAGGGGCACGGTACATACACACACTGTGCGCCAAGGCTGTCAGCTTTGCACCCGCAATTGCAGAACCCTGCAGGAGTGTCCAGCATTCCTGGATATGACGACCCGCGATCGCTGGAATGCTACTCGACGGTGTGGCTTGTGCTGGAGATATTTCCAGAGCCACAAGGTGGAAAGGTGCGGCGTCTCCAATCCTTGCGGAATAGATGGATGCCTAGAACGCCATCATCCCCTGTTGCATCGCGGCAGCACGGCTCCCGTCCAAGCCAGGTGCCATGCACACCGACAAGAAGGTGTGGAAATGCTATTCAGGGTATTGCCAGTGACTTTGTATGGAAATGGTAGGCAAGTCAACACGTATGCCTTCATCGACGACGGGTCATCTCTAACCTTGATCGACGCCCCATTGCTAGAAGACCTTGGAGTAAAGGGACAACCGCAGCCTCTATGTATGCAGTGGACTCCCGGCATGCACCGGTATGAGGACAGCTCGGTCAGACTGGACTTAAGGATCTCCGGCATTGGCCAAACGAAGCTATATGATCTTCGCGACGTTCACTCGGTCCAGTCTCTTGATCTCCCGTCACAGTCGTTGGATATAACCCACCTGAAAGCACAGCACACACACCTTCGACATCTACCACTGATAGGTCTCAAAAATTGCAAACTAGGGCGCGTGCATTGCACCAAGGAAGGCACAACAGAAGAACCGATCGCTGAGAAGACCCGTCTGGGGTGGACGATTAAATCAAAAAGACATAAAACATCACCAAACTACCACGTGTTTCACATATGTGCATGTGAAGCTGAAGAGAACAAGGAGATCTTGCGCCTGCTTGAGCCGTGCATGTGGTCGGACGGCGGCCCTAGACCAGAGATGAATAGCAAGAGCGTATCCAATGATGACCAGTTGGCTATACAGCAGCTGGAGAAGAACACGAGGCGTATAAATGGCCGATTTGAAACAGGTCTGCTTTGGAGGTATAAAGATGACAAGCTGCCGGATAGTTTACCTACAGCCCTAAAGCGGGTACGATGCCTGTACCAGAAACTGACTCGCGAGCCGGAGCTTGCGAAGGGAATTCGCCGACAGCTAGATGAGTACGTGAAGAAAGGATATGCACGGACCATTACGTCGGAAGAAGCTGAAGAAAAGCCATATTGGTATCTACCTATCTTTCCCGTGCTAAACGCCAACAAGCCAGGAAAGCTTCGCATAGTCTGGGATGCGGCTGCGAAGACGGAAGGGATGTCGCTGAACACAATGCTGCTGAAGGGACCTGACCAACTAGCGCAGTTGGTACCAATACTTCACAGATTTAGAGAGAAACGTATTGCTATCGGCGGCGATATCGCCGAGATGTTTCATCAGGTCAGGATACACACAGAAGATCAGAGATACCAACGCTTTGTATTTATAGACCCAAACACACAACGGAGAGAACTACGCCATGCAGGTAATGACGTTTGGGGCTAGTTGCTCCCCCAGCTGTGCCCAGTACGTGAAGAATAGAAATGCAGAGTCGTTCAAGAAGGAATACCCACGCGCTGTGAAGTGCATTTTGGAGGATCACTATGTAGACGACATGCTGGACAGCGTCGACATGGAGGAAGAAGCCTCGCGCGTCAGGTCCCCTACATTCATCTTCAGGGCGGATTCCTCATTCGAAACTGGGTATCGAATTCCAGAGAAGTATTAAGCGCACTCGGCACCCACGCTAGTAAGACTAGACGAAACAACGGATGGACAGACCGAGAAGGTGCTGAGAATGTGGTGGGACACGAAAGAAGATCTCATCCGCTACCGTGTATCCCCACGATATCGCCATAAAGAACTTCTCCAAGGAAGGCAACGACCCACCAAACGAGAGTTTCTCAGTGTGTTGATGTCTATATATGATCCTTTAGGGCTCATATCCTTCTACGTGATGTATGCGAAAATAATATTTCAGGAAATATGGCGAAGTGGATGTACCTGGGATGACCCCATACCTGAGGCAGAATGGATTAAATGGAAGCGATGGCTTCGGTATATCCCGGACGTTGAGAAAATGACCATCCCAAGATGCCACATGAAGAAGTCGCTGATGGATTCAGAAGTGGAGATGCACACCTTCGTGGACGCAAGCGAGAATTGATTTGCCGCCGTGAGTTATATGCGATTTCAAAATGAGGCAGGTATCCACTGCAGTCTACTGGGCAGCAAAACCAAGGTAGCCCCTCTAAGACCGACATCCATACCAAGGCTTGAACTCATGGGAGAAGTGCTTGGAGCGAGGTTGGCTCAAACTCTGGAGCTGTCACTTGAGAATGGATTTGCCGCCGTGAGTTATATACGATTTCAAAATGAGGCAGGTATCCACTGCAGTCTACTGGGCAGCAAAACCAAGGTAGCCCCTCTAAGACCGACATCCATACCAAGGCTTGAACTCATGGGAGCAGTGCTTGGAGCGAACTCTGGAGCTGTCACTTGGCGCGAAGCTGAGCACACGGACTTTCTGGACCGACTCGAGGACCGTGCTGAGTTGGCTGCGATCGGACCAGAGGAAGTACAAACAATTTGTAGCATTCCGTGTGATCGAGATTCTAGACGGTACTAGCGTCAAGGACTGGCGCTGGGTACCTTCCTCCGAGAACGTGGCGGACGACGCCACTAAGTGGAACAAAGGACCTGATTTCAACCGAGAAAGTCGATGGTTAAACGGGCCGAGATTTCTTTGGCAAGAGAGGCAATTTTGGACGCTGACAGAGGCGGAAGAAGGAGACGAGTCAGGAATGGAACTGAAGGCGTATTCATCGGCGTATGTGACGGATACACAGACGTAGGCCGCGCGACCCTCATAGACTCTGAGCGGTTCTCAATCTGGACCCGTCTGCTATGGAGTACCGCAAGAACGGTATGGTGTATGAGGCGATGGAAGGCCAAGGCTCTACAACGATCGGACATCGAAAATCAGCCATCACAAGAAGATACCAGGGTCGCGGAGAGTCTTCTGTGGTCGTACGCTCAGGCGGAGTACTACCAGACGGAGATACGGTTAATCTTACAAGGAAAACCATTGAAGAAGAATAACCTACTATACAAGCTGGGACCGTATATGGATTCCGATGGAGTATTAAAGCTGGATGAACGTGCCAAGATGATCAAGGGAAGCGACCGCGTCGTACTCCCCTGCGGCAGCCACATTACGCAGCTCATCATAAAGGAATTTCACCGAAGATTTCTGCACGCTAACCACGAGACGGTGGTCAACGAACTACGACAAAAATTTTGTATACCAAAGCTGAGATCCACCCTTGCTCGGATACGACGCTCCTGCCAGCAACGCAAGAACCGACAGGCGGCCCCCAAACCACCGCGCATGGCGGAACTTCCCTATCCAAGAGTAGCAGCCTTTCATAGACCTTTCAGCTACACGGGTGTGGACTACTTTGGGCCTCTGATGGTGCGGGTCAGACGCATTTCGGAGAAAAGATACGGCGTGCTCTTCACCTGCCTCTCTACAAGGGCAATACATCTAGAGGTAGCGTATTCATTAACAACTGACTCTTGTATTCTAGCGGTGCGCAGTTTTATGGCCCGACGAGGGTGCCCAGTGGAACTCTGGAGCGACAACGGCACCAATTTTCAAGGAGCCTGCACGGAGTTGCGTAGGGCGTTTGAAGATGTGGACAAGGATCTACTCTCTCGGGAGTTCACTGGACCACAGATGGCGTGGAAGTTCATTCCACCCGCATCTCCCTACATGGGTGGGGCATGGGAGCGCTTGGTGCGTTCCGTGAAGACGGCGTTGGAATCTATCCTCCTTGACAAACGACCATCGGATGAGTTGCTGAGAGCCGCTCTAATGGAGGCGGAGGCGATCGTCAACTCGCGACCCCTAACATACATCCCATTGGAAGATGAGAACGAAGAATCACTGACACCGAATCATTTCTTGCTTGGAAGCTCAACTGGAAGAGGACCGACAATGGAGCCCATACCCGAAGGAGTGCAGCTCAAGAAAAGCTGGAGGGAATCACAACAACTGGCGGACTCATTCTGGAGGCGATGGCTTCAAGAATACCTGCCAGTGATCACTAGGCGGACCAAGTGGTGCGAAAAGGCTAAGCCTCTTGTAGAAGGGGATATCGTGTATGTGTGCGATCCCGGACAGCCGCGTAGCCAGTGGCCAAAAGGAAGAATCCTGAAGGTGAACCTTAGCTCGGACGGCCAAGTAAGGAGCGCCGCGGTGAGGACCCAATCTGGCGTTTATACCAGACCCGCGACAAAGCTGGCAGTTCTATCTATCGAGAGTAGTTTGGTAGATCCCTGGCGGAATATACAAGTGGGGAGTGTTACGATAGATAGGAAAACTGCTCCCGCTGCATCCGGCAACTCCGAATAGTTGCAGAACCGATAGTTTAAGCAGGTGTTGAATCTCTGTTAACTCAACCGGTAACCATGTGCCTAAGCTTTCTTTTCTATTTGGCACTCGAGGGAAGCGGACGAATTGGCAAAAATGGAATTATGATTTATGCCAAGCAAAATATTGCCGAAAATGTAGTTTTCTTGTTTGAGACAAAGAAGTCTTTAAGCTCAAGAACTACATACCAGTCAATTGCCTTCAAATATCTCGATACATCCTTTATTGTTGTTTATAGGAACCCTGCTTTTCCTATAACACAATTTCGAAATGAAGTTATGGCGGATGTAGAAAGAATAAGCAGCTTAGAAAATAATACAAAATTGGTAATATTAGGAGATTTTAATATATGCAGGTCTACAACCACTGATCGACTGGAGGAATCTTTAAATGAAGTTAACCTTATTCCAATCAATAATTGTGCAACTACAAAACATTTAACGCAAATCGATTGGATATTTGCTGAAAATGAGCTTAGGAATGCTGTGGTTCTTACATACAAAACGAGCTATAGTCATCAAGACGGAATTTTTCTTAAATATAGCTGCTAAAATTTTTTGTTTAATTTATTAACTTATTTATTTATTTTAATTGTATATATTTAATAAAATTAGTCATACTAGTATTATTAAATTATTATTGCTTAGTTGTTTAGTTATAAAGTGCAATATAAGTTAAGTTATTATACTTCCCTCTCGTGGATTGAGACCTTGTCGTGGTGAGGGGGCTAAGTATGTGAGGATTCATAATAAATATCACGGAAACCAGCATCAATCCTTTGTTTTAACTAGTTTATAAAAAAAAAATTATTATTTATTGATGATACCTATGATAGCCGTATTTTATGACTTGCGGTTCTTAAGTTCTTATATGAACCAGTGCTCTCTAAAAATTGTAAATAAGACTTAAAGTTATTTCTGAAGAAAACACCAAAGTTATCTTTCTAACTTAAGAAACAACCATCGCATTTCCGATAAATCCATTATTTTGCAGAAATAGGATTAAGTCAGCTGATCCTTATAAAATTGGGTAAGTTGGACCAGTTGGCCAAAAATAAATCCCGTAGAAAATCCCAACTCCCTAACTCTAAAAACACTAAAGTTATACCATTTCCGATCAATCAGTTATGTTGCAGCTATAGGATATAGTCGTTGGAAACACGAAAAACTTTTTAATTGAAAATTCAAGGGAAAGATTGGACCTTTAGATTTTTTTGGGGCCAACACAATCTGATTTGATGTTCTAATGGTTCAAATAGTGTCGTCGATGCAAATTATTTAAGGAGTTTTATATAAATTTAGGAGTTTTAATTTTAAGTTCTATTGTATTCGTTGAAAAATCCGTTGAATGGGCTTCCACAATAATTTATAAGGTTTTCGATGTTATTTTGAACTTTTGGCGGGTGGATTGCTTCTTTAAGTTTAGAATACATGTATTTTTTTTTATTTAATTCGGCTCTGTTATATGGGTTTCAATTTTTTTTTAAACCTTGAATGAAGTGTTTCGAGGGAATTTTAAATGTAACCCTATATCTAGTGTTAATTTTAGAGTTTCCTCTATTGATTTACTATAAATGAATGTGTCTTCAACTGCGTTGTTGTAGTAATTAAGATAAAGATCTTTTTGAATATTGAAATGGGCTTGCTTCTCGAGTTTGACTATCTGGAATATATTTTAGGGCCTCTCTCCGAATGTGCGCAGAAAAACTTTTAAAACTTGAAAAACTTTGCAAGCAATTTGAGAAGCAGCAAAGTAAACTAATACAAGCTAAAAGAGTTTTTTTTCGTAGGCGGTAGGAAGCTATTAATGTTTTCAAAAGATACCAAACAAATTTTACAAGAAATCATTTTTTATACTAGTATTTTCCTAGACAATTTTCCTATTCCTATTCCTAAAAACAACTGCCACAGTACTTAAAATGTCGGGAAATCCATAATAAATTCCTGAAACATGTAAAAATATACATATAAGTACATATTTATCTAAACCAGTGGTCGGCACCCCAATACATTGATATGATTTTACCGCATTAGTGTTAGTAACGAATAGCAGAAAGTAGGCTGTGAGCATGACGTTTTACACATTTACACTGTGTGTGTGTGGCAGAGCTCGAGCAGAGAAATTTCCTTTGCCCCCGAGATAGGGTCGTGCCGACCTCTGATCTAAACTTAAAAGACTAGAACCAATACAACAAATCAATGTGTTAAAAGGAACCCCAAAAAAAGGTCTTACTCCAATGAGTTCCTTTTGGAAACTGTTTTTAATAAATTTGATGTTACTTTAATCTTTCCTTCGATTATAATTTTTAGTGGACTGTTTTTTTTTTGTTCTTGTATTTTGGTAATACATTTTTTCTTTTTATAATTAGTGAAAGTATTATTTAATTTGAATTTTAATATTTTAATTATTTTAAAATTGTTTTTATTTATTATGTTCAACCTAATGTCTGAACACAATGGTTAAAGTGCTTGTTTCCTTTCATAACTCTCTTCAGTTCTAACATTCAAATAAGATTGTACTACTCCGACCGATCCTTATAAAATTTGGTAGGTTGGATCAACTGGCCAAAAAAAGAATCTGTATTAAGTTTCTATCTTCAAAAACACGAAAGTTGGGACATTTCCGATCGTTCAGTTATATGGAAGCTATAAGATAAAGTCGGCGATCCTTATGAAATTTGGCTTGTCGTAATGGTTTGCCAAAAATAGCTCTCGTGTCAAATTTGAACTCTCTAACTCTAAAAATACCAAAGTTATACCATTTCCGATCAATCAGTTATATGGCAGCTATAGGATATAGTCGGCTGATCTGGGCCGTTCTGACTTATAAGCTGCGTGCAAAGGAAAGAAGGGTGTGTGCAAAGTTTTAAGACGATAGCTTCAAAACTGAGAGACTAGTTCGCGTAGAAACGGACAGACGGACAGACAGACGGACAGACGGACATGCTCATATCAACTCAGGAGGTGATCCTGATCAAGAATATATATACTTTATAGGGTCGGAGATGTCTCCTTCACTGCGTTGCACACTTTTGGACAAAATTATAATACCCTCTGCAAGGGTATAAAAATGAACTGAATTGAAAACTGAACTTTAATTATGTCTAGGGAAAAGTATTAACTTGTAAATCAAACGCGTTTCTACGCATACTGAATGAAACTTATTCAAGTCAAGGAAAAAGACTAATATTTTTAATTTTATTTGTTACTTATTTTTATTTCATTTACTTATTAAATTTAATAAAGGCGTTATAGACTAAAATAATACAAAAATGCTAATTTTATTTAATTTGAAAAAATTCTGTACGCCGCACACTGGGGCAGAATCCCAATAAGACGCCAAAAATTGAGAAAAAAGAAAGTGATTGCAGTACTCTCTCATTACATTGCATCATTAGTAGAATAAGTAAGGTACTTTTAGATGATGTTAAGAAACCAAACAAAAAATATATTCGGTTATTAAGTGTTAAGTGAACTTCGTCATGCTGACCGCGCTATTCAGTAGTTGTGATTTACTCGCAAGTTCCTATTAGTTTGACAACTAAATAATTCTTTTTATTTTATATTGTGCAATGGAATCCATATCCCCAGGTAGGTAAATATCTTTAAGTAATGGTTTTTCATATGAATTTTGAATAGTTTCCGTTAGTCGAGATAAAGTTAATGGTGTAGTTGTATGATTGGAAAATTAATAAACAATAGATATTTTGTTAGGGTTCGAAGCATTTTTAAAGGTTGGTTGTTATCTGAAAATAATTATTACTGTATAGGCTATTACAAGCAATTTTTGTTTTCTGCTATATTTTGCTACTTTAGAAAATATAACGATTTGAACAGTGCGCCCGCGTCAATGTCGACAGGTCCCAATTTGTTCCTATACGCCGACAACGCTATTATTAATTTTCTTCAAAACATACGGATTTCTCACTAAAAACTTCGCAAATTTTATCAGTTTCGTAATTAAAAAAGAGTAAATCAAACGAGTCAAACTTAAAATATTATCTTCTGAAAAAATTTACTAGAAACCTTCAAAACGGAATTTTTGGCGCGAACCTGGTAGGAAGCATTTGGCGCGAACCTGGGAGGAAACATTTGGCGGGCCGGGTGAACACATGTTTTTATAAGTTCTTATAAAATCGGAATTTTTTTCGTGTATAAATCCGACCAGGATCCGAGATAATTTTTCTTTCAGAAATGTCTTCTTATACATTATGTATTACAAGAAAAGAACTTTTAAATTTAATGTCCAGTTCTGGCGAGAAGAGTTTCGAAAAACAATACATGTCTTTGGTAAGAGAGATACAAAAACGAACAAGTGGTTAAGTCAAGGATATAAAAAAAAATTGAGTAGTTTCAAGTTCCAGTATAAGTCAAGATGGTGCAAAGCGAGTAGAATAAAAGAAAAATTTGAAAAATATAATAAAGAGTGGCTTGAGAGTTCAATTACTTTTCCGAGTACTATAAATTCAACAGTTAAAACAGGTCAAGGTCGACCAGTTTTATCTTTTAAGGACTCTTCAGAAAAAACTAAACGTTTGAAGACTAAACAATTACGTGAATCATGTTCTACCACAGAGTTGGTTTACGCGACTTGAATGAATTTACGAGCTGAAGGTCAAGTGCATGCTTCAAAGCTTATAAAAGATATTTCTGACCATCCTGAACGAGCTAAGTGTTATGAAAAAGCTTATTCATGCTAAGTGTTATGAAAAGCTTATAAAGCTAACTATTCAGCTGTATTTATCGTTTGTCTCGTACCGCTTCGTTTCATGACTAAGGATGTTATCATATGGCATAACCCAAGCCCTGCGTCAACAAGATATTGTAGACCAATAAGATTTGAATTTCAGAAGGAATCCGTTGATGTGTCCATTCAGACAAATCGTGAGATGGAAATCCAAATATCTTTAAGAAAGCGTCATAAGTAGCAGTTCAAAAAAATTAAAAATTCGTCATACCCTAATTTTATCAATGGTGGATGGGAAGGTGTGCAATGCCCTTGCAGAAACAACGTCAACTATGAAATGCTTCTTGTGTGGTGGAACTTCAAAAGATTTTAATGATATAGATAACATTGTATGTAGGAAAGTGAAGACAGATAATTTGAAATTTGGTCTGTCTGTTCTACATGGTTGGATTCGATGCTTCGAATGTCTACTGCATTTGGCATATAAGCTACCTATAAAAAATGGCAAGCTCGTGGGGAAAATGAAAAACAACTCGTTGCTGAAAATAAAGCTCGTATACAAAAAGAGTTTAAGGAAAAATGTGGGCTAATTGTGGATAAACCGAAGCCGGGTTTCGGTAATACTAACGATGGAAACACGGCTAGGCGTTTCTTACAAAATCCAGAGTTATCCGAAAAAATTACTAATGTAGATATGGATTTAATTAAAAAACTCCACGTTATATTGATTGCTGTGGCGAGTGGGATTGACATAGATCCCGAAAAGTACAGGATATTTGCACTTGATACTGCCAGATATTTCGTTTCCTTATACCCATGGTACTACATGCCACCTACAGTACATAAGTATTTGATCCATGGACCAGAAATAATTTCCTTTGCTCTTCTTCCTATCGGACAATTGACAGAAGCATCACAGGAGGCAAGGAACAAGGACTTCAAGCGCTACAGGGAGCACAATTCGCGAAAATGCAGCAGAGAAAAATCTAATAGTGATATTTTTAATTCTTTTCTTCTAAGTTCTGATCCTATGATCAGCAGCAAGCAAAAACCAGCAAAAATAATAGAAAAGAATATTCCGAAAGAAGTACTGTTTATGGTAAAAGCTTCAGCCCTGCACAAGTCAGATGATGAAGAAAATGATGATGACGAAGATAATGATGAAGATGATAAGGATCAGATTTTCAATAACAATTAGGTAAAATTAAGTAATTAAGTAATTAAGAAAATAAGTATTTTTTACAAAATGGATAAACGCAATGTGCATCATTTTATAATAAAAATATTATTCTTTGAAAAAATTGTTTTTTTCTAGTAATGGGTATCTTTATTAGTACATTACATTCATTTTGGAAGTGAAATTACCACCACAAAATTAATTTTAACCTAATTCGTGCAATTCTAAAGAGATAAGTCAGCCATATTGTGTCGGCCATTTTGAATTTATGGCTTTTGACTTCAGATTCGTGATCAGCGACCCATAAAACGTAAGGATACCGAATTTCATCTCAATCGAAGTAAGCGTTGATTTAAAGGCATCTTTTCAGGATTCTGCCCCAGTGTGCGCCGCCGGCCGCCGACAAATTTGACAGCTCAGCTGCCGCCCCCGCCGCCGGTTCTTTCTGACCACTACGCCGCCGCTGAAGCCTTTAACCATCGGCGTAAACCTCTATTTGAAAATTTCCCTTCTTTCCTTTGCACGCAGTATATAAGTCGGAATGGCCCGGATCAGCCGACTATATCTTATAGCTGCCATATAACTGAACGATCGGAAATGACCCAACTTTCGTGTTTTTGAAGATAGAAAGCTGGAACTTGGTAGAGATTATAGTTTTGGTCAGTTAATCCGACCTACCAAATTTCATAAAGATCGGTTGACTATATCTTATAGCTGACATATAACTGAACGATCGGACATGGTATTTGGTAGAAATACCAACTTTCGTATTTTTGAAGATAGAAGCTTGGGACGTTTTTTTTTTAGATTTTTTATTGTAATTAATTGGTTTTATTATAATGATTTCGTAAGGATCGGCCAACTATATCCGATGTTTGCGTTATATATCCGGTTTTAACTGCAAGGGTATATCAACTTCGGCTCCGGTCAAATTTAGCTTCCCTTTCTTGTTTTGTATTTAAAATGTTTGCACGAAATAAGCTTCGACGGCAGAAGTGCCTTGTTTTTTTAGTTTTAGTAAATAAAGAGTTTATTTAAATTACAGCGTTAACATTTTTTTGATATCTATTATAATTTGGCAGCAATGTTGTTTTAAAAATTTTATTTTGTTCTTGCACGAAATGAGCTTCGAGCCACTGTAGATGGGACATCTCATACAAAGAAAAATTTACTATGGCGGGTTCCAGCTGGAACGAGCGGGTCTCACAGCGCGACAAGTTAAGTTTGAGAAATTTTTCGCGCGACAACGAATGGTAGCCGAGTGGTAGTGTTTGGCTGGTGTGCAAAGTAAAACAAACAAGTTCGAACCAGGCTCGGGACATCCATTTTTTAAATTTTAAATCTATTTATAATATATTATTATTCTTTTAATGTGTTTTCCTAAATTTATAATCCAATAAATTAACATACAAAAATTTTAAAATCACCTTAACATCGTCTCAGTTTGTAGTGGAACCAGCTGTAAAAATGGCCGCGTCGTGAAACCCGCTCTCAAATGTTTTTATTTTTTCCGTCGTGGAACTCGCTGTAAAAATGAAAACATTTGAGAGCGGGTTTCACGACAAACGGCTGGCAGATGAGAGAGGGAAAGAGAGAATTCTATTTTTAGATCTATTATTAGATTTATTTAGATTTATTATTATACCCTTGGAAAAGGTATTATATTTTTGGTCAAAAGTGTGCAACGCAGTGTAGGAGACATCTCCGACCCTATAAAATATATACAAGGTGTGTGTCAAAAGTTTCGAACTTTTCAAAAAGAAAAAAAACTACAAAATAGTTTGGAATGAAACTTTGCATTTATTCAAAATAGTCTCCCTCCGACTCAATACAACGATTTGCACGATTTAAAAGTGAATCGAATGAGTGTTTTAGCTCGTCAACCGGGATGGCCTTAAGTATGTCGGTCGTCGCCTTTTCAATGGACTTTATGTCATCAAAATATCTTCCTTTCATTGCCAATTTTAATTTTCCGAATAGGAAAAAGTCACACGGAGCTAAATCAGGTGAATATGGTGAGTGTTTGACGGTAAGAATGTGATTTGAATGCGATTCGAATGCTGAATGCGAAGCGCTTTTCGTGCTCTTTGAGTGTGTGTGGAACAAACCGTGCACAAACCTTCCCCATACCCAAATGCTCAATCAAAATGCGATGAATAGACTTATAGGATATATTCAACTCCATTTCCATGTATCTCAACGAAGATTTTGGTTCTTTTTTGACAAAATCACGAACAATTTGAATGTTTTCACCAATAACAGCACTTTTCGGACGGCCCGAACGTTCGTCGTCTTCCAGGCTTTCACGGCCATTTTTATAACGATTAAACCACTCGTAAGTTGAGGTACGGGATAGACAATCATCACCATAAACTTGTTTCATCAATTTATGAGTCTCGGTGAAAGTTTTACCGAGTTTAAAACAAAACTTAATAACCGCTCTTTGCTCCATGATTTTTCGTCGACCAACTAACACAAGGTACTGTCACTTAAAACGCAATAATTCCAATTCCACTGTTCCAAATGTCTTGAAATTTGGAGGGAAAATCGGTGAATAATGTATCTTTCAAACGCATATACTCACACAACGATGGCGGCACCAGAAAATGCCCTTTTTGAAAATTTCGGAAACTTTTGACACGCATCTTGTATATTCTTTATCAGGATCACCGCCTGAGTTGATATTAGCATGTCCGTCTGTCCGTCTGTCCGTCTGTCTGTCTCTACGCGAACTAGTCTCTCAGTTTTAAAGCTATCGTCTTGAAACTTTGCACACACCCTTTTATCATTTGCACGCAGTATAGAAGTCGGAAGTCCTATAGCTGCCATATAACTGATTGATCGAAAATGGTGTAACTTTGATGGTTTTAGAGTTACATGCGACATAATACGACATAACTTAAATCACGGCAAAAAAATTATTCGGACAGTTTTATGTTTATTAAGAACTACAGTTGTTTTTTAATATTTATTGAGTTTTTAGTACACAGTGGGCCCCTCTTTGGCATCAATGACTGCTTTTTATTAAATTGGATATTTCAGTGGGACTGATGTTGTCCCATTCAGCCTGCAAAGCGTTTTTTAAGCTTTCCTTGGAGGAAATGTTGTGCTTCCTTATTCTTTTTTCAAGAATATCCCAAACATGTTCTATGGGGTTTAAATCTGGTGACTGGGGAGGTGTTTTGAGCTGTTTGCAGTGGTAAATGAGCCATTCCTGCACTAAAAAAGAGGCGTGCTTTGAATCGTTGTCTTGTTGAAACAAGAATGTTGATGGATCAAGGCCAAGTTTTTCAACGCTGGGTATTAAATTTTCGGTCAAAATTCTTTTGTACATACAGTGGCGAACTAAATTTTTGGCACAGCGGGCTTCAAATACTTTTTCTCCTTTTAAAATAAAGATATTTAAATGAAACAAATTTTATTTCCAAAGTATAAGGAATGAAAAAAAAATAAAACTAATTTAAACATTTTATCTTATATAACTAATTTTTAAAACAAAAATAACATAAACAAGGGGTCAATTTCCACGAACAAAATTATTATTATCCATATTAAAAGCGGCGTTTCGCCTTGTTTTGCACCAAATTTAACCAATTTTCTTAAATATGACCGGTGGAAAGAAGGAAAGCACAGAATCGGAGCGAAAAATTATTTTAAATTTGCACGATCAAGGCAAATCGTATGCTGAGATTGGTGAAATAATGGACAGAAGCCGATTTACCATTTGCAGTGTTGTCCAGCGGTTTAAGGGGGCTTCTTCACTAGAAAACGCTAAGCATACAGGCCGACCCAAGGCTTCCGGGACCTCCCGGGAACAGGCCAACATAATAAAAAAGGTAAAGGTGAATCCAAAATTATCATCAACCCAGATAGCTGCAGAAGTGAAAGAGCAGTTTGGTAAAGAAATTCATCCTATAACGGTGCGAAGGACGCTACATGAGGCAAACTAAAACAGCCGGGTGGCTAGAAGAAAGCCCATAATATCTAAAGTAAACCAAAAAAAGCGTGTGGAATATGCAAAGAAGTATATAAAGAAGCCTGCGGATTTTTGGAATACCGTAATATTTTCCGACGAGAGCAAATTTAACATTTTTCAATCTGATGGCCGACATGTCTGGAGAAAGCCGAATACCGAACTTAAAAAAATAACCTTGTAGGGACGGTAAAACATGGTGGTGGAGGCGTTGTGGTGTGGGGCTGCATGTCCGCTCCAGGTGTCGGCGAGCTGGAGTTCATCGAAGGTATCATGGACAAGAAGTACTATTTAGAAATTTTAAAAAGAAACTTAAAAAAAAGTGCAGAAAAGTTGAACTTGCCACCCACGTACTCATTTCAACATGACAATGACCCCAAACATACGGCTCATGATGTACGTATGTGGATCGCACACATCCGCCCCAATCCCCAGACCTTAACCCAATCAAACATTTATGGGAAGAGTTGGACAGGCGCGTTAAAAAACGCGCTATTAAAACAAAGGCCGAGCTAAAGGTGGCTCTAATAGAAGAGTGGCGAAATATCGGGGCGGAAACGACCCAAAATCTGGTTTCTTCAATGCCAAGACGTTTGGATGCAGTAATTAAGCAAAATGGATTACCCACAAAATATTAATTTAACTTAGATTTATTTATTTTTTAGTTTTTCTGTAAGTGTGCCAATAATTTTGTTCGTGGAAATTGACCCCTTGTTTAAGTTATTTTTGTTTTATAAATTAGTTATATAAGATATGTTTTGTATTTAAAATGTTTGGACGAAATAAGCTTCGACGGCAGAAGTGCCTTGTTTTTTTAGTTTTAGTAAATAAAGAGTTTATTTAAATTACAGCGTTAACATTTTTTTGATATCTATTATAATTTGGCAGCAATGTTGTTTTAAAAATTTTATTTTGTTCTTGCACGAAATGAGCTTCGAGCCACTGTAGATGGGACATCTCATACAAAGAAAAATTTACTATGGCGGGTTCCAGCTGGAACGAGCGGGTCTCACAGCGCGACAAGTTAAGTTTGAGAAATTTTTCGCGCGACAACGAATGGTAGCCGAGTGGTAGTGTTTGGCTGGTATGCAAAGTAAAACAAACAAGTTCGAACCAGGCTCGGGACATCCATTTTTATACCCTTGCAGAGGGTATTATAATTTTGTCCAAAAGTGTGCAACGCAGTGAAGGAGACATCTCCGACCCTATAAAGTATATATATTCTTGATCAGGATCACCTCCTGAGTTGATATGAGCATGTCCGTTTGTCCGTCTGTCCGTCTGTCTGTCTGTTTCTACGCGAACTAGTCTCTCAGTTTTAAAGCTATCGTCTTTGGAACCAGCTGTAAAAATGGCCGCGTCGTGAAACCCGCTCTCAAATGTTTTTATTTTTTCCGTCGTGGAACTCGCTGTAAAAATGAAAACATTTGAGAGCGGGTTTCACGACAAACGGCTGGCAGATGAGAGAGGGAAAGAGAGAATTCTATTTTTAGATCTATTATTAGATTTATTATTATTATTATACCCTTGGAAAAGGTATTATATTTTTGGTCAAAAGTGTGCAACGCAGTGTAGGAGACATCTCCGACCCTATAAAATATATACAAGGTGTGTGTCAAAAGTTTCCGAACTTTTCAAAAAGAAAAAAAACTACAAAATAGTTTGGAATGAAACTTTGCATTTATTCAAAATAGTCTCCCTCCGACTCAATACAACGATTTGCACGATTTAAAAGTGAATCGAATGAGTGTTTTAGCTCGTCAACCGGGATGGCCTTAAGTATGTCGGTCGTCGCCTTTTCAATGGACTTTATGTCATCAAAATATCTTCCTTTCATTGCCAATTTTAATTTTCCGAATAGGAAAAAGTCACACGGAGCTAAATCAGGTGAATATGGTGAGTGTTTGACGGTAAGAATGTGATTTGAATGCGATTCGAATGCTGAATGCGAAGCGCTTTTCGTGCTCTTTGAGTGTGTGTGGAACAAACCGTGCACAAACCTTCCCCATACCCAAATGCTCAATCAAAATGCGATGAATAGACTTATAGGATATCTTCAACTCCATTTCCATGTATCTCAACGAAGATTTTGGTTCTTTTTTGACAAAATCACGAACAATTTGAATGTTTTCATCAATAACAGCACTTTTCGGACGGCCCGAACGTTCGTCGTCTTCCAGGCTTTCACGACCATTTTTATAACGATTAAACCACTCGTAAGTTGAGGTACGGGATAGACAATCATCACCATAAACTTGTTTCATCAATTTATGAGTCTCGGTGAAAGTTTTACCGAGTTTAAAACAAAACTTAATAACCGCTCTTTGCTCCATGATTTTTCGTCGACCAACTAACACAAGGTACTGTCACTTAAAACGCAATAATTCCAATTCCACTGTTCCAAATGTCTTGAAATTTGGAGGGAAAATCGGTGAATAATGTATCTTTCAAACGCATATACTCACACAAAGATGGCGGCACCAGAAAATGCCCTTTTTGAAAATTTCGGAAACTTTTGATACCTTGTATATTCTTTATCAGGATCACCGCCTGAGTTGATATTAGCATGTCCGTCTGTCCGTCTGTCCGTCTGTCTGTCTCTACGCGAACTAGTCTCTCAGTTTTAAAGCTATCGTCTTGAAACTTTGCACACACCCTTTTATCATTTGCACGCAGTATAGAAGTCGGAAGTCCTATAGCTGCCATATAACTGATTGATCGATAATGGTGTAACTTTGATGGTTTTAGAGTTACATGCGACATAATACGACATAACTTAAATCACGGCAAAAAAATTATTCGGACAGTTTTGTGTTTATTAAGAACTACAGTTGTTTTTTAATATTTATTGAGTTTTTAGTATACAGTGGGCCCCCCTTTGGCATCAATGACTGCTTTTTATTAAATTGGATATTTCAGTGGGACTGATGTTGTCCCATTCAGCCTGCAAAGCGTTTTTTAAGCTTTCCTTGGAGGAAATGTTGTGCTTCCTTATTCTTTTTTCAAGAATATCCCAAACATGTTCTATGGGGTTTAAATCTGGTGACTGGGGAGGTGTTTTGAGCTGTTTGCAGTGGTAAATGAGCCATTCCTGCACTAAAAAAGAGGCGTGCTTTGAATCGTTGTCTTGTTGGAACAAGAATGTTGATGGATCAAGGCCAAGTTTTTCAACGCTGGGTATTAAATTTTCGGTCAAAATTCTTTTGTACATACAGTGGCGAACTAAATTTTTGGCACAGCGGGCTTCAAAAACTTTTAGGCTTGATTTCTCCTTTTAAAATAAAGATATTTAAATGAAACAAATTTTATTTCCAAAGTATAAGAAATAAAACTTATTTAAACATTTTATCTTATATAACTAATTTATAAAACAAAAATAACATAAACAAGGGGTCAATTTCCACGAACAAAATTATTATTATCCATATTAAAAGCGGCGTTTCGCCTTGTTTTGCACCAAATTTAACCAATTTTCTTAAATATGACCGGTGGAAAGAAGGAAAGCACAGAATCGGAGCGAAAAATTATTTTAAATTTGCACGATCAAGGCAAATCGTATGCTGAGATTGGTGAAATAATGGACAGAAGCCGATTTACCATTTGCAGTGTTGTCCAGCGGTTTAAGGGGGCTTCTTCACTAGAAAACGCTAAGCATACAGGCCCAAGGCTTCCGGGACCTCCCGGGAACAGGCCAACATAATAAAAAAGGTAAAGGTGAATCCAAAATTATCATCAACCCAGATAGCTGCAGAAGTGAAAGAGCAGTTTGGTAAAGAAATTCATCCTATAACGGTGCGAAGGACGCTACATGAGGCAAACTACAACAGCCGGGTGGCTAGAAGAAAGCCCATAATATCTAAAGTAAACCAAAAGAAGCGTGTGGAATATGCAAAGGAGTATATAAAGAAGCCTGCGGATTTTTGGAATACCGTAATATTTTCCGACGAGAGCAAATTTAACATTTTTCAATCTGATGGCCAACATGTCTGGAGAAAGCCGAATACCGAACTTAAAAAAAATAACCTTGTAGGGACGGTAAAACATGGTGGTGGAGGCGTTGTGGTGTGGGGCTGTATGTCCGCTTCAGGTGTCGGCGAGCTGGAGTTCATCGAAGGTATCATGGACAAGAAGTACTATTTAGAAATTTTAAAAAGAAACTTAAAAAAAGTGCAGAAAAGTTGAACTTGCCACCCACGTACTCATTTCAACATGACAATGACCCCAAACATACGGCTCATGATGTACGTATGTGGATCGCACACATCCGCCCCAATCCCCAGACCTTAACCCAATCAAACATTTATGGGAAGAGTTGGACAGGCGCGTTAAAAAACGCGCTATTAAAACAAAGGCCGAGCTAAAGGTGGCTCTAATAGAAGAGTGGCGAAATATCGGGGCGGAAACGACCCAAAATCTGGTTTCTTCAATGCCAAGACGTTTGGATGCAGTAATTAAGCAAAATGGATTACCCACAAAATATTAATTTAACTTAGATTTATTTATTTTTTAGTTTTTCTGTAAGTGTGCCAATAATTTTGTTCGTGGAAATTGACCCCTTGTTTAAGTTATTTTTGTTTTATAAATTAGTTATATAAGATATGTTTTGTATTTAAAATGTTTGCACGAAATAAGCTTCGACGGCAGAAGTGCCTTGTTTTTTTAGTTTTAGTAAATAAAGAGTTTATTTAAATTACAGCGTTAACATTTTTTTGATATCTATTATAATTTGGCAGCAATGTTGTTTTAAAAATTTTATTTTGTTCTTGCACGAAATGAGCTTCGAGCCACTGTAGATGGGACATCTCATACAAAGAAAAATTTACTATGGCGGGTTCCAGCTGGAACGAGCGGGTCTCACAGCGCGACAAGTTAAGTTTGAGAAATTTTTCGCGCGACAACGAATGGTAGCCGAGTGGTAGTGTTTGGCTGGTATGCAAAGTAAAACAAACAAGTTCGAACCAGGCTCGGGACATCCATTTTTATACCCTTGCAGAGGGTATTTTATAATTCCTCGTCAAGAATGTGCAACGCAGTGAAGGAGACATCTCCGACCCTATAAAGTATATATATTCTTGATCAGGATCACCTCCTGAGTTGATATGAGCATGTCCGTTTGTCCGTCTGTCCGTCTGTCTGTCTGTTTCTACGCGAACTAGTCTCTCAGTTTTAAAGCTATCGTCTTTGGAACCAGCTGTAAAAATGGCCGCGTCGTGAAACCCGCTCTCAAATGTTTTTATTTTTTCCGTCGTGGAACTCGCTGTAAAAATGAAAACATTTGAGAGCGGGTTTCACGACAAACGGCTGGCAGATGAGAGAGGGAAAGAGAGAATTCTATTTTTAGATCTATTATTAGATTTATTATTATTATTATACCCTTGGAAAAGGTATTATATTTTTGGTCAAAAGTGTGCAACGCAGTGTAGGAGACATCTCCGACCCTATAAAATATATACAAGGTGTGTGTCAAAAGTTTCCGAACTTTTCAAAAGAAAAAAAACTACAAAATAGTTTGGAATGAAACTTTGCATTTATTCAAAATAGTCTCCCTCCGACTCAATACAACGATTTGCACGATTTAAAAGTGAATCGAATGAGTGTTTTAGCTCGTCAACCGGGATGGCCTTAAGTATGTCGGTCGTCGCCTTTTCAATGGACTTTATGTCATCAAAATATCTTCCTTTCATTGCCAATTTTAATTTTCCGAATAGGAAAAAGTCACACGGAGCTAAATCAGGTGAATATGGTGAGTGTTTGACGGTAAGAATGTGATTTGAATGCGATTCGAATGCTGAATGCGAAGCGCTTTTCGTGCTCTTTGAGTGTGTGTGGAACAAACCGTGCACAAACCTTCCCCATACCCAAATGCTCAATCAAAATGCGATGAATAGACTTATAGGATATCTTCAACTCCATTTCCATGTATCTCAACGAAGATTTTGGTTCTTTTTTGACAAAATCACGAACAATTTGAATGTTTTCATCAATAACAGCACTTTTCGGACGGCCCGAACGTTCGTCGTCTTCCAGGCTTTCACGACCATTTTTATAACGATTAAACCACTCGTAAGTTGAGGTACGGGATAGACAATCATCACCATAAACTTGTTTCATCAATTTATGAGTCTCGGTGAAAGTTTTACCGAGTTTAAAACAAAACTTAATAACCGCTCTTTGCTCCATGATTTTTCGTCGACCAACTAACACAAGGTACTGTCACTTAAAACGCAATAATTCCAATTCCACTGTTCCAAATGTCTTGAAATTTGGAGGGAAAATCGGTGAATAATGTATCTTTCAAACGCATATACTCACACAAAGATGGCGGCACCAGAAAATGCCCTTTTTGAAAATTTCGGAAACTTTTGATACCTTGTATATTCTTTATCAGGATCACCGCCTGAGTTGATATTAGCATGTCCGTCTGTCCGTCTGTCCGTCTGTCCGTCTGTCTGTCTCTACGCGAACTAGTCTCTCAGTTTTAAAGCTATCGTCTTGAAACTTTGCACACACCCTTTTATCATTTGCACGCAGTATAGAAGTCGGAAGTCCTATAGCTGCCATATAACTGATTGATCGATAATGGTGTAACTTTGATGGTTTTAGAGTTACATGCGACATAATACGACATAACTTAAATCACGGCAAAAAAATTATTCGGACAGTTTTGTGTTTATTAAGAACTACAGTTGTTTTTTAATATTTATTGAGTTTTTAGTATACAGTGGGCCCCCCTTTGGCATCAATGACTGCTTTTTATTAAATTGGATATTTCAGTGGGGCTGATGTTGTCCCATTCAGCCTGCAAAGCGTTTTTTAAGCTTTCCTTGGAGGAAATGTTGTGCTTCCTTATTCTTTTTTCAAGAATATCCCAAACATGTTCTATGGGGTTTAAATCTGGTGACTGGGGAGGTGTTTTGAGCTGTTTGCAGTGGTAAATGAGCCATTCCTGCACTAAAAAAGAGGCGTGCTTTGAATCGTTGTCTTGTTGGAACAAGAATGTTGATGGATCAAGGCAAAGTTTTTCAACGCTGGGTATTAAATTTTCGGTCAAAATTCTTTTGTACATACAGTGGCGAACTAAATTTTTGGCACAGCGGGCTTCAAAAACTTTTAGGCTTGATTTCTCCTTTTAAAATAAAGATATTTAAATGAAACAAATTTTATTTCCAAAGTATAAGAAATAAAACTTATTTAAACATTTTATCTTATATAACTAATTTATAAAACAAAAATAACATAAACAAGGGGTCAATTTCCACGAACAAAATTATTATTATCCATATTAAAAGCGGCGTTTCGCCTTGTTTTGCACCAAATTTAACCAATTTTCTTAAATATGACCGGTGGAAAGAAGGACAGCACAGAATCGGAGCGAAAAATTATTTTAAATTTGCACGATCAAGGCAAATCGTATGCTGAGATTGGTGAAATAATGGACAGAAGCCGATTTACCATTTGCAGTGTTGTCCAGCGGTTTAAGGGGGCTTCTTCACTAGAAAACGCTAAGCATACAGGCCGACCCAAGGCTTCCGGGACCTCCCGGGAACAGGCCAACATAATAAAAAAGGTAAAGGTGAATCCAAAATTATCATCAACCCAGATAGCTGCAGAAGTGAAAGAGCAGTTTGGTAAAGAAATTCATCCTATAACGGTGCGAAGGACGCTACATGAGGCAAACTAAAACAGCCGGGTGGCTAGAAGAAAGCCCATAATATCTAAAGTAAACCAAAAAAAGCGTGTGGAATATGCAAAGAAGTATATAAAGAAGCCTGCGGATTTTTGGAATACCGTAATATTTTCCGACGAGAGCAAATTTAACATTTTTCAATCTGATGGCCGACATGTCTGGAGAAAGCCGAATACCGAACTTAAAAAAATAACCTTGTAGGGACGGTAAAACATGGTGGTGGAGGCGTTGTGGTGTGGGGCTGCATGTCCGCTCCAGGTGTCGGCGAGCTGGAGTTCATCGAAGGTATCATGGACAAGAAGTACTATTTAGAAATTTTAAAAAGAAACTTAAAAAAAAGTGCAGAAAAGTTGAACTTGCCACCCACGTACTCATTTCAACATGACAATGACCCCAAACATACGGCTCATGATGTACGTATGTGGATCGCACACATCCGCCCCAATCCCCAGACCTTAACCCAATCAAACATTTATGGGAAGAGTTGGACAGGCGCGTTAAAAAACGCGCTATTAAAACAAAGGCCGAGCTAAAGGTGGCTCTAATAGAAGAGTGGCGAAATATCGGGGCGGAAACGACCCAAAATCTGGTTTCTTCAATGCCAAGACGTTTGGATGCAGTAATTAAGCAAAATGGATTACCCACAAAATATTAATTTAACTTAGATTTATTTATTTTTTAGTTTTTCTGTAAGTGTGCCAATAATTTTGTTCGTGGAAATTGACCCCTTGTTTAAGTTATTTTTGTTTTATAAATTAGTTATATAAGATATGTTTTGTATTTAAAATGTTTGCACGAAATAAGCTTCGACGGCAGAAGTGCCTTGTTTTTTTAGTTTTAGTAAATAAAGAGTTTATTTAAATTACAGCGTTAACATTTTTTTGATATCTATTATAATTTGGCAGCAATGTTGTTTTAAAATTTTATTTTGTTCTTGCACGAAATGAGCTTCGAGCCACTGTAGATGGGACATCTCATACAAAGAAAAATTTACTATGGCGGGTTCCAGCTGGAACGAGCGGGTCTCACAGCGCGACAAGTTAAGTTTGAGAAATTTTTCGCGCGACAACGAATGGTAGCTGAGTGGTAGTGTTTGGCTGGTGTGCAAAGTAAAACAAACAAGTTCGAACCAGGCTCTGGACATCCATTTTTTAAATTTTAAATCTATTTATAATATATTATTATTCTTTTAATGTGTTTTCCTAAATTTATAATCCAATAAATTAACATACAAAAATTTTAAAATCACCTTAACATCGTCTCAGTTTGTAGTGGAACCAGCTGTAAAAATGGCCGCGTCGTGAAACCCGCTCTCAAATGTTTTTATTTTTTCCGTCGTGGAACTCGCTGTAAAAATGAAAACATTTGAGAGCGGGTTTCACGACAAACGGCTGGCAGATGAGAGAGGGAAAGAGAGAATTCTATTTTTAGATCTATTATTAGATTTATTATTATTATTATACCCTTGGAAAAGGTATTATATTTTTGGTCAAAAGTGTGCAACGCAGTGTAGGAGACATCTCCGACCCTATAAAATATATACAAGGTGTGTGTCAAAAGTTTCCGAACTTTTCAAAAAGAAAAAAAACTACAAAATAGTTTGGAATGAAACTTTGCATTTATTCAAAATAGTCTCCCTCCGACTCAATACAACGATTTGCACGATTTAAAAGTGAATCGAATGAGTGTTTTAGCTCGTCAACCGGGATGGCCTTAAGTATGTCGGTCGTCGCCTTTTCAATGGACTTTATGTCATCAAAATATCTTCCTTTCATTGCCAATTTTAATTTTCCGAATAGGAAAAAGTCACACGGAGCTAAATCAGGTGAATATGGTGAGTGTTTGACGGTAAGAATGTGATTTGAATGCGATTCGAATGCTGAATGCGAAGCGCTTTTCGTGCTCTTTGAGTGTGTGTGGAACAAACCGTGCACAAACCTTCCCCATACCCAAATGCTCAATCAAAATGCGATGAATAGACTTATAGGATATCTTCAACTCCATTTCCATGTATCTCAACGAAGATTTTGGTTCTTTTTTGACAAAATCACGAACAATTTGAATGTTTTCATCAATAACAGCACTTTTCGGACGGCCCGAACGTTCGTCGTCTTCCAGGCTTTCACGACCATTTTTATAACGATTAAACCACTCGTAAGTTGAGGTACGGGATAGACAATCATCACCATAAACTTGTTTCATCAATTTATGAGTCTCGGTGAAAGTTTTACCGAGTTTAAAACAAAACTTAATAACCGCTCTTTGCTCCATGATTTTTCGTCGACCAACTAACACAAGGTACTGTCACTTAAAACGCAATAATTCCAATTCCACTGTTCCAAATGTCTTAAAATTTGGAGGGAAAATCGGTGAATAATGTATCTTTCAAACGCATATACTCACACAAAGATGGCGGCACCAGAAAATGCCCTTTTTGAAAATTTCGGAAACTTTTGACACACACCTTGTATATTCTTTATCAGGATCACCGCCTGAGTTGATATTAGCATGTCCGTCTGTCCGTCTGTCTGTCTCTACGCGAACTAGTCTCTCAGTTTTAAAGCTATCGTCTTGAAACTTTGCACACACCCTTTTATCATTTGCACGCAGTATAGAAGTCGGAAGTCCTATAGCTGCCATATAACTGATTGATCGAAAATGGTGTAACTTTGATGGTTTTAGAGTTACATGCGACATAATACGACATAACTTAAATCACGGCAAAAAAATTATTCGGACAGTTTTATGTTTATTAAGAACTACAGTTGTTTTTTAATATTTATTGAGTTTTTAGTACACAGTGGGCCCCCCTTTGGCATCAATGACTGCTTTTTATTAAATTGGATATTTCAGTGGGACTGATGTTGTCCCATTCAGCCTGCAAAGCGTTTTTTAAGCTTTCCTTGGAGGAAATGTTGTGCTTCCTTATTCTTTTTTCAAGAATATCCCAAACATGTTCTATGGGGTTTAAATCTGGTGACTGGGGAGGTGTTTTGAGCTGTTTGCAGTGGTAAATGAGCCATTCCTGCACTAAAAAAGAGGCGTGCTTTGAATCGTTGTCTTGTTGGAACAAGAATGTTGATGGATCAAGGCAAAGTTTTTCAACGCTGGGTATTAAATTTTCGGTCAAAATTCTTTTGTACATACAGTGGCGAACTAAATTTTTGGCACAGCGGGCTTCAAAAACTTTTAGGCTTGATTTCTCCTTTTAAAATAAAGATATTTAAATGAAACAAATTTTATTTCCAAAGTATAAGGAATGAACAAAAAAATAAAACTTATTTAAACATTTTATCTTATATAACTAATTTATAAAACAAAAATAACATAAACAAGGGGTCAATTTCCACGAACAAAATTATTATTATCCATATTAAAAGCGGCGTTTCGCCTTGTTTTGCACCAAATTTAACCAATTTTCTTAAATATGACCGGTGGAAAGAAGGAAAGCACAGAACCGGAGCGAAAAATTATTTTAAATTTGCACGATCAAGGCAAATCGTATGCTGAGATTGGTGAAATAATGGACAGAAGCCGATTTACCATTTGCAGTGTTGTCCAGCGGTTTAAGGGGGCTTCTTCACTAGAAAACGCTAAGCATACAGGCCGACCCAAGGCTTCCGGGACCTCCCGGGAACAGGCCAACATAATAAAAAAGGTAAAGGTGAATCCAAAATTATCATCAACCCAGATAGCTGCAGAAGTGAAAGAGCAGTTTGGTAAAGAAATTCATCCTATGTATAACGGTGCGAAGGACGCTACATGAGGCAAACTAAAACAGCCGGGTGGCTAGAAGAAAGCCCATAATATCTAAAGTAAACCAAAAAAAGCGTGTGGAATATGCAAAGAAGTATATAAAGAAGCCTGCGGATTTTTGGAATACCGTAATATTTTCCGACGAGAGCAAATTTAACATTTTTCAATCTGATGGCCGACATGTCTGGAGAAAGCCGAATACCGAACTTAAAAAAAATAACCTTGTAGGGACGGTAAAACATGGTGGTGGAGGCGTTGTGGTGTGGGGCTGCATGTCCGCTCCAGGTGTCGGCGAGCTGGAGTTCATCGAAGGTATCATGGACAAGAAGTACTATTTAGAAATTTTAAAAAGAAACTTAAAAAAAGTGCAGAAAAGTTGAACTTGCCACCCACGTACTCATTTCAACATGACAATGACCCCAAACATACGGCTCATGATGTACGTATGTGGATCGCACACATCCGCCCCAATCCCCAGACCTTAACCCAATCAAACATTTATGGGAAGAGTTGGACAGGCGCGTTAAAAAACGCGCTATTAAAACAAAGGCCGAGCTAAAGGTGGCTCTAATAGAAGAGTGGCGAAATATCGGGGCGGAAACGACCCAAAATCTGGTTTCTTCAATGCCAAGACGTTTGGATGCAGTAATTAAGCAAAATGGATTACCCACAAAATATTAATTTAACTTAGATTTATTTTTTTTTAGTTTTTCTGTAAGTGTGCCAATAATTTTGTTCGTGGAAATTGACCCCTTGTTTAAGTTATTTTTGTTTTATAAATTAGTTATATAAGATATGTTTTGTATTTAAAATGTTTGCACGAAATAAGCTTCGACGGCAGAAGTGCCTTGTTTTTTTAGTTTTAGTAAATAAAGAGTTTATTTAAATTACAGCGTTAACATTTTTTTGATATCTATTATAATTTGGCAGCAATGTTGTTTTAAAAATTTTATTTTGTTCTTGCACGAAATGAGCTTCGAGCCACTGTAGATGGGACATCTCATACAAAGAAAAATTTACTATGGCGGGTTCCAGCTGGAACGAGCGGGTCTCACAGCGCGACAAGTTAAGTTTGAGAAATTTTTCGCGCGACAACGAATGGTAGCCGAGTGGTAGTGTTTGGCTGGTGTGCAAAGTAAAACAAACAAGTTCGAACCAGGCTCGGGACATCCATTTTTTAAATTTTAAATCTATTTATAATATATTATTATTCTTTTAATGTGTTTTCCTAAATTTATAATCCAATAAATTAACATACAAAAATTTTAAAATCACCTTAACATCGTCTCAGTTTGTAGTGGAACCAGCTGTAAAAATGGCCGCGTCGTGAAACCCGCTCTCAAATGTTTTTATTTTTTCCGTCGTGGAACTCGCTGTAAAAATGAAAACATTTGAGAGCGGGTTTCACGACAAACGGCTGGCAGATGAGAGAGGGAAAGAGAGAATTCTATTTTTAGATCTATTATTAGATTTATTTAGATTTATTATTATACCCTTGGAAAAGGTATTATATTTTTGGTCAAAAGTGTGCAACGCAGTGTAGGAGACATCTCCGACCCTATAAAATATATACAAGGTGTGTGTCAAAAGTTTCGAACTTTTCAAAAGAAAAAAAAAACTACAAAATAGTTTGGAATGAAACTTTGCATTTATTCAAAATAGTCTCCCTCCGACTCAATACAACGATTTGCACGATTTAAAAGTGAATCGAATGAGTGTTTTAGCTCGTCAACCGGGATGGCCTTAAGTATGTCGGTCGTCGCCTTTTCAATGGACTTTATGTCATCAAAATATCTTCCTTTCATTGCCAATTTTAATTTTCCGAATAGGAAAAAGTCACACGGAGCTAAATCAGGTGAATATGGTGAGTGTTTGACGGTAAGAATGTGATTTGAATGCGATTCGAATGCTGAATGCGAAGCGCTTTTCGTGCTCTTTGAGTGTGTGTGGAACAAACCGTGCACAAACCTTCCCCATACCCAAATGCTCAATCAAAATGCGATGAATAGACTTATAGGATATATTCAACTCCATTTCCATGTATCTCAACGAAGATTTTGGTTCTTTTTTGACAAAATCACGAACAATTTGAATGTTTTCACCAATAACAGCACTTTTCGGACGGCCCGAACGTTCGTCGTCTTCCAGGCTTTCACGGCCATTTTTATAACGATTAAACCACTCGTAAGTTGAGGTACGGGATAGACAATCATCACCATAAACTTGTTTCATCAATTTATGAGTCTCGGTGAAAGTTTTACCGAGTTTAAAACAAAACTTAATAACCGCTCTTTGCTCCATGATTTTTCGTCGACCAACTAACACAAGGTACTGTCACTTAAAACGCAATAATTCCAATTCCACTGTTCCAAATGTCTTAAAATTTGGAGGGAAAATCGGTGAATAATGTATCTTTCAAACGCATATACTCACACAAAGATGGCGGCACCAGAAAATGCCCTTTTTGAAAATTTCGGAAACTTTTGACACACACCTTGTATATTCTTTATCAGGATCACCGCCTGAGTTGATATTAGCATGTCCGTCTGTCCGTCTGTCTGTCTCTACGCGAACTAGTCTCTCAGTTTTAAAGCTATCGTCTTGAAACTTTGCACACACCCGTTTATCATTTGCACGCAGTATAGAAGTCGGAAGTCCTATAGCTGCCATATAACTGATTGATCGAAAATGGTGTAACTTTGATGGTTTTAGAGTTACATGCGACATAATACGACATAACTTAAATCACGGCAAAAAAATTATTCGGACAGTTTTATGTTTATTAAGAACTACAGTTGTTTTTTAATATTTATTGAGTTTTTAGTACACAGTGGGCCCCCCTTTGGCATCAATGACTGCTTTTTATTAAATTGGATATTTCAGTGGGACTGATGTTGTCCCATTCAGCCTGCAAAGCGTTTTTTAAGCTTTCCTTGGAGGAAATGTTGTGCTTCCTTATTCTTTTTTCAAGAATATCCCAAACATGTTCTATGGGGTTTAAATCTGGTGACTGGGGAGGTGTTTTGAGCTGTTTGCAGTGGTAAATGAGCCATTCCTGCACTAAAAAAGAGGCGTGCTTTGAATCGTTGTCTTGTTGAAACAAGAATGTTGATGGATCAAGGCCAAGTTTTTCAACGCTGGGTATTAAATTTTCGGTCAAAATTCTTTTGTACATACAGTGGCGAACTAAATTTTTGGCACAGCGGGCTTCAAATACTTTTTCTCCTTTTAAAATAAAGATATTTAAATGAAACAAATTTTATTTCCAAAGTATAAGGAATGAAAAAAAATAAAACTAATTTAAACATTTTATCTTATATAACTAATTTATAAAACAAAAATAACATAAACAAGGGGTCAATTTCCACGAACAAAATTATTATTATCCATATTAAAAGCGGCGTTTCGCCTTGTTTTGCACCAAATTTAACCAATTTTCTTAAATATGACCGGTGGAAAGAAGGAAATCACAGAATCGGAGCGAAAAATTATTTTAAATTTGCACGATCAAGGCAAATCGTATGCTGAGATTGGTGAAATAATGGACAGAAGCCGATTTACCATTTGCAGTGTTGTCCAGCGGTTTAAGGGGGCTTCTTCACTAGAAAACGCTAAGCATACAGGCCGACCCAAGGCTTCCGGGACCTCCCGGGAACAGGCCAACATAATAAAAAAGGTAAAGGTGAATCCAAAATTATCATCAACCCAGATAGCTGCAGAAGTGAAAGAGCAGTTTGGTAAAGAAATTCATCCTATAACGGTGCGAAGGACGCTACATGAGGCAAACTACAACAGCCGGGTGGCTAGAAGAAAGCCCATAATATCTAAAGTAAACCAAAAGAAGCGTGTGGAATATGCAAAGGAGTATATAAAGAAGCCTGCGGATTTTTGGAATACCGTAATATTTTCCGACGAGAGCAAATTTAACATTTTTCAATCTGATGGCCAACATGTCTGGAGAAAGCCGAATACCGAACTTAAAAAAATAACCTTGTAGGGACGGTAAAACATGGTGGTGGAGGCGTTGTGGTGTGGGGCTGCATGTCCGCTTCAGGTGTCGGCGAGCTGGAGTTCATCGAAGGTATCATGGACAAGAAGTACTATTTAGAAATTTTAAAAAGAAACTTAAAAAAAGTGCAGAAAAGTTGAACTTGCCACCCACGTACTCATTTCAACATGACAATGACCCCAAACATACGGCTCATGATGTACGTATGTGGATCGCACACATCCGCCCCAATCCCCAGACCTTAACCCAATCAAACATTTATGGGAAGAGTTGGACAGGCGCGTTAAAAAACGCGCTATTAAAACAAAGGCCGAGCTAAAGGTGGCTCTAATAGAAGAGTGGCGAAATATCGGGGCGGAAACGACCCAAAATCTGGTTTCTTCAATGCCAAGACGTTTGGATGCAGTAATTAAGCAAAATGGATTACCCACAAAATATTAATTTAACTTAGATTTATTTATTTTTTAGTTTTTCTGTAAGTGTGCCAATAATTTTGTTCGTGGAAATTGACCCCTTGTTTAAGTTATTTTTGTTTTATAAATTAGTTATATAAGATATGTTTTGTATTTAAAATGTTTGCACGAAATAAGCTTCGACGGCAGAAGTGCCTTGTTTTTTTAGTTTTAGTAAATAAAGAGTTTATTTAAATTACAGCGTTAACATTTTTTTGATATCTATTATAATTTGGCAGCAATGTTGTTTTAAAAATTTTATTTTGTTCTTGCACGAAATGAGCTTCGAGCCACTGTAGATGGGACATCTCATACAAAGAAAAATTTACTATGGCGGGTTCCAGCTGGAACGAGCGGGTCTCACAGCGCGACAAGTTAAGTTTGAGAAATTTTTCGCGCGACAACGAATGGTAGCCGAGTGGTAGTGTTTGGCTGGTGTGCAAAGTAAAACAAACAAGTTCGAACCAGGCTCGGGACATCCATTTTTTAAATTTTAAATCTATTTATAATATATTATTATTCTTTTAATGTGTTTTCCTAAATTTATAATCCAATAAATTAACATACAAAAATTTTAAAATCACCTTAACATCGTCTCAGTTTGTAGTGGAACCAGCTGTAAAAATGGCCGCGTCGTGAAACCCGCTCTCAAATGTTTTTATTTTTTCCGTCGTGGAACTCGCTGTAAAAATGAAAACATTTGAGAGCGGGTTTCACGACAAACGGCTGGCAGATGAGAGAGGGAAAGAGAGAATTCTATTTTTAGATCTATTATTAGATTTATTTAGATTTATTATTATACCCTTGGAAAAGGTATTATATTTTTGGTCAAAAGTGTGCAACGCAGTGTAGGAGACATCTCCGACCCTATAAAATATATACAAGGTGTGTGTCAAAAGTTTCGAACTTTTCAAAAAGAAAAAAAACTACAAAATAGTTTGGAATGAAACTTTGCATTTATTCAAAATAGTCTCCCTCCGACTCAATACAACGATTTGCACGATTTAAAAGTGATTCGAATGAGTGTTTTAGCTCGTCAACCGGGATGGCCTTAAGTATGTCGGTCGTCGCCTTTTCAATGGACTTTATGTCATCAAAATATCTTCCTTTCATTGCCAATTTTAATTTTCCGAATAGGAAAAAGTCACACGGAGCTAAATCAGGTGAATATGGTGAGTGTTTGACGGTAAGAATGTGATTTGAATGCGATTCGAATGCTGAATGCGAAGCGCTTTTCGTGCTCTTTGAGTGTGTGTGGAACAAACCGTGCACAAACCTTCCCCATACCCAAATGCTCAATCAAAATGCGATGAATAGACTTATAGGATATATTCAACTCCATTTCCATGTATCTCAACGAAGATTTTGGTTCTTTTTTGACAAAATCACGAACAATTTGAATGTTTTCACCAATAACAGCACTTTTCGGACGGCCCGAACGTTCGTCGTCTTCCAGGCTTTCACGGCCATTTTTATAACGATTAAACCACTCGTAAGTTGAGGTACGGGATAGACAATCATCACCATAAACTTGTTTCATCAATTTATGATTCTCGGTGAAAGTTTTACCGAGTTTAAAACAAAACTTAATAACCGCTCTTTGCTCCATGATTTTTCGTCGACCAACTAACACAAGGTACTGTCACTTAAAACGCAATAATTCCAATTCCACTGTTCCAAATGTCTTAAAATTTGGAGGGAAAATCGGTGAATAATGTATCTTTCAAACGCATATACTCACACAAAGATGGCGGCACCAGAAAATGCCCTTTTTGAAAATTTCGGAAACTTTTGACACACACCTTGTATATTCTTTATCAGGATCACCGCCTGAGTTGATATTAGCATGTCCGTCTGTCCGTCTGTCTGTCTCTACGCGAACTAGTCTCTCAGTTTTAAAGCTATCGTCTTGAAACTTTGCACACACCCTTTTATCATTTGCACGCAGTATAGAAGTCGGAAGTCCTATAGCTGCCATATAACTGATTGATCGAAAATGGTGTAACTTTGATGGTTTTAGAGTTACATGCGACATAATACGACATAACTTAAATCACGGCAAAAAAATTATTCGGACAGTTTTATGTTTATTAAGAACTACAGTTGTTTTTTAATATTTATTGAGTTTTTAGTACACAGTGGGCCCCCTTTGGCATCAATGACTGCTTTTTATTAAATTGGATATTTCAGTGGGACTGATGTTGTCCCATTCAGCCTGCAAAGCGTTTTTTAAGCTTTCCTTGGAAATGTTGTGCTTCCTTATTCTTTTTTCAAGAATATCCCAAACATGTTCTATGGGGTTTAAATCTGGTGACTGGGGAGGTGTTTTGAGCTGTTTGCAGTGGTAAATGAGCCATTCCTGCACTAAAAAAGAGGCGTGCTTTGAATCGTTGTCTTGTTGAAACAAGAATGTTGATGGATCAAGGCCAAGTTTTTCAACGCTGGGTATTAAATTTTCGGTCAAAATTCTTTTGTACATACAGTGGCGAACTAAATTTTTGGCACAGCGGGCTTCAAATACTTTTTCTCCTTTTAAAATAAAGATATTTAAATGAAACAAATTTTATTTCCAAAGTATAAGGAATGAAAAAAAAAATAAAACTAATTTAAACACTTTTATCTTATATAACTAATTTATAAAACAAAAATAACATAAACAAGGGGTCAATTTCCACGAACAAAATTATTATTATCCATATTAAAAGCGGCGTTTCGCCTTGTTTTGCACCAAATTTAACCAATTTTCTTAAATATGACCGGTGGAAAGAAGGAAATCACAGAATCGGAGCGAAAAATTATTTTAAATTTGCACGATCAAGGCAAATCGTATGCTGAGATTGGTGAAATAATGGACAGAAGCCGATTTACCATTTGCAGTGTTGTCCAGCGGTTTAAGGGGGCTTCTTCACTAGAAAACGCTAAGCATACAGGCCGACCCAAGGCTTCCGGGACCTCCGGGAACAGGCCAACATAATAAAAAAGGTAAAGGTGAATCCAAAATTATCATCAACCCAGATAGCTGCAGAAGTGAAAGAGCAGTTTGGTAAAGAAATTCATCCTATAACGGTGCGAAGGACGCTACATGAGGCAAACTACAACAGCCGGGTGGCTAGAAGAAAGCCCATAATATCTAAAGTAAACCAAAAGAAGCGTGTGGAATATGCAAAGGAGTATATAAAGAAGCCTGCGGATTTTTGGAATACCGTAATATTTTCCGACGAGAGCAAATTTAACATTTTTCAATGTTAAACATGTCACAACATGTCTGGAGAAAGCCGAATACCGAACTTAAAAAAAATAACCTTGTAGGGACGGTAAAACATGGTGGTGGAGGCGTTGTGGTGTGGGGCTGCATGTCCGCTTCAGGTGTCGGCGAGCTGGAGTTCATCGAAGGTATCATGGACAAGAAGTACTATTTAGAAATTTTAAAAAGAAACTTAAAAAAAGTGCAGAAAAGTTGAACTTGCCACCCACGTACTCATTTCAACATGACAATGACCCCAAACATACGGCTCATGATGTACGTATGTGGATCGCACACATCCGCCCCAATCCCCAGACCTTAACCCAATCAAACATTTATGGGAAGAGTTGGACAGGCGCGTTAAAAAACGCGCTATTAAAACAAAGGCCGAGCTAAAGGTGGCTCTAATAGAAGAGTGGCGAAATATCGGGGCGGAAACGACCCAAAATCTGGTTTCTTCAATGCCAAGACGTTTGGATGCAGTAATTAAGCAAAATGGATTACCCACAAAATATTAATTTAACTTAGATTTATTTATTTTTTAGTTTTTCTGTAAGTGTGCCAATAATTTTGTTCGTGGAAATTGACCCCTTGTTTAAGTTATTTTTGTTTTATAAATTAGTTATATAAGATATGTTTTGTATTTAAAATGGTTGGACGAAATAAGCTTCGACGGCAGAAGTGCCTTGTTTTTTTAGTTTTAGTAAATAAAGAGTTTATTTAAATTACAGCGTTAACATTTTTTTGATATCTATTATAATTTGGCAGCAATGTTGTTTTAAAAATTTTATTTTGTTCTTGCACGAAATGAGCTTCGAGCCACTGTAGATGGGACATCTCATACAAAGAAAAATTTACTATGGCGGGTTCCAGCTGGAACGAGCGGGTCTCACAGCGCGACAAGTTAAGTTTGAGAAATTTTTCGCGCGACAACGAATGGTAGCCGAGTGGTAGTGTTTGGCTGGTATGCAAAGTAAAACAAACAAGTTTGAACCAGGCTCGGGACATCCATTTTTATACCCTTGCAGAGGGTATTATAATTTTGTCCAAAAGTGTGCAACGCAGTGAAGGAGACATCTCCGACCCTATAAAGTATATATATTCTTGATCAGGATCACCTCCTGAGTTGATATGAGCATGTCCGTTTGTCCGTCTGTCCGTCTGTCTGTCTGTTTCTACGCGAACTAGTCTCTCAGTTTTAAAGCTATCGTCTTTGGAACCAGCTGTAAAAATGGCCGCGTCGTGAAACCCGCTCTCAAATGTTTTTATTTTTTCCGTCGTGGAACTCGCTGTAAAAATGAAAACATTTGAGAGCGGGTTTCACGACAAACGGCTGGCAGATGAGAGAGGGAAAGAGAGAATTCTATTTTTAGATCTATTATTAGATTTATTATTATTATTATACCCTTGGAAAAGGTATTATATTTTTGGTCAAAAGTGTGCAACGCAGTGTAGGAGACATCTCCGACCCTATAAAATATATACAAGGTGTGTGTCAAAAGTTTCGAACTTTTCAAAAAGAAAAAAAACTACAAAATAGTTTGGAATGAAACTTTGCATTTATTCAAAATAGTCTCCCTCCGACTCAATACAACGATTTGCACGATTTAAAAGTGATTCGAATGAGGGTTTTAGCTCGTCAACCGGGATGGCCTTAAGTATGTCGGTCGTCGCCTTTTCAATGGACTTTATGTCATCAAAATATCTTCCTTTCATTGCCAATTTTAATTTTCCGAATAGGAAAAAGTCACACGGAGCTAAATCAGGTGAATATGGTGAGTGTTTGACGGTAAGAATGTGATTTGAATGCGATTCGAATGCTGAATGCGAAGCGCTTTTCGTGCTCTTTGAGTGTGTGTGGAACAAACCGTGCACAAACCTTCCCCATACCCAAATGCTCAATCAAAATGCGATGAATAGACTTATAGGATATCTTCAACTCCATTTCCATGTATCTCAACGAAGATTTTGGTTCTTTTTTGACAAAACCACGAACAATTTGAATGTTTTCATCAATAACAGCACTTTTCGGACGGCCCGAACGTTCGTCGTCTTCCAGGCTTTCACGACCATTTTTATAACGATTAAACCACTCGTAAGTTGAGGTACGGGATAGACAATCATCACCATAAACTTGTTTCATCAATTTATGAGTCTCGGTGAAAGTTTTACCGAGTTTAAAACAAAACTTAATAACCGCTCTTTGCTCCATGATTTTTCGTCGACCAACTAACACAAGGTACTGTCACTTAAAACGCAATAATTCCAATTCCACTGTTCCAAATGTCTTAAAATTTGGAGGGAAAATCGGTGAATAATGTATCTTTCAAACGCATATACTCACACAAAGATGGCGGCACCAGAAAATGCCCTTTTTGAAAATTTCGGAAACTTTTGACACACACCTTGTATATTCTTTATCAGGATCACCGCCTGAGTTGATATTAGCATGTCCGTCTGTCCGTCTGTCCGTCTGTCTGTCTCTACGCGAACTAGTCTCTCAGTTTTAAAGCTATCGTCTTGAAACTTTGCACACACTCTTTTATCATTTGCACGCAGTATAGAAGTCGGAAGTCCTATAGCTGCCATATAACTGATTGATCGAAAATGGTGTAACTTTGATGGTTTTAGAGTTACATGCGACATAATACGACATAACTTAAATCACGGCAAAAAAATTATTCGGACAGTTTTGTGTTTATTAAGAACTACAGTTGTTTTTTAATATTTATTGAGTTTTTAGTATACAGTGGGCCCCCCTTTGGCATCAATGACTGCTTTTTATTAAATTGGATATTTCAGTGGGGCTGATGTTGTCCCATTCAGCCTGCAAAGCGTTTTTTAAGCTTTCCTTGGAGGAAATGTTGTGCTTCCTTATTCTTTTTTCAAGAATATCCCAAACATGTTCTATGGCGTTTAAATCTGGTGACTGGGGAGGTGTTTTGAGCTGTTTGCAGTGGTAAATGAGCCATTCCTGCACTAAAAAAGAGGCGTGCTTTGAATCGTTGTCTTGTTGGAACAAGAATGTTGATGGATCAAAGCCAAGTTTTTCAACGCTGGGTATTAAATTTTCGGTCAAAATTCTTTTGTACATACAGTGGCGAACTAAATTTTTTGGCACAGCGGGCTTCAAATACTTTTTCTCCTTTTAAAATAAAGATATTTAAATGAAACAAATTTTATTTCCAAAGTATAAGGAATGAACAAAAAATAAAACTAATTTAAACATTTTATCTTATATAACTAATTTATAAAACAAAAATAACATAAACAAGGGGTCAATTTCCACGAACAAAATTATTATTATCCATATTAAAAGCGGCGTTTCGCCTTGTTTTGCACCAAATTTAACCAATTTTCTTAAATATGACCGGTGGAAAGAAGGACAGCACAGAATCGGAGCGAAAAATTATTTTAAATTTGCACGATCAAGGCAAATCGTATGCTGAGATTGGTGAAATAATGGACAGAAGCCGATTTACCATTTGCAGTGTTGTCCAGCGGTTTAAGGGGGCTTCTTCACTAGAAAACGCTAAGCATACAGGCCGACCCAAGGCTTCCGGGACCTCCCGGGAACAGGCCAACATAATAAAAAAGGTAAAGGTGAATCCAAAATTATCATCAACCCAGATAGCTGCAGAAGTGAAAGAGCAGTTTGGTAAAGAAATTCATCCTATAACGGTGCGAAGGACGCTACATGAGGCAAACTACAACAGCCGGGTGGCTAGAAGAAAGCCCATAATATCTAAAGTAAACCAAAAGAAGCGTGTGGAATATGCAAAGGAGTATATAAAGAAGCCTGCGGATTTTTGGAATACCGTAATATTTTCCGACGAGAGCAAATTTAACATTTTTCAATCTGATGGCCAACATGTCTGGAGAAAGCCGAATACCGAACTTAAAAAAATAACCTTGTAGGGACGGTAAAACATGGTGGTGGAGGCGTTGTGGTGTGGGGCTGCATGTCCGCTTCAGGTGTCGGCGAGCTGGAGTTCATCGAAGGTATCATGGACAAGAAGTACTATTTAGAAATTTTAAAAAGAAACTTAAAAAAAGTGCAGAAAAGTTGAACTTGCCACCCACGTACTCATTTCAACATGACAATGACCCCAAACATACGGCTCATGATGTACGTATGTGGATCGCACACATCCGCCCCAATCCCCAGACCTTAACCCAATCAAACATTTATGGGAAGAGTTGGACAGGCGCGTTAAAAAACGCGCTATTAAAACAAAGGCCGAGCTAAAGGTGGCTCTAATAGAAGAGTGGCGAAATATCGGGGCGGAAACGACCCAAAATCTGGTTTCTTCAATGCCAAGACGTTTGGATGCAGTAATTAAGCAAAATGGATTACCCACAAAATATTAATTTAACTTAGATTTATTTATTTTTTAGTTTTTCTGTAAGTGTGCCAATAATTTTGTTCGTGGAAATTGACCCCTTGTTTAAGTTATTTTTGTTTAATAAATTAGTTATATAAGATATGTTTTGTATTTAAAATGTTTGCACGAAATAAGCTTCGACGGCAGAAGTGCCTTGTTTTTTTAGTTTTAGTAAATAAAGAGTTTATTTAAATTACAGCGTTAACATTTTTTTGATATCTATTATAATTTGGCAGCAATGTTGTTTTAAAAATTTTATTTTGTTCTTGCACGAAATGAGCTTCGAGCCACTGTAGATGGGACATCTCATACAAAGAAAAATTTACTATGGCGGGTTCCAGCTGGAACGAGCGGGTCTCACAGCGCGACAAGTTAAGTTTGAGAAATTTTTCGCGCGACAACGAATGGTAGCCGAGTGGTAGTGTTTGGCTGGTGTGCAAAGTAAAACAAACAAGTTCGAACCAGGCTCGGGACATCCATTTTTTAAATTTTAAATCTATTTATAATATATTATTATTCTTTTAATGTGTTTTCCTAAATTTATAATCCAATAAATTAACATACAAAAATTTTAAAATCACCTTAACATCGTCTCAGTTTGTAGTGGAACCAGCTGTAAAAATGGCCGCGTCGTGAAACCCGCTCTCAAATGTTTTTATTTTTTCCGTCGTGGAACTCGCTGTAAAAATGAAAACATTTGAGAGCGGGTTTCACGACAAACGGCTGGCAGATGAGAGAGGGAAAGAGAGAATTCTATTTTTAGATCTATTATTAGATTTATTTAGATTTATTATTATACCCTTGGAAAAGGTATTATATTTTTGGTCAAAAGTGTGCAACGCAGTGTAGGAGACATCTCCGACCCTATAAAATATATACAAGGTGTGTGTCAAAAGTTTCGAACTTTTCAAAAAGAAAAAAAACTACAAAATAGTTTGGAATGAAACTTTGCATTTATTCAAAATAGTCTCCCTCCGACTCAATACAACGATTTGCACGATTTAAAAGTGAATCGAATGAGTGTTTTAGCTCGTCAACCGGGATGGCCTTAAGTATGTCGGTCGTCGCCTTTTCAATGGACTTTATGTCATCAAAATATCTTCCTTTCATTGCCAATTTTAATTTTCCGAATAGGAAAAAGTCACACGGAGCTAAATCAGGTGAATATGGTGAGTGTTTGACGGTAAGAATGTGATTTGAATGCGATTCGAATGCTGAATGCGAAGCGCTTTTCGTGCTCTTTGAGTGTGTGTGGAACAAACCGTGCACAAACCTTCCCCATACCCAAATGCTCAATCAAAATGCGATGAATAGACTTATAGGATATATTCAACTCCATTTCCATGTATCTCAACGAAGATTTTGGTTCTTTTTTGACAAAATCACGAACAATTTGAATGTTTTCACCAATAACAGCACTTTTCGGACGGCCCGAACGTTCGTCGTCTTCCAGGCTTTCACGGCCATTTTTATAACGATTAAACCACTCGTAAGTTGAGGTACGGGATAGACAATCATCACCATAAACTTGTTTCATCAATTTATGAGTCTCGGTGAAAGTTTTACCGAGTTTAAAACAAAACTTAATAACCGCTCTTTGCTCCATGATTTTTCGTCGACCAACTAACACAAGGTACTGTCACTTAAAACGCAATAATTCCAATTCCACTGTTCCAAATGTCTTAAAATTTGGGGGGAAAATCGGTGAATAATGTATCTTTCAAACGCATATACTCACACAAAGATGGCGGCACCAGAAAATGCCCTTTTTGAAAATTTCGGAAACTTTTGACACACACCTTGTATATTCTTTATCAGGATCACCGCCTGAGTTGATATTAGCATGTCCGTCTGTCCGTCTGTCTGTCTCTACGCGAACTAGTCTCTCAGTTTTAAAGCTATCGTCTTGAAACTTTGCACACACCCTTTTATCATTTGCACGCAGTATAGAAGTCGGAAGTCCTATAGCTGCCATATAACTGATTGATCGAAAATGGTGTAACTTTGATGGTTTTAGAGTTACATGCGACATAATACGACATAACTTAAATCACGGCAAAAAAATTATTCGGACAGTTTTGTGTTTATTAAGAACTACAGTTGTTTTTTAATATTTATTGAGTTTTTAGTATACAGTGGGCCCCCCTTTGGCATCAATGACTGCTTTTTATTAAATTGGATATTTCAGTGGGACTGATGTTGTCCCATTCAGCCTGCAAAGCGTTTTTTAAGCTTTCTTTGGAGGAAATGTTGTGCTTCCTTATTCTTTTTTCAAGAATATCCCAAACATGTTCTATGGGGTTTAAATCTGGTGACTGGGGAGGTGTTTTGAGCTGTTTGCAGTGGTAAATGAGCCATTCCTGCACTAAAAAAGAGGCGTGCTTTGAATCGTTGTCTTGTTGGAACAAGAATGTTGATGGATCAAGGCCAAGTTTTTCAACGCTGGGTATTAAATTTTCGGTCAAAATTCTTTTGTACATACAGTGGCGAACTAAATTTTTGGCACAGCGGGCTTCAAAAACTTTTAGGCTTGATTTCTCCTTTTAAAATAAAGATATTTAAATGAAACAAATTTTATTTCCAAAGTATAAGGAATGAACAAAAAAATAAAACTAATTTAAACATTTTATCTTATATAACTAATTTATAAAACAAAAATAACATAAACAAGGGGTCAATTTCCACGAACAAAATTATTATTATCCATATTAAAAGCGGCGTTTCGCCTTGTTTTGCACCAAATTTAACCAATTTTCTTAAATATGACCGGTGGAAAGAAGGACAGCACAGAATCGGAGCGAAAAATTATTTTAAATTTGCACGATCAAGGCAAATCGTATGCTGAGATTGGTAAAATAATGGACAGAAGCCGATTTACCATTAGCAGTGTTGTCCAGCGGTTTAAGGGGGCTTCTTCACTAGAAACATCGTAGAGTTTCCGTCGTGGAACTCGCTGTAAAAATGAAAACATTTGAGAGCGGGTTTCACGACAAACGGCTGGCAGATGAGAGAGGGAAAGAGAGAATTCTATTTTTAGATCTATTATTAGATTTATTTAGATTTATTATTATACCCTTGGAAAAGGTATTATATTTTTGGTCAAAAGTGTGCAACGCAGTGTAGGAGACATCTCCGACCCTATAAAATATATACAAGGTGTGTGTCAAAAGTTTCCGAACTTTTCAAAAGAAAAAAAACTACAAAATAGTTTGGAATGAAACTTTGCATTTATTCAAAATAGTCTCCCTCCGACTCAATACAACGATTTGCACGATTTAAAAGTGATTCGAATGAGGGTTTTAGCTCGTCAACCGGGATGGCCTTAAGTATGTCGGTCGTCGCCTTTTCAATGGACCTTATGTCATCAAAATATTTCCTTTCATTGCCAATTTTAATTTTCCGAATAGGAAAAAGTCACACGGAGCTAAATCAGGTGAATATGGTGAGTGTTTGACGGTAAGAATGTGATTTGAATGTGATTCGAATGCTGAATGCGAAGTGCTTTTCGTGCTCTTTGAGTGTGTGTGGAACAAACCGTGCACAAACCTTTCCCATACCCAAATGCTCAATCAAAATGCGATGAATAGACTTATAGGATATCTTCAACTCCATTTCCATGTATCTCAACGAAGATTTTGGTTCTTTTTTGACAAAATCACGAACAATTTGAATGTTTTCATCAATAACAGCACTTTTCGGACGGCCCGAACGTTCGTCGTCTTCCAGGCTTTCACGACCATTTTTATAACGATTAAACCACTCGTAAGTTGAGGTACGGGATAGACAATCATCACCATAAACTTGTTTCATCAATTTATGAGTCTCGGTGAAAGTTTTACCGAGTTTAAAACAAAACTTAATAACCGCTCTTTGCTCCATGATTTTTCGTCGACCAACTAACACAAGGTACTGTCACTTAAAACGCAATAATTCCAATTCCACTGTTCCAAATGTCTTGAAATTTGGAGGGAAAATCGGTGAATAATGTATCTTTCAAACGCATATACTCACACAAAGATGGCGGCACCAGAAAATGCCCTTTTTGAAAATTTCGGAAACTTTTGACACACACCTTGTATATTCTTTATCAGGATCACCGCCTGAGTTGATATTAGCATGTCCGTCTGTCCGTCTGTCCGTCTGTCTGTCTCTACGCGAACTAGTCTCTCAGTTTTAAAGCTATCGTCTTGAAACTTTGCACACACCCTTTTATCATTTGCACGCAGTATAGAAGTCGGAAGTCCTATAGCTGCCATATAACTGATTGATCGATAATGGTGTAACTTTGATGGTTTTAGAGTTACATGCGACATAATACGACATAACTTAAATCACGGCAAAAAAATTATTCGGACAGTTTTGTGTTTATTAAGAACTACAGTTGTTTTTTAATATTTATTGAGTTTTTAGTATACAGTGGGCCCCCTTTGGCATCAATGACTGCTTTTTATTAAATTGGATATTTCAGTGGGACTGATGTTGTCCCATTCAGCCTGCAAAGCGTTTTTTAAGCTTTCCTTGGAGGAAATGTTGTGCTTCCTTATTCTTTTTTCAAGAATATCCCAAACATGTTCTATGGGGTTTAAATCTGGTGACTGGGGAGGTGTTTTGAGCTGTTTGCAGTGGTAAATGAGCCATTCCTGCACTAAAAAGAGGCGTGCTTTGAATCGTTGTCTTGTTGGAACAAGAATGTTGATGGATCAAGGCCAAGTTTTTCAACGCTGGGTATTAAATTTTCGGTCAAAATTCTTTTGTACATACAGTGGCGAACTAAATTTTTGGCACAGCGGGCTTCAAAAACTTTTAGGCTTGATTTCTCCTTTTAAAATAAAGATATTTAAATGAAACAAATTTTATTTCCAAAGTATAAGGAATGAACAAAAAAATAAAACTTATTTAAACATTTTATCTTATATAACTAATTTATAAAACAAAAATAACATAAACAAGGGGTCAATTTTCACGAACAAAATTATTATTATCCATATTAAAAGCGGCGTTTCGCCTTGTTTTGCACCAAATTTAACCAATTTTCTTAAATATGACCGGTGGAAAGAAGGACAGCACAGAATCGGAGCGAAAAATTATTTTAAATTTGCACGATCAAGGCAAATCGTATGCTGAGATTGGTGAAATAATGGACAGAAGCCGATTTACCATTTGCAGTGTTGTCCAGCGGTTTCCAAGAAGCCCCCTTCTTCACTAGAAAACGCTAAGCATACAGGCCGACCCAAGGCTTCCGGGACCTCCCGGGAACAGGCCAACATAATAAAAAAGGTAAAGGTGAATCCAAAATTATCATCAACCCAGATAGCTGGAGAAGTGAAAGAGCAGTTTGGTAAAGAAATTCATCCTATAACGGTGCGAAGAACGCTACATGAGGCAAACTAAAACAGCCGGGTGGCTAGAAGAAAGCCCATAATATCTAAAGTAAACCAAAAAAAGCGTGTGGAATATGCAAAGAAGTATATAAAGAAGCCTGCGGATTTTTGGAATACCGTAATATTTTCCGACGAGAGCAAATTTAACATTTTTCAATCTGATGGCCGACATGTCTGGAGAAAGCCGAATACCGAACTTAAAAAAAATAACCTTGTAGGGACGGTAAAACATGGTGGTGGAGGCGTTGTGGTGTGGGGCTGCATGTCCGCTCCAGGTGTCGGCGAGCTGGAGTTCATCGAAGGTATCATGGACAAGAAGTACTATTTAGAAATTTTAAAAAGAAACTTAAAAAAAAGTGCAGAAAAGTTGAACTTGCCACCCACGTACTCATTTCAACATGACAATGACCCCAAACATACGGCTCATGATGTACGTATGTGGATCGCACACATCCGCCCCAATCCCCAGACCTTAACCCAATCAAACATTTATGGGAAGAGTTGGACAGGCGCGTTAAAAAACGCGCTATTAAAACAAAGGCCGAGCTAAAGGTGGCTCTAATAGAAGAGTGGCGAAATATCGGGGCGGAAACGACCCAAAATCTGGTTTCTTCAATGCCAAGACGTTTGGATGCAGTAATTAAGCAAAATGGATTACCCACAAAATATTAATATTAGTGCCTTGTTTTTTTAGTTGTAGTAAATAAAGAGTTTATTTAAATTACAGCGTTAACATTTTTTTGATATCTATTATAATTTGGCAGCAATGTTGTTTTAAAAATTTTATTTTGTTCTTGCACGAAATGAGCTTCGAGCCACTGTAGATGGGACATCTCATACAAAGAAAAATTTACTATGGCGGGTTCCAGCTGGAACGAGCGGGTCTCACAGCGCGACAAGTTAAGTTTGAGAAATTTTTCGCGCGACAACGAATGGTAGCCGAGTGGTAGTGTTTGGCTGGTGTCAAAGTAAAACAAACAAGTTCGAACCAGGCTCGGGACATCCATTTTTTAAATTTTAAATCTATTTATAATATATTATTATTCTTTTAATGTGTTTTCCTAAATTTATAATCCAATAAATTAACATACAAAAATTTTAAAATCACCTTAACATCGTCTCAGTTTGTAGTGGAACCAGCTGTAAAAATGGCCGCGTCGTGAAACCCGCTCTCAAATGTTTTTATTTTTTCCGTCGTGGAACTCGCTGTAAAAATGAAAACATTTGAGAGCGGGTTTCACGACAAACGGCTGGCAGATGAGAGAGGGAAAGAGAGAATTCTATTTTTAGATCTATTATTAGATTTATTATTATTATTATACCCTTGGAAAAGGTATTATATTTTTGGTCAAAAGTGTGCAACGCAGAGTAGGAGACATCTCCGACCCTATAAAATATATACAAGGTGTGTGTCAAAAGTTTCCGAACTTTTCAAAAAGAAAAAAAACTACAAAATAGTTTGGAATGAAACTTTGCATTTATTCAAAATAGTCTCCCTCCGACTCAATACAACGATTTGCACGATTTAAAAGTGATTCGAATGAGTGTTTTAGCTCGTCAACCGGGATGGCCTTAAGTATGTCGGTCGTCGCCTTTTCAATGGACTTTATGTCATCAAAATATCTTCCTTTCATTGCCAATTTTAAATTTCCGAATAGGAAAAAGTCACACGGAGCTAAATCAGGTGAATATGGTGAGTGTTTGACGGTAAGAATGTGATTTGAATGCGATTCGAATGCTGAATGCGAAGCGCTTTTCGTGCTCTTTGAGTGTGTGTGGAACAAACAGTGCACAAACCTTCCCCATACCCAAATGCTCAATCAAAATGCGATGAATAGACTTATAGGATATCTTCAACTCCATTTCCATGTATCTCAACGAAGATTTTGGTTCTTTTTTGACAAAATCACGAACAATTTGAATGTTTTCATCAATAACAGCACTTTTCGGACGGCCCGAACGTTCGTCGTCTTCCAGGCTTTCACGACCATTTTTATAACGATTAAACCACTCGTAAGTTGAGGTACGGGATAGACAATCATCACCATAAACTTGTTTCATCAATTTATGAGTCTCGGTGAAAGTTTTACCGAGTTTAAAACAAAACTTAACAAAACAAAACTTAAAACTCCATGATTTTTCGTCGACCAACTAACACAAGGTACTGTCACTTAAAACGCAATAATTCCAATTCCACTGTTCCAAATGTCTTGAAATTTGGAGGGAAAATCGGTGAATAATGTATCTTTCAAACGCATATACTCACACAACGATGGCGGCACCAGAAAATGCCCTTTTTGAAAATTTCGGAAACTTTTGACACGCATCTTGTATATTCTTTATCAGGATCACCGCCTGAGTTGATATTAGCATGTCCGTCTGTCCGTCTGTCTGTCTCTACGCGAACTAGTCTCTCAGTTTTAAAGCTATCGTCTTGAAACTTTGCACACACCCTTTTATCATTTGCACGCAGTATAGAAGTCGGAAGTCCTATAGCTGCCATATAACTGATTGATCGAAAATGGTGTAACTTTGATGGTTTTAGAGTTACATGCGACATAATACGACATAACTTAAATCACGGCAAAAAAATTATTCGGACAGTTTTGTGTTTATTAAGAACTACAGTTGTTTTTTAATATTTATTGAGTTTTTAGTATACAGTGGGCCCCCCTTTGGCATCAATGACTGCTTTTTATTAAATTGGATATTTCAGTGGGGCTGATGTTGTCCCATTCAGCCTGCAAAGCGTTTTTTAAGCTTTCCTTGGAGGAAATGTTGTGCTTCCTTATTCTTTTTTCAAGAATATCCCAAACATGTTCTATGGGGTTTAAATCTGGTGACTGGGGAGGTGTTTTGAGCTGTTTGCAGTGGTAAATGAGCCATTCCTGCACTAAAAAAGAGGCGTGCTTTGAATCGTTGTCTTGTTGGAACAAGAATGTTGATGGATCAAGGCCAAGTTTTTCAACGCTGGGTATTAAATTTTCGGTCAAAATTCTTTTGTACATACAGTGGCGAACTAAATTTTTGGCACAGCGGGCTTCAAAAACTTTTAGGCTTGATTTCTCCTTTTAAAATAAAGATATTTAAATGAAACAAATTTTATTTCCAAAGTATAAGGAATGAACAAAAAAATAAAACTTATTTAAACATTTTATCTTATATAACTAATTTATAAAACAAAAATAACATAAACAAGGGGTCAATTTCCACGAACAAAATTATTATTATCCATATTAAAAGCGGCGTTTCGCCTTGTTTTGCACCAAATTTAACCAATTTTCTTAAATATGACCGGTGGAAAGAAGGACAGCACAGAATCGGAGCGAAAAATTATTTTAAATTTGCACGATCAAGGCAAATCGTATGCTGAGATTGGTGAAATAATGGACAGAAGCCGATTTACCATTTGCAGTGTTGTCCAGCGGTTTAAGGGGGGCTTCTTCACTAGAAAACGCTAAGCATACAGGCCGACCCAAGGCTTCCGGGACCTCCCGGGAACAGGCCAACATAATAAAAAAGGTAAAGGTGAATCCAAAATTATCATCAACCCAGATAGCTGCAGAAGTGAAAGAGCAGTTTGGTAAAGAAATTCATCCTATAACGGTGCGAAGGACGCTACATGAGGCAAACTACAACAGCCGGGTGGCTAGAAGAAAGCCCATAATATCTAAAGTAAACCAAAAGAAGCGTGTGGAATATGCAAAGGAGTATATAAAGAAGCCTGCGGATTTTTGGAATACCGTAATATTTTCCGACGAGAGCAAATTTAACATTTTTCAATCTGATGGCCAACATGTCTGGAGAAAGCCGAATACCGAACTTAAAAAAAATAACCTTGTAGGGACGGTAAAACATGGTGGTGGAGGCGTTGTGGTGTGGGGCTGCATGTCCGCTTCAGGTGTCGGCGAGCTGGAGTTCATCGAAGGTATCATGGACAAGAAGTACTATTTAGAAATTTTAAAAAGAAACTTAAAAAAAAGTGCAGAAAAGTTGAACTTGCCACCCACGTACTCATTTCAACATGACAATGACCCCAAACATACGGCTCATGATGTACGTATGTGGATCGCACACATCCGCCCCAATCCCCAGACCTTAACCCAATCAAACATTTATGGGAAGAGTTGGACAGGCGCGTTAAAAAACGCGCTATTAAAACAAAGGCCGAGCTAAAGGTGGCTCTAATAGAAGAGTGGCGAAATATCGGGGCGGAAACGACCCAAAATCTGGTTTCTTCAATGCCAAGACGTTTGGATGCAGTAATTAAGCAAAATGGATTACCCACAAAATATTAATTTAACTTAGATTTATTTATTTTTTAGTTTTTCTGTAAGTGTGCCAATAATTTTGTTCGTGGAAATTGACCCCTTGTTTAAGTTATTTTTGTTTTATAAATTAGTTATATAAGATATGTTTTGTATTTAAAATGTTTGCACGAAATAAGCTTCGACGGCAGAAGTGCCTTGTTTTTTTAGTTTTAGTAAATAAAGAGTTTATTTAAATTACAGCGTTAACATTTTTTTGATATCTATTATAATTTGGCAGCAATGTTGTTTTAAAAATTTTATTTTGTTCTTGCACGAAATGAGCTTCGAGCCACTGTAGATGGGACATCTCATACAAAGAAAAATTTACTATGGCGGGTTCCAGCTGGAACGAGCGGGTCTCACAGCGCGACAAGTTAAGTTTGAGAAATTTTTCGCGCGACAACGAATGGTAGCCGAGTGGTAGTGTTTGGCTGGTGTGCAAAGTAAAACAAACAAGTTCGAACCAGGCTCGGGACATCCATTTTTTAAATTTTAAATCTATTTATAATATATTATTATTCTTTTAATGTGTTTTCCTAAATTTATAATCCAATAAATTAACATACAAAAATTTTAAAATCACCTTAACATCGTCTCAGTTTGTAGTGGAACCAGCTGTAAAAATGGCCGCGTCGTGAAACCCGCTCTCAAATGTTTTTATTTTTTCCGTCGTGGAACTCGCTGTAAAAATGAAAACATTTGAGAGCGGGTTTCACGACAAACGGCTGGCAGATGAGAGAGGGAAAGAAAGAATTCTATTTTAAGATCTATTATTAGATTTATTTAGATTTATTATTATTATTATACCCTTGGAAAAGGTATTATATTTTTGGTCAAAAGTGTGCAACGCAGTGTAGGAGACATCTCCGACCCTATAAAATATATACAAGGTGTGTGTCAAAAGTTTCCGAACTTTTCAAAAGAAAAAAAACTACAAAATAGTTTGGAATGAAACTTTGCATTTATTCAAAATAGTCTCCCTCCGACTCAATACAACGATTTGCACGATTTAAAAGTGATTCGAATGAGTGTTTTAGCTCGTCAACCGGGATGGCCTTAAGTATGTCGGTCGTCGCCTTTTCAATGGACTTTATGTCATCAAAATATCTTCCTTTCATTGCCAATTTTAATTTTCCGAATAGGAAAAAGTCACACGGAGCTAAATCAGGTGAATATGGTGAGTGTTTCACGGTAAGAATGTGATTTGAATGCGATTCGAATGCTGAATGCGAAGCGCTTTTCGTGCTCTTTGAGTGTGTGTGGAACAAACAGTGCACAAACCTTCCCCATACCCAAATGCTCAATCAAAATGCGATGAATAGACTTATAGGATATCTTCAACTCCATTTCCATGTATCTCAACGAAGATTTTGGTTCTTTTTTGACAAAATCACGAACAATTTGAATGTTTTCATCAATAACAGCACTTTTCGGACGGCCCGAACGTTCGTCGTCTTCCAGGCTTTCACGACCATTTTTATAACGATTAAACCACTCGTAAGTTGAGGTACGGGATAGACAATCATCACCATAAACTTGTTTCATCAATTTATGAGTCTCGGTGAAAGTTTTACCGAGTTTAAAACAAAACTTAATAACCGCTCTTTGCTCCATGATTTTTCGTCGACCAACTAACACAAGGTACTGTCACTTAAAACGCAATAATTCCAATTCCACTGTTCCAAATGTCTTGAAATTTGGAGGGAAAATCGGTGAATAATGTATCTTTCAAACGCATATGCTCACACAACGATGGCGGCACCAGAAAATGCCCTTTTTGAAAATTTCGGAAACTTTTGACACGCACCTTGTATATTCTTTATCAGGATCACCGCCTGAGTTGATATTAGCATGTCCGTCTGTCCGTCTGTCTGTCTCTACGCGAACTAGTCTCTCAGTTTTAAAGCTATCGTCTTGAAACTTTGCACACACCCTTTTATCATTTGCACGCAGTATAGAAGTCGGAAGTTTTGATATCTATTATAATTTGGCAGCAATGTTGTTTTAAAAATTTTATTTTGTTCTTGCACGAAATGAGCTTCGAGCCACTGTAGATGGGACATCTCATACAAAGAAAAATTTACTATGGCGGGTTCCAGCTGGAACGAGCGGGTCTCACAGCGCGACAAGTTAAGTTTGAGAAATTTTTCGCGCGACAACGAATGGTAGCCGAGTGGTAGTGTTTGGCTGGTATGCAAAGTAAAACAAACAAGTTCGAACCAGGCTCGGGACATCCATTTTTATACCCTTGCAGAGGGTATTATAATTTTGTCCAAAAGTGTGCAACGCAGTGAAGGAGACATCTCCGACCCTATAAAGTATATATATTCTTGATCAGGATCACCTCCTGAGTTGATATGAGCATGTCCGTTTGTCCGTCTGTCCGTCTGTCTGTCTGTTTCTACGCGAACTAGTCTCTCAGTTTTAAAGCTATCGTCTTTGGAACCAGCTGTAAAAATGGCCGCGTCGTGAAACCCGCTCTCAAATGTTTTTATTTTTTCCGTCGTGGAACTCGCTGTAAAAATGAAAACATTTGAGAGCGGGTTTCACGACAAACGGCTGGCAGATGAGAGAGGGAAAGAGAGAATTCTATTTTTAGATCTATTATTAGATTTATTATTATTATTATACCCTTGGAAAAGGTATTATATTTTTGGTCAAAAGTGTGCAACGCAGTGTAGGAGACATCTCCGACCCTATAAAATATATACAAGGTGTGTGTCAAAAGTTTCCGAACTTTTCAAAAAGAAAAAAAACTACAAAATAGTTTGGAATGAAACTTTGCATTTATTCAAAATAGTCTCCCTCCGACTCAATACAACGATTTGCACGATTTAAAAGTGAATCGAATGAGTGTTTTAGCTCGTCAACCGGGATGGCCTTAAGTATGTCGGTCGTCGCCTTTTCAATGGACTTTATGTCATCAAAATATCTTCCTTTCATTGCCAATTTTAATTTTCCGAATAGGAAAAAGTCACACGGAGCTAAATCAGGTGAATATGGTGAGTGTTTGACGGTAAGAATGTGATTTGAATGCGATTCGAATGCTGAATGCGAAGCGCTTTTCGTGCTCTTTGAGTGTGTGTGGAACAAACCGTGCACAAACCTTCCCCATACCCAAATGCTCAATCAAAATGCGATGAATAGACTTATAGGATATCTCCAACTCCATTTCCATGTATCTCAACGAAGATTTTGGTTCTTTTTTGACAAAATCACGAACAATTTGAATGTTTTCATCAATAACAGCACTTTCGGACGGCCCGAACGTTCGTCGTCTTCCAGGCTTTCACGACCATTTTTATAACGATTAAACCACTCGTAAGTTGAGGTACGGGATAGACAATCATCACCATAAACTTGTTTCATCAATTTAGGATTCTCGGTGAAAGTTTTACCGAGTTTAAAACAAAACTTAATAACCGCTCTTTGCTCCATGATTTTTCGTCGACCAACTAACACAAGGTACTGTCACTTAAAACGCAATAATTCCAATTCCACTGTTCCAAATGTCTTGAAATTTGGAGGGAAAATCGGTGAATAATGTATCTTTCAAACGCATATACTCACACAAAGATGGCGGCACCAGAAAATGCCCTTTTTGAAAATTTCGGAAACTTTTTAAACCTTTTTTTTTTTTTTTTAGGATCCCCCCCTTGTTTATAATTAGCATGTCCGTCTGTCCGTCTGTCCGTCTGTCTGTCTCTACGCGAACTAGTCTCTCAGTTTTAAAGCTATCGTCTTGAAACTTTGCACACACCCTTTTATCATTTGCACGCAGTATAGAAGTCGGAAGTCCTATAGCTGCCATATAACTGATTGATCGAAAATGGTGTAACTTTGATGGTTTTAGAGTTACATGCGACATAATACGACATAACTTAAATCACGGCAAAAAAATTATTCGGACAGTTTTGTGTTTATTAAGAACTACAGTTGTTTTTTAATATTTATTGAGTTTTTAGTATACAGTGGGCCCCCCTTTGGCATCAATGACTGCTTTTTATTAAATTGGATATTTCAGTGGGGCTGATGTTGTCCCATTCAGCCTGCAAAGCGTTTTTTAAGCTTTCCTTGGAGGAAATGTTGTGCTTCCTTATTCTTTTTTCAAGAATATCCCAAACATGTTCTATGGGGTTTAAATCTGGTGACTGGGGAGGTGTTTTGAGCTGTTTGCAGTGGTAAATGAGCCATTCCTGCACTAAAAAAGAGGCGTGCTTTGAATCGTTGTCTTGTTGGAACAAGAATGTTGATGGATCAAGGCCAAGTTTTTCAACGCTGGGTATTAAATTTTCAGTCAAAATTCTTTTGTACATACAGTGGCGAACTAAATTTTTGGCACAGCGGGCTTCAAAAACTTTTAGGCTTGATTTCTCCTTTTAAAATAAAGATATTTAAATGAAACAAATTTTATTTCCAAAGTATAAGGAATGAACAAAAAAATAAAACTTATTTAAACATTTTATCTTATATAACTAATTTATAAAACAAAAATAACATAAACAAGGGGTCAATTTCCACGAACAAAATTATTATTATCCATATTAAAAGCGGCGTTTCGCCTTGTTTTGCACCAAATTTAACCAATTTTCTTAAATATGACCGGTGGAAAGAAGGACAGCACAGAATCGGAGCGAAAAATTATTTTAAATTTGCACGATCAAGGCAAATCGTATGCTGAGATTGGTGAAATAATGGACAGAAGCCGATTTACCATTTGCAGTGTTGTCCAGCGGTTTAAGGGGGCTTCTTCACTAGAAAACGCTAAGCATACAGGCCGACCCACACTGGGGCAGAATCCCAATAAGACGCCAAAAATTGAGAAAAAAGAAAGTGATTGCAGTACTCTCTCATTACATTGCATCATTAGTAGAATAAGTAAGGTACTTTTAGATGATGTTAAGAAACCAAACAAAAAATATATTCGGTTATTAAGTGTTAAGTGAACTTCGTCATGCTGACCGCGCTATTCAGTAGTTGTGATTTACTCGCAAGTTCCTATTAGTTTGACAACTAAATAATTCTTTTTATTTTATATTGTGCAATGGAATCCATATCCCCAGGTAGGTAAATATCTTTAAGTAATGGTTTTTCATATGAATTTTGAATAGTTTCCGTTAGTCGAGATATGTAAAGTTAATGGTGTAGTTGTATGATTGGAAAATTAATAAACAATAGATATTTTGTTAGGGTTCAAAGCATTTTTAAAGGTTGGTTGTTATCTGAAAATAATTATTACTGTATAGGCTATTACAAGCAATTTTTGTTTTCTGCTATATTTTGCTACTTTAGAAAATATAACGATTTGAACAGTGCGCCCGCGTCAATGTCGACAGGTCCCAATTTGTTCCTATACGCCGACAACGCTATTATTAATTTTCTTCAAAACATACGGATTTCTCACTAAAAACTTCGCAAATTTTATCAGTTTCGTAATTAAAAAAGAGTAAATCAAACGAGTCAAACTTAAAATATTATCTTCTAAAAAAATTTACTAGAAACCTTCAAAACGGAATTTTTGGCGCGAACCTGGTAGGAAGCATTTGGCGCGAACCTGGGAGGAAACATTTGGCGGGCCGGGTGAACACATGTTTTTATAAGTTCTTATAAAATCGGAATTTTTTCGTGTATAAATCCGACCAGGATCCGAGATAATTTTTCTTTCAGAAATGTCTTCTTATACATTATGTATTACAAGAAAAGAACTTTTAAATTTAATGTCCAGTTCTGGCGAGAAGAGTTTCGAAAAACAATACATGTCTTTGGTAAGAGAGATACAAAAACGAACAAGTGGTTAAGTCAAGGATATAAAAAAAAAATTGAGTAGTTTCAAGTTCCAGTATAAGTCAAGATGGTGCAAAGCGAGTAGAATAAAAGAAAAATTTGAAAAATATAATAAAGAGTGGCTTGAGAGTTCAATTACTTTTCCGAGTACTATAAATTCAACAGTTAAAACAGGTCAAGGTCGACCAGTTTTATCTTTTAAGGACTCTTCAGAAAAAACTAAACGTTTGAAGACTAAACAATTACGTGAATCATGTTCTACCACAGAGTTGGTTTACGCGACTTGAATGAATTTACGAGCTGAAGGTCAAGTGCATGCTTCAAAGCTTATAAAAGATATTTCTGACCATCCTGAACGAGCTAAGTGTTATGAAAAAGCTTATGAGAAATCTCTAAAACCACAACAACTGTCTCCTGAAGATGCATTGTCTGTCCTGATAGAAGCTAAACTATCGCGCGAGCAGTAGATGTGATAAGAAGAAGTAATCCTGAAAAATTCCCTTCATATAAATCAGTTCAAGGAGCTAAAAAACTTTGCTATCCAACAGATATTATTGTAACTGAAACTGGCGCTTCAGTAAAACTGCAATCTCTGTTAGACCATACTATTATGAGATTATGTCAAACATTGACTACTGTCATAAATACCCTGAGTGATGACCAACTTCAGGAAATGTGTCTAATATCTAAGTGGGGATTTGATGGATCCTCGGGACACAGCTCTTATAAACAAGCGTTTCAAGACTCTAAAGCTAACGATTCAGCTGTATTTATCGTTTGTCTCGTACCGCTTCGTTTCATGACTAAGGATGTTATCATATGGCATAACCCAAGCCCTGCGTCAACAAGATATTGTAGACCAATAAGATTTGAATTTCAGAAGGAATCCGTTGATGTGTCCATTCAGACAAATCGTGAGATGGAAATCCAAATATCTTTAAGAAAGCGTCATAAGTAGCAGTTCAAAAAAATTAAAAATTCGTCATACCCTAATTTTATCAATGGTGGATGGGAAGGTGTGCAATGCCCTTGCAGAAACAACGTCAACTATGAAATGCTTCTTGTGTGGTGGAACTTCAAAAGATTTTAATGATATAGATAACATTGTATGTAGGAAAGTGAAGACAGATAATTTGAAATTTGGTCTGTCTGTTCTACATGGTTGGATTCGATGCTTCGAATGTCTACTGCATTTGGCATATAAGCTACCTATAAAAAAATGGCAAGCTCGTGGGGAAAATGAAAAACAACTCGTTGCTGAAAATAAAGCTCGTATACAAAAAGAGTTTAAGGAAAAATGTGGGCTAATTGTGGATAAACCGAAGCCGGGTTTCGGTAATACTAACGATGGAAACACGGCTAGGCGTTTCTTACAAAATCCAGAGTTATCCGCAAAAATTACTAATGTAGATATGGATTTAATTAAAAAACTCCACGTTATATTGATTGCTGTGGCGAGTGGGATTGACATAGATCCCGAAAAGTACAGGATATTTGCACTTGATACTGCCAGATATTTCGTTTCCTTATACCCATGGTACTACATGCCACCTACAGTACATAAGTATTTGATCCATGGACCAGAAATAATTTCCTTTGCTCTTCTTCCTATCGGACAATTGACAGAAGCATCACAGGAGGCAAGGAACAAGGACTTCAAGCGCTACAGGGAGCACAATTCGCGAAAATGCAGCAGAGAAAAATCTAATAGTGATATTTTTAATTCTTTTCTTCTAAGTTCTGATCCTATGATCAGCAGCAAGCAAAAACCAGCAAAAATAATAGAAAAGAATATTCCGAAAGAAGTACTGTTTATGGTAAAAGCTTCAGCCCTGCACAAGTCAGATGATGAAGAAAATGATGATGACGAAGATAATGATGAAGATGATAAGGATCAGATTTTCAATAACAATTAGGTAAAATTAAGTAATTAAGTAATTAAGAAAATAAGTATTTTTTACAAAATGGATAAACGCAATGTGCATCATTTTATAATAAAAATATTATTCTTTGTTTGTTTCTTAAAAATTGTTTTTTTCTAGTAATGGGTATCTTTATTAGTACATTACATTCATTTTGGAAGTGAAATTACCACCACAAAATTAATTTTAACCTAATTCGTGCAATTCTAAAGAGATAAGTCCGCCATATTGTGTCGGCCATTTTGAATTTATGGCTTTTGACTTCAGATTCGTAATCAGCGACCCATAAAACGTAAGGATACCGAATTTCATCTCAATCGAAGTAAGCGTTGATTTAAAGGCATCTTTTCAGGATTCTGCCCCAGTGTGCGACCCAAGGCTTCCGGGACCTCCCGGGAACAGGCCAACATAATAAAAAAGGTAAAGGTGAATCCAAAATTATCATCAACCCAGATAGCTGCAGAAGTGAAAGAGCAGTTTGGTAAAGAAATTCATCCTATAACGGTGCGAAGGACGCTACATGAGGCAAACTACAACAGCCGGGTGGCTAGAAGAAAGCCCATAATATCTAAAGTAAACCAAAAGAAGCGTGTGGAATATGCAAAGGAGTATATAAAGAAGCCTGCGGATTTTTGGAATACCGTAATATTTTCCGACGAGAGCAAATTTAACATTTTTCAATCTGATGGCCGACATGTCTGGAGAAAGCCGAATACCGAACTTAAAAAAAATAACCTTGTAGGGACGGTAAAACGGTAAAAATGGTGGTGGAGGCGTTGTGGTGTGGGGCTGCATGTCCGCTTCAGGTGTCCATCATCACATCACCTTGTCCATTTTGTCGTCGATAAACACCATTCTACCAGCTCCACTTGCAGCTACACACCCCCAAACCATGAAATTCCCTCCTCCATGCTTTACAGTAGGTACACTCAAAATAAAATTTACCCTTAAATTTAGAAATTCGCCATAAAACTTAATTGTTTCTAAATACAAGAAAAAATTTCTAGTTTCTAGAAAAAATTTTCTGAAAACAAGAAAAATTTCTTAAATCAAAGAAGTTTTTCTCAAATATAGAAATAGTCGCCATAAACTGAAATCGCCCTAAAATCAAGAAAACTTTTCTACAATTAAGGCAAATTATGACTTATTTTCAGGAAATATTTTCTTAATAATAGAAAGGCTCACCATAAAATTTACTAACCCTAAAAAATAGAAAACTGTTTCTACAATATAGAAATCCTTTTCTTAAAAAGATACTAACCCTAAGAAATAGAAAACTGTTTCTACAATATAGAAATCCCTTTCTTAAAAAGATACTAACCCTTAAAAATAGAAAACTGTTTCTACAATATAGAAATTCTTTTCTTAAAAAGATACCAACCCTAAAAAATTGTTCAAGCATTGAACACTATTTTATATACAAATTCCAAAGATAGAGTTTCAAGGGATCGGACCCATGGAAATATGAGATAAACAGCATGGTTTAAAACCGATCCCCTGCAGCCTAAGATAAAAAACACAAACGTAAGCATCATAAATAACAAACATAAGCGCATCCGCTTGTCACACTTGAGAAAGGGTCGCATAGCATGTCAACGTGCAGTGCGTCGATAAGTAGTTTTTAATAGTTTTAAGATTTTCATGTATCTTACTTTGACGAATAAAATCAGTTTCCATAAGGAGCTCATTGGAGTACGACATTTATTTTGGGGCTCCCCTTAACAAAAATAGAAAACTGTTTGTAACATCGACAGTGTTGTAGGTGTTATCGAACCCTGCACGCGTGTGCGTATCGAACCAATATCGAAAAAATAACGGTGTTATCCAACTCTAAGATGACTTGCCAAATTTTCGTGGAAGTGACAAGTTAATTTAACAAGATTACAAATTTCTAACAAATTTTCTAAATAAAAGTTCTAATGGATTCTTTGTTAAAAAAGTTAAACGGAGAAGCGTTCGCCTCCATCTTTGCTGGTAAGTTACTAAAAAAGATCATTTTATTTAATTTAATTGTGAATTTGCATGATAGATCTTAATTTTGACGTAGAAACCCTAAAACATTTAAAGTGGGAGCAATTGAGGCTTGAAATTCCCACTGAATTAGTAGGGAAAGCAGTAGTTTTCTACTCAAATCTACAAACTTGGAAACGCCAAGTGAGTAAATTGCAAATTACAAAGAGTTGTATTTATTTTGTTCTGTAATGCTTAGTGAGCCTTAACTCAATAAGAAATACACACGTACACATACATACATACATACGTAGGGGCTACATGCCATTTTTTCACTTATTCCAATGAGCAAAAGTCTCTGAACTCTGAATCTTTCGCTTTTTACTGATGTACGAAGCGATCGATTTCCAATAACTTTTACACAAATAAAATAACAAATTCTTAATTTTTTATTGACTTTATTTTGATTTATAGATACAATAATTTTTAACCTTTTTTATTTCTTACAATCATTTGCTATATAATTTATTTTTTTATTATTTTAACTTAGAATAATTACCACAACGATTTTGAGAGCAGCATTTCAATCACTGATGTAAGAATAAGTGGCAAAGTCCGTTTAGCTTCATCATTAACTTTCATCTTATAATAATTAGATTGATTTATCAAAAATCTTGGCTCACAGCCCCAGAGCAGCGACTGTCGTCAACTACTATAAGGAAGCGAAAACATTATCGAATGAGCTTCGGAAACTTTTAAGCACCATTATTGCAGAATATTTTGTTTTGAATAATGTTAAACCCAAGCAGGAATTATTGCCAGCAATAGCCGAGGGAATTCAGCAGATGTTTGAATCCGAAATAAAGGTATTAGTAAAGACACCAAAAAAAAAAATTATTGAAACTAATTAAATATATTTTTATAGGAAACCTATTACATCCAGAATATTGGGAAAAAGCCAGGAGGTCTGCTGTATAGCAAGATTTATAACTTAAAGGCCAAGGAGAAGAAGTTAACTGCTGCTAAAATAACTGCTGCCACTTCTAACAATGAAAATATTAGCCCAAACACATTTTCAGGTAATATAAAATTATATAAAATATTACGATATTATTATTATTATTACCGTTTACTTTTCAAGACGACAATCTCGACACAAATAGAATTTGGCTAATGTATAACATTGAGCCTCGTGAAGAGGTTAATGAAAAGTGGAACTTAACTTTTGAGTGGCGCAACAGTTTTTTTTCGTCTGAAGCTACGATTAGCTCTTTTTGAGGAATTTCCAATTCTTAATCAGGCTTTTGGACACGAATTGGTAATGTTTTTTACACATAAATTTTGTTTCATTTAATACATTTATTGAATAAATTTTTAGATTGTGGCAGACTACGATCGACTTTATTCAAAACAAGAAAGGAAAGCTAACTTCGGGCGGAGCCGAAGTTTATATACCCTTGCAGTTAAAACCGGATATATATCGCAAACATCGGATATAGTTGGCCGATCCTAATGAAATTTGGTAGGTTAGATGAACTGACCAAACCAAAACTAGAATCTGTACCATGTTCCAGCTTTCTATCTTCAAAAACAAAAGTTGGGTCAATTCCGATCCTTCAGTTATATGGCAGCTATAGGATATAGTCGGCCGATCCTTACGAAATTTGGCATATCGTATTATTTTGCCAAAAATAGCTCTCATGTCAAATTTGAACTCTCTAACTCTAAAAACACCAAAGTTATACCATTTCCGATCAACCAGTTATATGGCAGCTATAGGATATAGTCGACCGATCCCGGTCGTTCCGACTTATATACTGCGTGCAAAGAAAAGAAGGGTGTGTGCAAAGTTTCAAGTCGATAGTTTTAAAACTGAGAGACTAGTTCGCGTAGAAACAGACAGACAGACAGACGGACAGACGGACAGAAGGACAGACGGACATGCTCATATCAACTCAGGAGGTAATCCTGATCAAGAATATATATACTTTATAGGGTCGGAGATGTCTCCTTCACTGCGTTGCACACTTTTGGACAAAATTATAATACCCTCTGCAAGGGTATAAAAATGCGAAGACTTTGCTGAAAATTGGAACAAGTTTAAAACCAATGCTCTTCCACTGCTTACATCAAAAGTGAAGGAAGTCCAAAGTACGAATCTTTTAAAAACATTCACTCAACAAAGCGAAGGTAAAAGGGCTTATATAACACTACTTTTAAACTGTGATATATTTATGTCGCAATATTAATTGACGTGATTTTTCTACAGATAAAAAGGACGCACTACTTCTTCACATTATTCATGCAGTTCTCGTCCCCACCAAAAGGGGAAAACGTTGTGCTTCGGGAAATTTAAAAGTGAAGTACACCATTCAAGATTCAAGGGACAATTTTATTATATACCGGAGCAGCGTTGGAGAGCTTCAATCTTATTTGAAAGCTAGAACTGAAGACAGTTTTGAAAAGAAACAAACACTTCAAACATTGATTTGTTGCATTGGTTCTAGTCCTTTTAGTTTACAGAAATATTTCGTATATGTTTCAGGAATTTACTACGAATTTCCCGACATTTTAACAAGCGTGGCCGTTTGTTTTAAAATATTGTTAGTTTTAAACTTGAAACTGGAATAAGAATAGGAATAAGAATAGGAATAAGTATAGGAATAAGAATAGGAATAAGTATAGGAATAAGTATAGGAATAAGAATAGGAATAAGTATTGGAATAAGTATAGGAATAAGTATAGGAATACGAATAGGAAAATATTAGCGACCTTCAATAAAAAATTAAAAACAAAAAATGATTGCTTGTAAAATTTGCTTTGTATCTTTTGAAAACATTAATAACTTTCTATCTCATACGAAAAAAGAACACACTCTTTTACCTTGTATAAGTTTACCTTGCTGCTTCTCAAATTGCTTGCAAAATTTTTCAAGTTTTAAAAATTTTTCCGTTCACATTCGGAAGGAAGCCCTAAAATCTATTCCAGATAGTCAAAATTCAGAAGCAAACACTTTTCAATATGTTTCTCATAATTCCTACAGCAACGCAGTTGAAGACACATCAGAGGACAGGACTAAAAAAAATAATTTTAATTATAAAACAAGAAAGGAAAGCTAACTTCGGGCGGAGCCGAAGTTTATATACCCTTGCAGCTAAAACCGGATATATATCGCAAACATCGGATATAGTTGGCCGATCCTTATGAAATTTGGTAGGATGGATCAAAATATAATCTGTACCAAGTTCCAGCTTTCTATCTTCAAAAACACAAAAGTTGGGTCATTTCCGATCGTTCAGTTATATGGCAGATATAGGATATAATCGGCCGATCCTTATGAAATTTGGTAGGTTGGATCAACTGACCAAAAATAGAATCTTTATTAAATTTCAGCTTTCCATCTTCAAAAACACGAAAGTTGGGTCATTTCCGATCGTTCAGTTATATGGCAGCTATAGGATATAGTCAGCCGATCCTTATGAAATTTGGTAGGTTGGATCAACTGACCAAAAATAGAATCTTTATTAAATTTCAGCTTTCCATCTTCAAAAACACGAAAGTTGGGTCATTTCCGATCGTTCAGTTATATGGCAGCTATAGGATATAGTCAGCCGATCCTTATGAAATTTGGCATGTCGTAATGTTTTGCCAAAAATAGCTCTCATGTCAAATTTGAACTCTCTAACTCTAAAAACACCAAAGTTATACCATTTCCGATCAATCAGTTATATGGCAGCTATAGGATATAGTCGGCCGATCCCGGTCGTTCCGACTTATATACTGCGTGCAAAGGAAAGAAGGGTGTGTGCAAAGTTTCAAGTCGATAGCTTTAAAACTGAGAGACTAGTTCGCGTAGAAACAGACAGACAGACAGACAGACAGACGGACAGACGGACATGCTCATATCAACTCAGGAGGTGATCCTGATCAAGAATATATATACTTTATAGGGTCGGAGATGTCTCCTTCACTGCGTTGCACACTTTTGGACAAAATTATAATACCCTCTGCAAGGGTATAAATATGTAAATGTACATATTGTGCATTGTACAAATGTACATATGTAAATGTATGATGTAATATGTAATGTAAAATGTAGAAATAAAATTTCTAGAATTTAGAAAAGGTCACCTTTAATTTAAGAAATATTTTTTTATATTGTAGAAAGGGTTATCTTAATTTTAGGGCGCCTTGCCCTGGGGCTTAGAAAAAATCGCCATGAAATCAAGACATTTTTTCCTTAGTTTTAGAAAGGTACTTTCTAAAAACTAGAAAAACAAACCCTTAATTTAAGAAATTTTTTTCTATTTTTTAGAAATTTTTTTCTTATTTTTAGGGCAATTTACCTTAGATTTTAGAAAGGAAACGCCAATAATTTTAGAAAAATTTACCCTAAATTTAAGAAATTTTTTTCTATTTTTTAGAATTTTTTTTCTTATTTTAAGAGCAATTTGTCTTAGATTTTATAAAGGAAACGCCATTAATTTTAGAAAAATTTACCCTAATTTAAAGAAATTTTTATACCCTTGCAGAGGGTATTATAATTTTGTCCAAAAGTGTGCAACGCAGTGAAGGAGACATCTCCGACCCTATAAAGTATATATATTCTTGATCAGGATCACCTCCTGAGTTGATATGAGCATGTCCGTCTGTCCGTCTGTCTGTCTGTCTGTCTGTCTGTTTCTACGCGAACTAGTCTCTCAGTTTTAAAGCTATCGACTTGAAACTTTGCACACACCCTTCTTTCCTTTGCACGCAGTATATAAGTCGGAACGACCGGGATCGGCCGACTATATCCTATAGCTGCCATATAACTGATTGATCGGAAATGACCCAACTTTCGTGTTTTTGAAGATGGAAAGCTGAAATTTAATAAAGATTCTATTTTTGGTCAGTTGATCCAACCTACCAAATTTCATAAGGATCGGCCGATTATATCCTATATCTGCCATATAACTGAACGATCGGAAATGACCCAACTTTCGTGTTTTTGAAGATAGAAAGCTGAAACTTGGTACAGATTCTATTCTATATTCCGGTTTTAACTGCAAGGGTATATTAACTTCGGCTCCGCCCGAAGTTAGCTTTCCTTTCTTGTTTTCTATTTTTTAGAAATTTTTTTCTTATTTTTAGGGCAATTTTATTTTTAGGGCCTTAGATTTTAGAAAGGAAACGCCATTATTTTTAGAAAAACAAACCCTAAATGTAAGAAATTTTTTTTTTTTTTTTAGAAATTTTTTCTTATTTTTAGGGCAATTTGCCTTATATTTTAGAAAGGAAACCCTAAATTTAAGAATTTTTTTCTTATTTTTAGGGCAATTTGCCTTAGATTTTAGAAAGGAAACGCCATTAATTTTAGAACAATTTATCCTAAATTTAAGAAATTTTTTTCTATTTTTTAGAAATTTTTTTCTTATTTTTAGGGCAATTTGCCTTAGATTTTAGAAAGGAAACGCCATTAATTTTAGAACAATTTATCCTAAATTTAAGAAATTTTTTTCTATTTTTTAGAAATTTTTTCTTATTTTTAGGGCAATTTGCCTTAGATTTTAGAAAGGAAACGCCATTAATTTTAGAAAAATTTACCATAAATTTAAGAAATTTTTTCTATATTTTAGAAATTTTTTTCTTATTTTGAGGGCAATTTGCTGTAGATTTTAGAAAGGAAACGCCATTAATTTTAGAAAAATTTACCCTAAATTTTATGGTGCGGTGCCGTTGAAGACAAAAATAGGGCGAATTTCTAAATCTTAGGGTTAATTTTTTTTTGAGTGTATTAAGTTTTTCTCCTTCATGGCTTCATTGGGTTTTCTCCATACTCCAGGGCCATCATGTCCAAAAATGTTGTATGTGGATTCGTCACTAAACACAACATTCTCCCAAAAAGAAAAGGGCTTATTTAGATGCCGTTTTGCAAACTCTAATCTCTTTTTATACTCCTGCAGAGGGTATTATAATTTTGGTCAAAAGTGTGCAACGCAGTGAAGGAGACATCTCCGACCCTATAAAGTATATATATTCTTGATCAGGATCACCTCCTGAGTTGATATGAGCATGTCCGTCTGTCCGTCTGTCTGTCCGTTTCTACGCAAACTAGCCTCTCAGTTTTGAAGCTATCGTCTTGAAACTTTGCACACACCCTTCTTTCCTTTGCACGCAGTATAAAAGTCGGAACGGCCCGGATCGGCGGACTATATCCTATAGCTGCCATATAACTGATTGATCGGAAATGGTATAACTTTGGTGTTTTTAGAGTTAGAGAGTTCAAATTTGACATGAGAGCTATGTTTGGCAAAATAATACGACATGCCAAATTTCATAAGGATCGGCCGACTATATCCTATAGCTGCCATATAACTGAACGATCGGAAATGACCCAACTTTCGTGTTTTTGAAGATAGAAAGCTGGACTTAGTACAGATTTAATTCTTGGTCAGTTGATCCAACCTACCAAATTTCATTAGGATCGGCCGACTATATCCCATAGCTGCCATATAACTGAACGATCGGAAATGGTATTTGGTAGAAATATCAACTTTCGTATTTTTGAAGATAGAAGTTTGGGACTTTTTTTAGATTTTGTATTGTAATAAATTGGATTACATATTCCTATTCCCATAAGGATCGGCCAACTATATCCGATGTTTGCGATATATATCCGGTTTTAACTGCAAGGGTATATAAACTTCGGCTCCGCCCGAAGTTAGCTTTCGTTTCTTGTTTTCGATTACATTCAAATCGGGACTCTGGGGTGACCAATCTAATAAATTGACATCCAAATCCCTTAAGAAATCCATAATCATTGTGGCTTTGTGACAAGGAGCATTATCCTGTTGCAGGATAAAGTCTTGTCCGATAAGACTGTCACCGTGACCTGTCATGCGTGATCATTTAGGACATGTTAATACTGTCCTTTATTCATCATGCCATCAAAACGAATTCCACATGCTGGAGAATCTGTTATGTTTTGGGGAATTCGTTTGAAAGGGCTCTTTATCAATTATATGTTTAATTGTGCGTTTGTCTCTATCATTTAGTTTTGGCGGGCGGCCACTTCTTTGGTTATTTTCAACACGGCCCTCGTTTTTAAAACGTCCGATCACGTGTTGAATAGTTGACCGGCTTCTACACATAATTTTAGATATATCGGCATACGATTTCCGTTCTTTTATGTGTACATTTAATATTATCTTACGTTCCTCTACCGTGAGCTCTTTACGCGTCATTTTTCTGGCGCCTTCTTAACTTTGGTTTTCCCAGAACTGCACAAATGCAAAGGAAGGCACACAAAAGCATATGGTAAAAGTCCCGTTACAATTGTCAAAAGAAAAAAGATGGAAGTGCGTTATTTCTTATATCATGACTTTTTTTCTTATTTTTAAAGGGGGGACATCTGAGTAACAGGCGAAAAAAAGCGGATTTTCTGTAATTTTTTTTGGCCAAATGAAAAAGCCAATCGAAAATTTTTAAATGAGGTTTTATTATGTTATATTTGAGGTACAAAATACATTTTTTTTAATAAATCGAAAACAAAATGGCGGCTCTGCAGCCTTTATTCTTAGGCTCTATTTTTTTAAAGGGGGTCCATGGCCGAACACCTAACGTCCTTAATTTTTGATCTAGAACAAAAAATCAAGTTTGGTTAGTTTCT